>JANKOE010000206.1:41558741-41574361 GCA_026284465.1 Erythroxylum citrifolium | reverse complement strand
GGGGAACTGATCAATAAATACATGGATTCTCCACCCCAGTCTCAGGTATTACTCTACTTCCTATTACAAAGAAGAATTGCACCTATTCATCATTGCATGAAACTTTATTGATATACACAGATATGTATATATTGTAGCAATATTGTTCTCATGAAATACAATATTTTTTCAGGAATGTTATCTGACTGATTCTGCTACTGCTACTGATCTTTCAGTAAGACTATTGGTCTTAATAAATCCTAACGAAACTGTGAGTATTAATACCACTTTTACACATTTCAATTTTTTTTTGTTCTATCAAGAAAGTTTAGGTATTCTTTATTTTTATAATCATATTATTGTAGCAAATTACTTCTGTTAGAGCCTTGACTACAATTAGTACTTAGCAAACTATATGATTGATTCCTACCAAGTTCAATTATCTAATTTCTCTTCTTGTCATTGACACTATATTAAAAACTTCAGATATATATCTACTTACTTACTTAAAACTCAATCCCTACCCCTCCATTTCCCTTCAAAAAATTTCAATGCTTTATAAAGCATTTAATGCTGCTTACAAAATCTCAAAGCTTCTCATAACAACGTTTAATGCTTTTAGAATAATGGTTTACGTTGAGCATTCCTACCCCTCCATTTCGTGTCCAGATCTTCTGTCTAAAATAATCATGTCTTATTCTATCTAATAACAAAATGACGTCATGTTTGATTAAAAATGAAAGAGAAGCTGCACTGTTGTTTGTTACGTAAGCCGTGAAAAATATCAGAAACTTCTGAGAATGATATTCCTTTATGTGATTTAATATCACCACAAATGTCTTCAACCAAGTTGACCACCAAAATCAAAAGAGAAAAGTTAACATAACTATCAAATGTTGAAGAATGACCAATTTGTCAGCTACTTTTTGTTTGGTTAACTATCTATCTATTTTGGAGCCTGCAAGTATTTTGTACTTGAATAGTAAACTATCTATCTTTTGTACTTGTATAAATATGGCTCTCATATTTTTGGACTCATTTTGTTTGTCAGATTCCTATTTTATCATAATCTTATTTTATGACATGCAATATGTTAATTTTATACTTGTGTTTGCCTTTCAATTTTGTAGTTAAAATTCATTATTTGCTTTGTAACAACCCGTGCAAAGCTCGGGGTTCAGAACTAGTTGAATAAAAAAGTCCAACCGCAAATTACAAGAATAGCAGAAAACTTGATTGCTTCCCTCAATTACACCCTTCAACCGTTACCATAACAACAAAACTTTGTCACGGGACCGCGCGTGCTCTTTCAAGAACTTCTAAAGCTGAAATACCGGTAAATTCGTAACGGTATGGTAATAAAGGAAAAATCTTACTGATGGAGCAAAATCAAGATAAAACATTGGGCACTTAGATTCTCTCCCATGTTTACATGATCATGTATTCTGGAATAACCAGTTGGACGAATTTCCTAACTCTTAGGCACCAGTTGCTCTCTTGGCAGGACTGTAGACACTGAATTCACCGAAGTCCCTTCTGCCACTGGCAAAAATACCGCTCATAATCAAATCCTTGTAGAAGCAAACAAAATTTCAGTTGCAAATCAATTGAAAGAACTATGCAAGCTACAAGAACTTTTTCACTCCAAAGGTTACAACCATTGGCAGAATAAAGAACTTTCATCACATCAATGTAACAAAAGATGCATCCTGTTGGAAATCCTATTCACTCCAAATGAGCAATTAAACTTGTCAAACTTTCCACCTTAATTTTTTAAAAAAAAAAGAAATGTTCTACAAGGGGCTGTGGATAATTAGAGAACATGGTTTTTTTAATTTTGTACGTTCACGCAAAGGACAGTGAAGGTGATGACTTGATACTAATTAATTGTAGCCTAGTTCTGACACATGGATTAATATGCAGATAAATGGACGCATATCTGTAACAATAGTGTTTTGGTGTCCATGCATCATACAGTGCCAAACATTACAAAATCATGACATACATGTGTGTGTGTCTGGGTGTGTCTATATACAAAATCATGACATACATGTGTGTGTCTGAGTGTGTCTATATATATATATATATATAAACTCTTAAGAAAGAAAGACCTAAAATAATTGACAACACCCGCACGTTTACAAGCAGTTCAATTCTGTATGCATAATAAATTATATATAGCTTATTGTTAGTTTACCAAACTCATACACTTATACATGTATAAATTCATTTTCAAATTCAAGTACACTTTTGAAAATACATTCTTCGGGGGTGCCTAGTTAATTTGTACTGCAGTAATTCTCATTTGCGCTGAAGTTTTGGATAAAAATCGGAACACAAAAATGATAGATGCACCATCAGGTCAGGTTGTTGAACCATATTTGATAAAGAATAAACTATAACTAAAGCAATTCAGTGAGATGCCAGTTCAAAAATAAAATCTCTCTTCGAAACAGAAAACCTACAGACTTTCCCAGTTCATTACCTAATAGCAGAATAATCTGGTTAACCAGACGATACAGTTCAGATTAACCCATTTGGCTTGGTTAGTTACCCTAGTTTCCCATGCTTTTGGAGACTCCTAGTAGTGCTAGTAGATAGAAATTGAAGAAACAGGAGGAAATCACGAGGGGTAGAAACAATTTAATTACACTACTGAGACTAGCCTAGTCTAAACATGTTGCTACCTTTGATTAACTTTAACATGTTATTATCTCGATAATAATGTATAACTGAGTTACTATACCTGTGCAGTACATTCCAACCAGAAGGTAAGAAACGAGGATGAATTGCTTCAACAAAGACTTGTCTCCATCTCTGACAAAACTGTCGAATTCCATCCTCTCCATATTCCTTCAGTATATAATCCACAACCTGTTTTCCATGTGGTCCATGCCCTAACAGAGAAACTTTCAAATTTGGAGGTATTGTGTCATCCTGTCTTGAACAACGGGGATCAACTGATCCATTTTCTGAACTTTTTTCACAATGAGTGGCATTTTCATTAAAAACATTTCTCACACCAGAAACTTCACATTCTTCTAAATTCATGGTCTTGCTAGTGTTAACACTAAAAGAAAACTCATCAATAATCCCAGCATCTGTAAAGCTGCAATCATCTTGATCCGATCTTCTGCTAGACAACTCTGCTTTATCTTTTCCCGAATGATCTAAATCAACTCCATATTTAATTTCTGTGGCACCTTTAGTCATGGTGCAAGCAGCATTTTCCTTCTTGTTACCTGTACTCCTGCCACGAGAAAGCTTTAAAGACAACCCTCTCTTCTTCTCAAATCGTCTCCTCTCATTAGGACTCATTCCGACCAGTAAGGCCATTTCCAAGTCTTCCTGAGATACCTCCCTTCCTCCATAGAATTGCATGACAATCTACAGAACAAGGAAAATAAATTTAAGGAGAAGGTCATGGCACTGAAAGATTCATCATATTACTGGAAACTTCCTGGTAATCCATCAAGGTAAACAATGGCATCTTGTGTATCAAGACTGAAGTTTCATATCACAAATAACATTGAACATGCAACTTTCAAATGGTGTTTATCAGGTCAACTAACAACTGCAACTAAATTAGAGGACTAGTTCAAGTAAAACATTTGTTTATGTAGTAAACTTATTCATCCATACCTTACAGAGCAACTACTTTCAATTGGACATCCAAGCATTCACAACTTACATATTTCATTGTTATTTTCTCTTTCCTTGCGGTCAGGCACATCCCACTTACCACCATGAGCCCTCTTTAGATTGAGAAAGTGAAAAAAAGTTCCAAGTGAACATGACTAGGATAGAATTGGCACAAAATTTCAGTTTACCATTGCTTGTTCAAACTTTGAATTCTCAAGCCAACAAAACAAAGCTTCCCCAAATGCATTTTTTTCTGGGTTTTGGCCAAGTAGTAGATATGGTATTAGACATATTTAATTTTCCCTACAGCTTTATCATCATTGGCTTTGCAACAATCTAACTTCTACGGTGACTGGAAGGAGCAAAACTAAAAAGCACCAGAAAACAGAAAACAGATTCCACTGTTTAGATGCTTGTGGGGTGTGAAGTGTCAAATCTCTAGAAGATGCCATCTTTAAGCTCCATACATTCATATCTTTGTATTTGAAATCTGTTAGTAAAGCACAAGGATTAAACATGACATAAATCAAACCAGAATCACGAATAATATTTTGTAAGGCAGAGGAGGAAAGTGGATTTAAATTGCACATACAGAACTAGAGAAGTAAATAGTTTGGTTCCTATGGAACATAGATTATAAAATCAAGATTGGCATACTGGAAAAACAGTTGCTCTACATACACCACATTAAAATAAAAGAAAATAAGGCTGACAGTCACTTCAGTAATGAGATATCACGGCCAAGTAGAACTGAATAATTCATTGCACCAAATTCATTAAGATTGCAGCCCCTTTCTATACAACAGGCGAATTCAGATATTTTATTAAATTAATTACACACGGTCTCATGTGCCATGGTAATATTTTTTGCAAAAGAATTCTCATGTGGATTAAATTTCACCTAATCCTACAATTCAATAATTAGCAACATAGATCATTTCTTAAATATGTTATTTGATTTTCATAAATATCGAGTATGATCATGCCATAATCAAAAGTAATTTATTTATTTTGTTGTGAGTGTAATTGAACAAAATTACAGTTTAACTAGAGGCCTACCCACACTTTGTAGAAAAATAATATCAATTATATTCTTAAATTTGGTATCATTTTTTTAATATTTATAAACATATTTGAACAACCCTTAAGATACTGAAAACATTAATCTGACATAACTCTTTTCTAAAGAACTTAAAACAATAAACTAATATTTATCTAAAACATAATTATTTTTGTGCCACTACAAAATCATTAAATAACCTTAGTGAACAGAAAATTCTCTTATCATAACAATTATTTTATGCAACCAAAAACTCACCTACTTAATTATCTCTATATCTTGTGTATCAAGATATAGTTTAATGGGATGAAACATAACTATAGGCTAATGTGTCAAACATAGTTATTAAAGAGTCCTATTTGTTGCAACCTGATGAGAACCTCCATATGTTTCTACATTATTATATTGAACTAGATTACATATAGAATATGTAAAACCAAAATGGCTTTACTAATTATCAACCAAAATGACTCTTGAATTCAAATATTGAGTTGTGGGGAGGTTTCTAGTAATGGTAAAAAAATTTGTATTGGTTTTTGACATTATTTTCTTTAGAGAAACTTCGGAATTTTACATATCACTTAACTTTTATGGTTATATCAATAACAAAAATTCACACTGAAATATAAAGTTGATGGATCACAAGAGAGATATATAGCACAATTAGTTGCTAAAGGATACACAAACTTATGAGGTTGATTACCGGAGACTTTTGCCCTATGGAAAAAAATGAATACTATGAGAATTTTGCTATCCTTGGTAGCTCACATTGACAAGCAACTTCATAAGAATTCCTTCCTTCATGAAGATCTAGATACAAAAATCTACAAGAATATTCTACAGGACTTTGAAGAAAACACAAAGTATTAAAATTTGTAAGTTAAAAAGGCACTATATGGTTGAGACAATCTCTCAAAGCATGGCTTTCTAGATTTGCTAAAGTTATGAAAGGATCAGGATATAAACAAAGTAAAGGTGACCATACTCTCTTCATCAAGCACATGGCTGTAGGGAAGTAACTGCACTTCTAGTATATGTTAATGAAATGATGAAAAAGAAAAAGGAGAATTGAAGTAACGACTGATCAAGGAATTTAAGATAAAGGAACATGGGAAATTGAAGAACTCCCTTGGTATTGAGGTGGCATATTCCACACAAGGAATTTTCATATCTCAACATAATTATGTAATTAATATCTTGAAGATTATTCTAGACAACTTTAAAGTTAAATGGGAAGGTCCTACAAACTTCTATTGTGATAACAAATCAGCCATCAATATTGCTCATAACCCTATTCAACATGATAAGACAAAGCACATTGAGATTAATAGATATCATCGGTGAGAAATTGGGAGGAAAGGCTCGTATTCATGCCATATGTTCCATCAAGAAGCCAACTAGCTGATGCTCTAACAAATATTTCCAAGTTGGGAAGCAAAAAATTTACTCCTCTACTTGAGGGAGAGGATCAAGTTGTATATTAGCTATATATCGCTTTAGGGAAGTTAATCGTTCTAACAAAGGGGTTGAACAGTTTTAAGTTTTAATGATATTACTTCCAAGTTGGGAAGGAAAACATTTACTCCTCTACTTGAGGGAGAGTATCAAGTTGTATATTAGCTACATATCACTTTAGGAAAGTTATACCTTTTGATATTATAAAGATTGTAAGATCTTAAAAGATTGTTCTCCTTTCCTAGGGAAGTGTAGAATCTCAAGAGACTGTCTTCTTTTTCTAATGTGGGATCCTAGGAGATTGTTTCCCTTTCCTAGGAGAGTGGAATTCTAGGAGATTGATTTCTATTCTTAGAGATTGTTTCTCATTTTTCTTCCTCTTCTAAGGTGTATATAAATGTGTAATCCTAAATCATTTAGTAAGAAGACAATTTATTTTCCCTTCTAGTTTGTGACAATAGTCAATCAATATTGCAAATTACTAGTTCAAATACAACTAGCCTAATTTTCAAATTAGATAGCTAAGCAAACAATCCATCATCACCAGATTTAGGTTACAGAATTTGCATTATCAAGGGCTATTAAGTAAGCTACCTGTGTCAGTTCTTCATACCGCTGGGGTGGCATTTTTGGTCCGTGCCGCAAAAGAGCCATAGCAGCAGTACGCAATTGTAATGGAGATACACCTGTCTTAACAACATCCATGTCTAATGAAGATGATCTAGGTACAACTGAGGCTTCTTTGGAGTTAAAAACTTTATGAACAAAAAGAGGAATTCCAAAATCTGCAGCAATTTGTTTCTTGTATTTTTCAGCAACAGCATGAGCAATCTCATGACAATCCACGCATAGGAGGACAATATCATGAGAACGATGACTCTTTAAATGTTCAGGGAAGTGCATTCTGTAGCATGAGGGAATTATTCGATACCGCAAGTAATGACTTCCTTCACCACATCCAACACATATATTTTTCTTACTCTGAATGTAGAAATCATTGTCTTCATCCTCTGGACGACCTTTTGGTTCAAACATTAACATTATGGAAAGAGGATTATCATCAACAAGTTTTGCAAGATCTCGACGGAGGTACCTTATAAGGCAATAAGAAATAAAATTAAGTTTTAAATATTTTACATTGTACAAGGACTAAAAGACCAAAAACTGCACCAACCATTCAAGCTTTTTCTGATCACAATAACAAAGTAGCCTTCCATCATTGGCAAAGATCCTACAGTTGTGATACACTGGAGATTTGCACGAGAACTTCTGGACAAACAACTCTCTTGAAGCCTTTCGTGTAGCCTGTTTTGGAATTTTGGACACAATTTGTTTAGAAACCAATTTATCCCTTTGCCTTAGGTCACAGTTAACCAGTAACGTATAGTTATACAGAGATAGTTGACAGCTGCCATTTGGACCTAGGCATTTCTGTAGGAGCGCTGAGAAAATGTCACCGAGGTTGCTTTCCTTATAATGGATCAAGTTATAGAAATCTTCCAAATGACTGCAAATCACAAGAGATGGAGACAAAATAGAAGTATTCATATTCATAGGTTCAAGATTTTGATCAGCTTGAGCTACAATGTCGTGTATTTCTGAAGGAACTGATGGAACTTTGGTAGCAAGGCAAACAATTGCCTGGTCAGATAAAACATATCTTAAGCTGTCATCATGCACACGAGCCTAAAAAGAAATCCAAACAACATGAAAATATTAGACCGCTAAAAGGTAGTCTCCAACATGACCTACAATTGACAAGGAAGAGCAAAGGAAACAAAAGAAAATTCATAATCACATACTTAGGGAAAATTGTAAATGGACTATTTTGTTCAAAAGAAGCAATCACATCAGACTTCACACCTAGCATTAAATTCAAGAGCATGGCACAAAAGCAAAAAGAATGGAAGCCTAACATTAATCTAAGAAAGAATCAAGTATTATGTCAACATTAAAATATTAATTGTCTCCAAGGGAAAGGAAATAACCCAAGAACAAAAAACAAAAAAGAGGTAAAATTAACCATGACATCTTTTGATTTACTTAAAATAGATGAATAGTGATATGTCAACATTCCTGCTAGGCTTAAAATGCTACACATGTGAATTGAACCCTCAAATCAATCACCATAGGCCTAGGGAATTTACTTATTTCAGAAGGTGAGACTAGAAATTATGGTCCTCAAAGTGAGAGCATCCTTTCCATCCTTCATTGAACTACCACAAATAAAAAGCGGTTTACCAATCACCACTAACCATAATCTCTCTCCATGTGCATAAACGTCTCACAAGTTCCTGTAAATAAGGAACACAATGGCATGAAAAACACAGACTATGAAATAGAAAGACCCAGGCAATAAACAAATATAAAGCAATTACCTGTGTGTCACATGAGATGGATGAACGACTACGATCAATCAAACAACGAGAAATAATTGATGACGCCGCAGACTCGCCAGGAAAAACTTCAATCTCTTTGGTATACAATTGCAAACAAATGGTGTTTGAACGACGACTAGTCTCAGGAACAAAATGCAATTTTCCATCAAGACATGAGTCGTTATCTGATTAAAAATAGATCAATGATGGAATTTATTATTGATACATTTAAAATGATAACTAATTTGGAAGCATATTAGCATGAAACAATCACTTTAATTTTCATATGGCAATAGTTACCCTCTCTTTAGACCAAATTCCAACCTACTAATGGCAATCTTTTATCTTTCCTCATAAAAGTATCATCGTGATCCATCAGTTCTTAATAGAGATATCCACAATGATATTCTAAGATTAAACCACATGTACAATTCGGGAACGTAATAAATTACCAGTATCGTGCTGTTTAAGCTCAGCAAACAAACAATCTGCAATGTACAATAGATAGTATGCATCGGTTCTAGCATATTGTAACATCTCTGCTGATAATGGGCGTTGCCTCCAATCTTCACGCTACAATTTATTAACAGAACACAACAGTTTCATATATGTGACCTTTTAAATGAAAAAAGTAGAAAACAAAATTGGCAAAGTCCAATCCAAAATAAAATGGGAAAAAGAAGCATTAAATTTATCCCCTGAATACACAAAAAACTCAATAGATATAGTACTATATAAAGCACCAATCTTATCGTCAAACCTGTAGCATTTTGTCAGTGGCTATGGAACAATAAGTTTCAAGCAAATATGCAAGCGATTTCTGTGGTTTGGATAACATTTCACAAGCCTGCATAATGGCAGAAACAGAATTTACGTAAATAGTTCTCAACTATGAACTAGGAGAAAACTGCAACCTTATTAGTCTACCGGTACTAGTTTCCCTGAGTAATTAAGTAAATGTCAAGTAAAAACATTAGAAAAATTATATTTTGAACCCACCTTGGCAGTATCAAATAAATTGACAACATATATATGGAAGTCCCTTTGTAACCAGAGAACATCATTATCAGCTCCATGAAACACCTAGACCACCAAAGAATTTAACATCAATTAGAAGAGAAAAAAACTTCAATTATATTCAGTAACAAATATAGCAAACACCACTCCATTATTTTACCTTGCAAATTGCGGGATTGGCAAAAACTGAGCCAAGAACACCCATTGAATCATGTAAAGCAATTGTATCCACCAGATAATCTTTCATTTTAGTACAAATCTGTCACATGATATGTGGGGAGACAAAAAAAAAACAAAGAAAGAAGGCAAAGCCTGTAAACACACAAATTCCACAAAACAAGGAATTTAGTAAACCGGGGAAAAAAAAAGGGTTAACCTGAATTAAAGCAGTGAAACCAAGAAAGGAGCGGAGGCTATGTTGCTCGGTATCGACAGCAAAAACCCTCTCTTGACTTAAAGCATCAGCTAGGTCCCTTAATTGAGATTCAGTCTCCACCCAAACATATGAATCTCTCATTTTCAAGTCCGTTTTGGCGCATCCCTCAAATTCAAATTCTAAAGCCGAATGCTGTATCAATGTTGTGATCTCAGCTTCATAGGGATGCAAATTCGAACCATTCTCTGTCGTCCAATAGGAAAGATCCAAAACAAAACAAAAAAAAGAAGGCAATGTCCCACGTTAACCATATGTTTTGTTCCATTGGCTGGTGCCGCCGTGCCGCTTAACATAGATAAACCTTAACTTTTCCAATCAATATTCTCATCAAACAAATAGACACTAACTTTTTCGATTAAAAATAAAAGAAAAGATTGTATAAATGAAAAAAGGACCTTGATGATCAGAGAGAATGCCATTGAGCTTGGCGAAATGCTTGAAGGGAGACAAGGAGTTGTCGGCTAAAACGCGCTTGAACGCGAACTGTGGTTTGCGAGAGTATTGATGCTGAGATTGTAAATAGCAGGTCCCGGGACTGAGAGGGAAATTTCGCTTTCGCCGCCGGAAATGAGAAGTAAGGAGTATAGAGAGGAGTACGAGTGAAATCATGGCAAGTCCTAAATCCATCTTCTCTCTTTTTTCCTTTTCTGCCTTGTGTTCGTTTTCAAGTACCAAAATATTTGTTTACTTCTTTCTTCGTAAATAATAGTACTAATAATGTGTTGGGTTATGGCGGTTCCCGGTGCTCGTCAGGTTTGCTTGAGGTAAAACGCCATGACTTGGGGTAGGACAGGGGACATATTGGATTGGACTCCAGTGCCAAAATATATATTTCAATTGAATGACAAAAACTTCCCTTAGTTACCAATGGTAAATAATTCAGACCAAAGTAGGAGATGACAAAAATAACCCGAATTAGTCTATGGTCATACCAAGCCACGAGCTAGATGAGTTTGCCCCGAGCAATCACAAGTCGACCCATGGGCCACGAGCCAAATAGCTCAGGTCGAGCCTGGGCTTGGTCTAACTTGCCAGTGACTCGTTTTGTTTGTAGCAAAACAATGTTGTTTTATTACATTAAAAAAGCAAAACCACATCATTCAAGTTACATACAACTTAAAACAGAAAACAAAACGATGTCATTTTGAAAGCAAAATGACGTCGTTTAAGTTACTGACAAGTGAAAAAAGACATAAGCAAAACGACGTCGTTTTTGCGGCTCATTAAACTCCCACCGCTTCCTTTTCCCCTCACCCAATCATAACAAGTTGACAATATTCCTTCTGGTTCTTCACTTCTTCTTCATGTCGTATATTGTGTTCTTCATCCATTCTTCTTCTTCTTGTCACCCAGTCATGTTCTTCTTCTTCGTGACATACGTCCTTTCCCCAGCTCCTTCGTCCGCCGTCGCAAGTGTGAAGTCACTAATGTCATTAACTAACCAACGTATTATTGTTAATAAGGTAATTTCTCTTCTCAAATTTGGTTTTTTATTAATAGTTGATTGTTTGGAGATTATTATGGTTTGATGATACTGATTTGGTTAATTTGAGAATTTTGTATGTTAATAATGAGAATATAGGATAATGCATGTATAGCGTTTGATGAATGTCTCACCCTTTTAATGCATGTATAGTGTATGTTTAAAGAAAATGTCTGAGTAGCATTTAGCTTTCTTAAATGAATTTAACCTACGATTGTTTAAGGTCACTTGTAAACAAAAAGACAATGAGATTGGTATGAATGTATCAGTTTATAAAAAATCTCACTAGCTTTTGTCTACCACTAATCACTACTCTTATAAAGATAATGCACATGGACCAATCACAAGAGCAAAAGTATATGCTAAATTTTCATATGAATTTTTCTTGTCATTTCATTCTCTAATTATGACTATATAGTCCTAGAAGCAATAAAAAAACGAGAAATTATTGGTTTGTTTGTTTTGTTCTCTCTCTCATTTTGTTGAAAACTTGAAAACACATAAAAACAAACAAACTTAAAAACAAACATGCATATAAGAAAGAAATGTGGAAATGTAAAGAAAAGAAATAAACTTCCCTTAGATTGCCTCCCAAGCAGCACTTTTGTTTAGTGTCACTGGCTCGATTCCTTATTTTACTCCTCACATGACAAAATTATGATCTTCTAGCATCACAATTTAAGCCTCCTCCACGTAAGGTTCATCAGGATAGGGTCTAAGCTGATCATTCACCTCCAGTGCCTTCCTTATCTTCAAATTCTTAATCTTTACTAAGTCCCCACACTCTTGGAATATCTCAAATGTCTCTTATCCCTTTTCATCCTCGTTTAATTTCTCTAACCTGTTAGGTAAAAGAAAAGAGTCATTCTTAACAACAAATTGGAACTCAGTATTTACCTTAGAGTTAAAAGATATAGCTTTTCTCCTTTGAGCTCGTTCTTTACTTCTTTAACGCAAACAATCCTTGAGTAGTCTACTTAAGATTCTCGAGCCCCTCATCACTCTGTAAGGCCTCTACACTAACGTCCCTTGGGTACACCTCGAGTGGATATGGTTACATCTCTTCGCCTTGTGAGGCTAGGTGGTCAAAAGCTTCCGCCAGCTGATCCATTTGGCTTGCCAATTTCTAGATTCTTAAATTTGTGTCTTGTTGGAATTGCATCTCTTCCTGTTGAAATTACATGACATCCTTCTAGAACTATTGTACACTATGTTGAAGTTGAATATTGTTAGCAGTCACAATATTAAGCAAGTCTTCTAGAGACGTACATGAGTTTTGTTAGTTTTCCAAATCTTGGATGCTTTGCCTTCCATCCTGCTGAAATTGTGGAGTACTCTACTAAATCTACAAATTATTCTATTGAATTTGGATATTGTTAGTAACTATAAGATTGAGCATATCTTCCAGAGATGGATCGGAGTCGTGATAGGAAGCTTCTGGTCTATACAGGAATTGTTGTGCGTCCTACAAACTATCATGAAAGTAATTTTGCTAGTTATCCCATTTATAATTACAATTTGTATGATCACTCCAAATATGGTTATAGGAATAAGAATATAGGTTATAAAAATTGCTTATGTCCAAGTAATTATTTTTTTTTTCAAATTTTAAATCACAAACATAAAACAAAAGGTGAAAAGATCAAGAAATAACTGAAAATAAAAGAATTGTAAACAAATATGGACAAAATATCAATTAAAATCAAGAACAAAAACTAAAACACTACACTCCCTAGCAACGGCGCCAAAATTGGTAGAACGTCGTAACACTACACAAAATAAACTAGACCTACCATTATAGTAGTGGTTAGTCTAGGTTGATTCCACATATGACTTCAAACACGACTATTATCTATCACATTCAAATTCTAGCAATGGGCTTTCATGAACAACAATTCAATAGAGCATCAAAATCATTCTCATACAATGCCCAATTAATATATATAAGATAACGCAATCAATCCGAAAAGAGAGTAAGAATAACAAATATAATGAAAAATATGCTTAATTGGGTTCGTCAGTGTCGATGTCACCTTCGAACCGACATGAGACTTCTAGCCCTTCATCTTCTCCATGCCTCTCCAAGAATCAGCCTCTGTAGCCTCCATTCTTGTTGAAAAATGAAGACAAATTGATGAAGAAAGGTTGTTGTCCACTGCTCCTTATTCAACTTTGAAAACTGATGAGAAAATGGTGAAGAATTTGTTGTTAGGTTCTCTCTTGAAAACCCCAGATAAATTGATGTTAAAATGATGTCTTGGTGGTCATCCCCTGCTATTCTCTTGGTTATTTTTCCAACTGCCACCTCCCCAGTTATTCCCCAGACTCACACACCCTTGGAAAACTGAAAACAATCAATAAATCATATCCCCCTTTCGGTTCTTTGTCCAGCCGCCGCCTTGCACTTCATTTTTGATTCAGTTGTCCTCCTCCTATTCTCCAACCGACACTCCTCAAAGCTAGGTTAAATAAAAGAGTGTGACAGATGGTGTAACCTAAAACCAAAGAGAACAAGATGCTTCATTGATGTCCACTATCTCTAGGTTTTTTATTCAACTTCTCCACCTTGCAACCGTCACAAACCTTCATTTTATAATAAAAGCAAGGTTTTAAAAGGAATGGGACAGGTGGCCTCAACACTGAAGGACAAATGATGAATCTCTCCCCTTCGATTGCTCTCCTTTTTTTGCTCATACTGCCAACATAACCTATTCATCATATCTTCCAAAAGCTAGGTTAAATGGAATGGAAAGTGTTGTATCTCGTTTCCGGAACCCAACTCCTCAGAAAAAATATAAAACCTATACTCTTCATGCTTTGATACCATAAATGTTGGGACCCGATCTCAGAACCGGACCCCAACCGGAAAAACAAAAATACATAACGAAAACAAAGTGGCGGAAAGCGAAAACGAACGAAATCGAATTCGAAAGAACGGAACATGAGGCGAAAGTCAAAGCATGCAAACGAAATGACAAAGTGAAAGTATCGAATCGAATCGAAAAATCAGATAACAAAAAGGCGGAAAACAAAATCGAAAGCGAAAGTGAATTGGCTCGGAAACAATTAAACGAAAGAAATGACCTCCGAAAGAATGGAATACAAATCAGATCGGAAGAACGAAAAACAAAAGCGGAAATGGAAACCAAAGCAAAAGAACAGATGCAATCAAAAATGGAAGAGTCGAAAGCGAATCGAAGCAAACGATTCGAAATGAACCGGAACAAATTTCGACATCCGAAGCGTATAACTTAGAAAACTAAAATAGCGATGGAGACCTTAGACTAAACCAAAACTGAAACCTGGTATAAAATTTTTTCATTTCATTCAAACTTGTACAAATCAATACAATTTCCCTTTAGGAAATTCATCCTCATGCAAAACTTAAATCATATAATTCTTCTTAATTAAGCAGTATCTCAACTTCATCTTTAACAAATATTTATTCTTATTCTTATTCTTTACTCAATCATTATTTAACAAAAATCGGGCAACATAACGGCTGCATTTTTAACAAACCCAAATCTGCAAAGGGTTTTAAAATTCACTTCTATATTATATACCAAGACAATACACACACTTCATCGGATCTCCTGTCCGGAATCCCATCATAAACAAACGCATACACAACTATACTTAGCACTTCAATAATTTCCAATCCATCAACCCAAATTATATCCAAAACCATAATTCACTTTCATACCTCAATTCAAAACTTAATTACATAACTCAAATCCATACATAATATCCATAATTCATACACATTATGAATTAAATGCTTACAATCATTAATGGCCTTCCAAACCATATTCAATACCAAAATCCAAAATTACATAAAATACTAGCTAAGCAAAATCGAACAAAATGTCTTGACATTCTTTCATCCGATCTCCTGCACAAATGCCTGGAGATGGGGATGAAAGGGGGTGAGCTTGGCAGCTCATGGATAACATATTTATAATTCGAAAAATAAGCAAAAATCATCTTTTTGAAACTTTTGCCATTTCATACACAATTCACAGTAGCAAAATTTTCAAAAACTCATTTCTCAAACCTTTCAACCTTTTAAACCATTCATAATAAATTTCCAAATTTTTTACGATTGCAAATCTCAATTTCTCATTTCTCAAAATTCTCAAATGTTTTCACAAATCATAAATTTCAAAAACA
>JANKOE010000206.1:41548613-41558641 GCA_026284465.1 Erythroxylum citrifolium | reverse complement strand
GATCCCTTATAAGTTTGATCCCTAGAACATAGGTAGCCTCTCCCAAATCCTTCATTGAAAACTGTTCATTCAGCCATTCCTTAACCGCAGATAACATTCCCACATCATTCCCAATGAGCATAATGTCATCAACATACAAGATTAGGAAAGTAACCTTACCTTCTTGAATTCTTTTATAAACACAAGGCTCATCTAGGTTTTGTATAAACCCATAGGTTTTGATAGACTTATCAAACCTAATATTCCAAGACCTAGATGATTGCTTTAGTCTATAAATGGACCTTTGCAACTTGCATACCTTATGCTCATTTCCTAGCTTAATGAAACCTTCTAGTTGGGCCATATAAATGGTCTCCACAAGATCCCCATTAAGAAATGCAATCTTGACATCTATTTTCCATATTTCATAATCGAAATAGGTTGCCATGGCCAAAAGAATCCTGATGGACTTAAGCATGGCAATAGGAGAAAAAGTCTCCTCATAGTTTATACCGCTTTTTTTAGTATAGCCTTTAGTTGCCAATCTAGCTTTAAAGGTCTCTACCTTTCCATCCGATCCTCTTTTCCTTTTGTAGATCCATTTACACCATATGGCTTTTACACCTGGTGGTAGATCTACAAGGACCTAAACTTCATTGGTGTACATGGAATCTACTTCCGATTCCATCTGTTGAGACCCGATCTCGGAACCGGACCCCAATCGAAAAACGAAAATACAAAACGAAAACGAAGCGACAGAAAGCGATAAAGAAAGTAAATCAAATTCGAAAGAACGAAACATGAGGCCAAAAACAAAACGAATAACAAAATCGAATCGAAAAATTTGACAACAAAAGCGGAAACGAAAGCAGAAGCGAAAGTGTGAAAAGCGAATCGAAACAAACGATTAGAAATGAAACGAAGCAATAGCAAAATTGAAAACGAAGCAAACAAACGGTTCAATCGAACAGTAACAAATTTCGACATCCGTAGCGTACATTTTCGAGCACTAAATTCGCGTTGGAAACTCTTAGACTAAGTCAATACGAAAATCCAGTATAAATTTTTTTCATTCCTTTCATCTTTATTCAATCTTATACAAATCAAAGCAATTTGATTTCCCCCTTTCGAAAATCATCCTCAAACAAAACTCAATTCATCTAATTCTTCTTATACAATCCTACAAATCCCATAATTCATCTATTAACCAAGATCTTATTTGTCCTTTTTTTTCAAAAATTTGGGCAACATAACGGCTGTATGCTTAAAAAAACCCAAACCCTGCAAACGATTTCAAACACACTTCTATACTCCAAAATAATCCACAAAATTCATCGGACCTCCTGTCCGGAATCCCAGCATAAACAAACACAAATCTATACCTAAAGCACTTCAATAAATTCCATCCCATCAACAATTTATATACAAAACCATAATTCACTTTTATACGTCAATTCAAAACTCAATTACATAACTCAAATCCATACATAATATCCATAATTCATACACATTAAGAATTAAATGCTTATAATCATTAATGGCCTTCCAAGCCATATTCAATACCGAAAACCAAAATTACATAAAATACTAGTTAAGCAAAATCGAACAAAACATCTTGACATTCCTTCATCTGATCTCCTGCACAAATACCTGGAGATGGGGATGAAAGGGGGTGAGTTTGACAGCTCGTGGATAACATATTTATAATTCAAAAAATAAGCAAAAATTATCTTTTCGAAACTTTTGCCATTTTATACACAATTCACAGTAGCAAATTTTTCAAAATCTCATTTCTCAAACCTTTCATCCTTTTAAACCATTCATAATAAATTTCCAAAATTTTTACGATTGCAAATCTCAATTTCTCATTTCTCAAAATTCTCAAATGTTTTCACAAATCATAAATTTCAAAAACATGATTGCATCACATTATAAATGCATCACAAATGTAAGCAAAATCAAAATCACATAACACATCAAAACGGTTTGGGTCGGTCCAAAACGGAACGTACTGCACATTCCCACATAGTTGTTCTGTGCAGCTGTGAACTTATGGGAGTTTGAAATCGGAGTTCCAATGCCTCTAGCGGGTAGGTGGGCGAAGCCTATAAAAAGGAGACCAGTGCACTGACTCATACTTAAGGGACCTAAACAAACCCACATAACACATAATTCATACTTGAAAATCAGAACGCCCGAAGGCATATTTCAAAACTTAAATTTCCATATTATGCCATATCAAACAAATTGACATTCACAATTTCACATAATTTCACATAGCAAATTTTCAATCATTTAAAAGCAAAGGATTCTCCAATATCAAAATCAAAGAATGCAAAACTTTAGCAATGCCATTCATAATGTCACAATGTCACACCAATTTCACGTATTAAAATTTTCAATCAATCAAATACAATGAATCCAAACCACTTTTTGCAATTTCTTAAATCATTTCAAAACAATAAATTTAATCATTTTCTCAATTTTATCAAAACATTCAAAATTCAAAGAATGCAACAATCGAAACATTTTATTAAGTTGTCCGAAACAATTTTAGCAATTTATCCAATTGTTCGAAAACATTGAATTTAAACAATTTTGGCAATTTCTTTAAATAATTTAAACATAAAGTATAACAATTTCTTAACTTGTTCAAATCAAAGAATTTGTACTTATTTTATCTTCTTCTGATTTTTTTTCGAAAACTTAAACAATAAAATTTTAAAACATTTCTCATTTTTGATTTTTCGAAATCACATAATTGGTTTATAAATCAAAATATAAACATGGTACTCACCTCGAATCCATGCTTGAAACTTGGCCTAATCATCAATTTCGCCAAAGCCTCACTTAAATCCCTAAATCAAGACAAAAATTCGCAATTTAAAACCATCCAAAATTGACCATCATATAGGGCATAATCACTAAAATTAAATTTAGAAAATCCAATCCCATAACATTCTTAAACTATCTAAACCAAAATCTTATAAAAAAATCCAAAGATCAAAAACGTTTCTTACCTTCATCTTCTCCAAAATTCGAAATTTCTTGTCTTAGATGGAAGCTTTCATCACCCTCCACCTTTTTCT
The DNA here is from genome assembly GCA_026284465.1 of Erythroxylum citrifolium. Taxonomy (NCBI): domain Eukaryota; kingdom Viridiplantae; phylum Streptophyta; class Magnoliopsida; order Malpighiales; family Erythroxylaceae; genus Erythroxylum; species Erythroxylum citrifolium. The sequence goes on along the minus strand of JANKOE010000206.1, from coordinate 41,555,573 downwards.
CTCTTGGATTGACACCAAAAACCTTCTTGAACACTCCTAAAAATCGAAACCTAACTTTGCTTCTTCTTCTTTCTTTCTCTCATCCGACACGTTCTCCCTCTCATTTCTCTCTTCTTTCTTTTATTTTCCTTATTTTCTTACTCATTTTCGTGTCTTTCACTAACTTAAACGACAGCCCACTTCCTTGCCTTTTAATGAAAACAAAATGACCCTTAAGCCCTTCCATCAAAGCCTTCTAACTTAAGTCCTTATGTGTTCTTCCAAAATTGCCCCTAACATTCATTTCAAAACATACTTACTTTAGGACATTTTTCTCACCATCAAATTGAGGGAATTTGCTAACACTTCCTTCTAGAGAAATGTTCCTCACTGCATTAAGATTCTAACGACATCAAAAACGCTTAATTCAGTTCAGAAATGAAGAAATTATGGCCAAAACACTTTCAAACCAATAATAACCAAGACTGAACCTTACACCTAATTTCACTCCATAAATTGAACATCTTAGAGGCTAAATTGAAATTCAATTCCTTCATATGACCTGTAACCCCATGTCTCAATTTTATTTTGCCTCAATAATCAATTCAATCGGATCTCCACAGCTCAATAATTCCACAAAATACTAAACCATGTTCAAAAAATTTCCCAACTCACTTTGATTAAATCAATCACCCTCAATTTAATCTCAAAACTTCATAAATTTCCCATGAGGATGTAGATAATTGTCTTAGGAATCCAACGCTTCGAAAACCAAGTCAATCGGATGTCGGACGGAAAAGATATAAGCGAAATAGTAGAGGAAAAATCAAATATAAAAAAATAACCGCACAATCGCGAGCCAAGGAACAAATAGCTTGCTCGTGATTGCGAGCCGAAGAAAACAGAAGCCTCGCGACTGCTACGGCTCGCGAGTGCGAGTCCAAACGGTTCGCGATCGCGAGCCTCTTTGAAATTTTCTTTTCTTTTAGAACATAGAATTTTCAAAAATTCATAACTCTTGATCCCGAACTCCAAATTTAACAAATTTAGTATCAAAAGAAAGCTTAAAGGAAGCTCTACAACTTCCATGAAGAACTCAAAAGCCAAATCAGCCTCTAAAGTGATCAAATCATCAATCAAAAACACTGTCCCATTTAATGTCTCCCTAAACAATCACATAACTTCCAAAAATCATAACTTCACATTCCATGATCCAAAAATTTCATACTTTATCTCAATGGAAAGATCAAAACATAATCTAAAACTTTCATGAAGCACTTAAAGGAAATCGCAACCACTAATTAGGTCAATTTTTCAGTCAAAGTTTCTGCCAAACATGTGTCATCCTAAAGCACATCCAAACTTGACAATTTCATATCTTTCAAGTTTCACATCCACAAATTGCATATAATACATCATTGTAAAGCTAGGAAAAAATATTATATGACTTTCATGAAGACCACCTAACTCAATTCAGACCACATCAGTACTTAATTTGCCTCAAAGCACAGTACACCTAAATGTACACTTATGGACATTTTCACAAAACAATACTTAACTTTGAATGATCATAACTTTCAATCCCGATATCGAAAAATATCAAACTTTATGGCGACAGAAAGCTTTCAACATAATCTACAAGTTTCATGAACATCATATTCTCAAATTCAACCTAAATAAAAAAGTCAACCATTTATCCACAAAATATCAAACTTTCTAATTTCTTCGAAATTTAACACTTTCATTCTTTATTTCTTAACTTTTAACTTCCATTTCAATCATCTTAATCATCTCATTCTCTTTAACTTCCATAACCCATACAAATCTACACAATTATCAAAATCATCAAAACTCAATACCTCTTTTCTTATCAGCTTTCTTAAAGCATAAAAACATATACAAATACAAAAACCACTCATTTCATTTCATTTTATAATTCTAAATTACACTCAAAGATCGGGGTCCAACAGACAGTTTTCATTTTAATGCAATGGATAGGTTAAACGCTATGTAACATTTTAATTTTTACAGCCCTCTCTTGTTAATGTGAGGTGTATCAAATTTGTCATCCATGTTACAACCATCCCACCTTTTTCTTTATAATCAAAACTAGGTTTTAACGTGACAACTAACTCATTCTTACAATTTATGTCACAAAATTAGTAATGCGAGGTGTCCTCGTATCTTTTAATTATTGTAACATTTTAATTGTTACACATGCATGCAATTCATTTAATTGTTTATGTCTTACTGTCTCACGACTGTAACATGAATTGCATGCATGTGAGACATAAACAATGCTCACGACTATAACATTTTAATTGCTTAGCCATGAGCCACATTACCTCACTCTCCATTTTTATGCTCTATCTTGTCTCCTCTTCTTGTAATATTTTTCTTCTTCTTGCTCTATGAAGACAAATGAGTATGAAATTGAGAAGATGACTCAATAAGTATACTTTTAGGTCACTTTAGCTCTTTCATTTCTAAAATGTACCTAAAATCAAATATGAGCTAAAGTGAGTATCCTAAGCATTATAAGGAATTAATCACTAAGTGTAATGGATTAAATGTAGCAACAATTAAGCACATATCAGAGAGTTCTAATCCAGTATCGAAGATAGAAGTGGAAACTTCTATTTTAGCACCAAGCGAGGATAGACGTTCAACTAGAACTCAACTACGTAAAAGTGAAGTTTGGAATCACTTTAACAAGACTGTATCGACTGACATAATTGAAAAAGTAGAGTGTAAGTATTGTTAGAAGTTGTATTCAAGTGGTTTGAAAGGTGGAGCATCTTATTTAAAGAGAAATATGGAATTAAGTACTAGGATGAGGATGGTTTTAGGAGGTCAAACATTTTTGACCACCCTTGTGAAAGGAAAGAATGAATTGACCGTAACAACTTTTGACAAGAACAGATCAAGGATTTTGATGGCTACTATGATTATTGGAGATGAACAACCATTGTCTATGGTTGAAAGCAAAAGATTCAGGATATTTTGTAATTCACTTCAACTGACTTTCAAGGTTCCAATTTGGAATACATTGAGAAAGGATCTTTTCAAAATTTATAAGGACAAGAAGAGAGAGACATTAAGAGCATTGTCGAGTGTTGAAGGACAGATTGCCATAGCAATAGTCATGTGGATAGTTGATAACCAAAAGAAGGGTTACATGTTAATAACGACACATTATATTGATAATGATTGGACATTACACAATTGAGTTTTGAGGTAATTTATATTCTTTAATATTTTTATCATTTACTTTTTCATTATTTTATGATTTTATGATTGATATTGGTGATATTTGTACATGATAGGTTCGTTTATGTGTCGGCACCACATATAAGTGAAAAATTGGCAACTATGTTGAAAGACTATTTTGATGAATTTAAACATCAACAATAAAGTATCCACCATTACTGTCGACAATTGTAGCACAAATGATGCTATGATTGAGAAGTTGAAAGGTAAGATGTGGGTTGGGAGCTTATTGGTTAGAGGTAAGTTATTTCATACGCGTTATTTTGTGTATCTTTTTAAATTTGATTATGAAAGATGGGTTGTAGACGATAAAGGAAGCAATAGATTGTATTTGGAATAGTGGTCTATATTAGAGTGCTACTCTTAAAAGAGTTGAAACTTTTAAAGATGCTCTACAAATTTTATGCATTCTGAGTTTAAAGTAGTTGGTTTTTGATTTTCCAACCAAATGGAACTCAATCTTTAAGATGTTGGAGTCGGTAATCCCATATGTTGAGGTGTTTGTTAGACTAGCCAAAAGAGATTCTCAATATACCTGTGTGCCAACAGAAGATCAATAAGACTTGGCAAGAATGTAACGCCCTAACATATACCCTGAAAGTATTATAACATGTCCAGGGTATATTAAGAAGTGAATATAACAAATGAATTAAGTGCATCTAAGTATAGTAAGAGACATAATGGTACTTAATGTAAAAGACAAGGGTAAATGGATAATTTGTTCACTTCGACATAGACATACACTCTTAGACATGAAATATGTATGGAAATTTTTGAAATATTTGCTTGGAATTATGAATGTAATGTAAGGGGAATTAATAAAACAAGTATTCCATAAGTAAATGGGATATTTTTTTGTTAAAATTTGATGTGCTTTTGTGTTACTCTTGCATGATGAGACCAAAATTAGTTGATTTGGGATGTGTACCTCACTGAATGAATATGTTCCACTGAACAGAGTTTTGTAATTTTTTCATATCTTGGTGTGTAGACCTCCAAATTGGATAATTTCAATTGGAAATTAAACTAGAGACATAGGCCTAAAACTTTTATGAAGGAACTGAAATTTTATTCTACCTCTAAGATTTTTTAATTTTGGTTTGAAGTTGAGTTATGGCTGTTGTCCTTGTTTTCAAATAGCCTCTAGTTTTTAGGGTATAACTCCCGATATAATTAACCAAATTGCATAAAATTTATGTCATTAGAAAATTAAGACAAAGGCGAATGAAATTAATTGATAAGATCATTGGTAAATGTGGGAATTAAAGGAAGAATAAGGACCAATATGCAATTTTCCTAAAGTCAACTCATGGACCAATAAGATTAAAGCATGTGTATCCAATAGAATTGTAACATATGGTCTAATAGAATTGTATCATATGGTCCAAAAAAATTGTAACATATGTTCCAAAAGCATTGCAACACATGGTCTAATATAGTTGTAACACGTGGTCTAATTGGATTGTAACACGTGGTCTAATAAGATATAGTCCAATGGGATTGAAACATGTGTCTAGGACTAGAAAATTCATGAAAACACATATAGAGAGGGGATATGGACGAAACTTTGATGGCTTAACTTCAAAATTTTCTCCTCTCCATTTCACCTTCTTCATCTCATCATTTTCCACTAGGTGATTCAAGCAAAACCAAAAAGGAAGGGAAGGAAAAACATTATAAGAATTACTTTTCCAATTTTAAGGTTTGATACTTCACTTAGTTGATTTCTGTATTTTTGTATGATTGAATGGATATAAAGATTCATTTGGATATGGAATTATTGCTGGGATGTTGCTTTGGTGTTATTTTGGTGTTATCTTGGATAGAATTAGTTGAATATGACAAGTATGTAGTGGAATTCTATCTAGGGTTTGTTTGTGTCAGTCACATTGTTTGAGTCATAACTCAGCCTACAGACTTCCAAATTGTGTGATTTTAGTTGCATATGAAACCTAAGACATAGAGATAAATATCTCTAGAAGGGACTTTGACTTAATTTTGGCTCTATGATCATTGAAATTGAGATTGACAAAGGTGACCTGATACTACCCCTATTTTGGAGCAGCTTGTGATATGTTGCTTATATCTTATGATTTAGAAGTCCAAATGGTCTGATTGTTGATGCTATAGACACTATAGATATAGAGGAAAAAATTTCTAGAAGATCTTGAAACTCAGTTCTTATTTTTCTATATGCATATTAAGAAACAAGTAGTGGTATGAATGGAGAGAGTGTGTGTTGTTGAATTGTAAAACCAGTTGTTTTACGGTAAAACCGCAAGTATACGAATCATTACTTGTAGTAAACAGTAGATATCATCTTACATAGATTGTATTTAGGCACCATTTAATTCTGGTTACACTTTGTTTAAGACTCAAATTCGAATATTGAACTGAAAAGTAAACTAAATTAAAACAAACTAGCAACAACTGAATAATGTAACGATGGAAATTAGTTAAGAGAATCAATCAAGTTATAAGAGAGGAGATTTTACCTATCATTAATTTTAATCTAGCCATTTATATGTTTACAAGGTGTCAGTTTTAGACGATCGTAGGGTTGATTACTCTTTCTTAAGTTATAATCATTCCCTAAATTGTAAACCCTAATCGAATTATGGACTTGCCATATCTCAATTCACAAATTACCCACAGTTCTAGTTGGTTCTTAAGCTCTCTAATAAACAATCGGATCTCGCACGAGATCTCTCACCATGAAATTATTGACTAAATTGCTTAAGTAGTTAATTAGATTGCCTAACTCTCGTTAATCCAATATAATCATTTTTATTCGGTTCACTCTGTCGGTTTATTACCAAAATATGCAAATACATCAATCAATCACAGTATCCAACTTAAGTAAACACAAATCAACTATATTAACATTAAAGATAAGCAAAATTTCGAAAGTAAAGTTAAAGCATCATGAATAACTCAAAACTCACATCTCAATCTTACACATAAAATAGATAAAAAGGTAAATGGGGAGGAAATGAAACTCATATTGTAAGATTCGGGAGAGTAGTGACATCAAGAGATCACCTATTTCGGGAAGCTTCAATGTAGCACCCCACTCCCGCAGGACCTGAACCAGATATCATGGGTGATACTCGAGTCCGTGCCTCACGAGAGTGGTATGCTAGAGCAGTTGGATACAGTAAAAAATTCAGTATAAATTTTTTTGTTTTGAACATGATCATATGCACGAAAATCAATAATCAATTTGGGTCCGCTTTAATTGCATTTCCAGTCATAATAAAACACTCAATAGTATTTAGCCATTTAATATACCACAACCCATAACCAAATTTGGCCCAATGTTATTCATAAACATTTTCAGTGAACGATTTACAATCAACAGAATGTCAATAGCCTATTGGGGCCCACTAAAATACAAAGCACTATTTTGCGGAAATATAAATTTCTGCAAGAATAGAATGCCGCTAATGCAGAAGTGAACTGATCCCGACCTCTATCTCCGACTGGTTTGCAGTAGGCATACTCTCGTTTGTCTAACGGGGTACTCTTCAGAGCCTGAAAAATAGTTGTAAATTTTGGGTGAGTTTTGCGAACTTAGTGAGGAATCATCATCGATGGTTCACCCTATTCATGCAACAAGTCATGTCATATAACATATATTCAAACTGTTACATACTTGATTACATTTCACAATTTTTCCTTGACCATAAACAATTTCACTTGACCATAGAC
>JANKOE010000206.1:41526110-41539605 GCA_026284465.1 Erythroxylum citrifolium | reverse complement strand
GACTGATTTTAAGCACAAAATCACAAATTAAGAGTCAAAAAGTACATTAAAATCTATGAAAATGTAGCCAATTTATATGATAAACTTGGGTTCAATCAACTGCCATGCCACAGCTCCCCCTGCAAAAATAATCAAGTAACCTGATGTAGACTTTCTCGAGTCAACTTCTCCAGCCATATCTACATCTGTGTAACTAGCTAACACAGGTTCTGCTCTTCCAAAATATAAGCATATTTTGGATGACCCTTGAAGATACCTGAGAATCCACTTAACTGCAGCCCAATGTTCCTTTCCAAGATTAGAAAGGAAACAACTCACAACTCCAACTGCATGAGCAATATCTGGCCGTGTACAAACCATGACATACATCAAACTTCCAACTGCTTAAGCATATGGAATTCTGGACATTTCTTCCTTCTCTTTATCTGTATAAGGGTACTCTATGGAACTCAATTTAAAGTGATTAGCAAGAGGGCAATTAACCGCTTTAGCTTTGTCCAGTTTGAATCTCTGAAGTATTTTATCAATGTACTTTTCTTGTGACAACCATAGTTTCTTGGCGCTTCTGTCTCTAATAATCTGCATGCCAAAAATTTGCTTTACTGATCCTAAGCCTTTCATGGCAAAAGACTTATCCAGGTGTTTCTTCATATTGTTAATTCTAAAAACATTCTTACCAACAATCAACATATCATCCACATAGAGCAATAAAATAATGAAATCATCATCAGAGAATTTCTTTACAAAGACACAGTGATCTGAAGTAGTCTTCTTGTACCCTTGCTCTCCCATAACAGACTCGAGCTTCTTATATCACTGTCATGGTGCCTGTTTTAAACCATATAGACTCTTCTTTAGTCTACCAACATAGTCTTCTTTCCCCCTTTTTACGAAACCCTCTAGCTGCTCCATGTATATCTCTTCTTCCAAATCTCCATATAGGAAGGCAGTTTTGACATCTATTTGTTCAACCTCCAAATTAAAACTTGCGGCTAGTTCTAACACTGTACGTATGGATGTCATTTTCACCACCGGTGAAAATATCTTGTCAAAGTCAATACCCTTCTTTTGGATGAATCCTTTGACCACTAATCTTGCTTTGAATAAAGGATGGTCGTTGTGTTCTTCATGCTTGATTCAGAACACCCATTTATTCTTCAATGCTCTTTTGCCTTATAGAAACTTCACCAACTCGAATGTTTTATTCTTATGCAAGGATTTCATTTCGTCTTGCATGGCTTCTTTCCATTTCTTCTTGTGTTCATCATTCATGGCTTCATCAAAGCTTTCTGGTTCTCCCCCGTCAGTCAGCATTACATACTGATCAACTGGATATCTAGTAGATGGTTGTCTATTTCTACTAGATCTTCGTAATGGGACTGGAGAATCTTCAGGTGCTGGTGGTTGAATGTGAACATCATCATCATCCTCTGGTTCAACTTCATTGGGGCATCTGCATTATCAGCTTCTAGCTGATCGTTCTCCACTTCATCTCTAACTTGTCTAGGCACCATTGTTGGAGGATTCAATCGGAAGCTTGTTGAGTCATCATCGGAGCTTGGAACTTCCTTTTCCGCCTTGTTGATATCTTCAATAGTTTGATTTTCAATAAACATAGCATCACAACTCCTGATAAGTCTTTTCTGCACCAGATCATAAAACCTATAGCCAAATTGATCTTGACCATAGCCAATGAATACGCACTGTCGTGTCTTGACATCAAGCTTTTTCCTTTCATCTTTAGGAATATGGACAAAGGCCTTACAACCAAAGAGCCACAAATGATCTAGGAAACATCCTTTCTTGACCAAACCTTATCTGGAACTTCATACTAGAGAGGGACACATGGTGAACAATTTAATACATACACAGTTGCAAGTAAAGCTTCACCCCAAAATGTCTTAGGCAACTTTGAATGTGAATGTAGACATCTGACTCTTTCCATCAAAGTCTTGTTCATCCTCTCAACTACGCCATTCAATTGTGATGTTTTGGTGGTGTCATTTGATGTTGAATACCATGCTCTTTACAGTAAGCATCAAATAATCCGATGTACTCTCTGCCATTGTCTGTCCAGATGCACTTCAGCTTCTTCCTAGTTTGTCTCTCAACTAAGGCGTGAAATTGTTTAAACACATCTAGCACTTGATCTTTAATCTTCAGAGTATAGGCCCACGTTTTCCTGGAATGATCATTAATAAAAGTCACAAAGTACTGTGCATTACCAAGTGACTTTGGCAATGGTCCACACAAGTCTGAGTGAATATGATCTAGAACATTCTTCATTCTAGATGGAGGAGAACTTTGGAAAGAAACCCTATTTTGTTTCCCTATTAGACAATTTGCATATTTCTTCTGATGTATCTGTTTAGACCAGATAGCATATTCCTTTTTACAAGTTGAGTCATCCCTTTCTCACCAAAATGGCCTAGTCTTTTATGCCATATTTAATACGCTATTTGGTGCAGTATTTGTTAAAGACACCTTCAAAGTCTTCCAAGACTCTGGTAATGAAGCTAGCACCATTAGAGCAATCACCTCGTCGTCAAACTTTATGACCATCTTTGATAACTGATCAACCATCCCTTCCATATTGTTTAAATGATCAGCTACAGAAGTACCCTCCTGGTATTTTACCTGCATCAATTTTGTCAGATAAAACAATTTGATGTTGTTGGTATTTGAAGCATACAATTACTCCAGCTTATTCCATAGCGTTCTTGCATGAGTATCATTACAAATGTGATTGTACACATTATCATCGACAAACTACCGATTACAACCACACTCTCGTTCATGCTCAATCTCCCAATCTTCGTTGGTCATCTTCTCTAGTTTAGTTGTCGAAAATACCGGCAAATGATCCTTCATCTTGGTATTTAGATTGATTATCATAAGAACACAATCTTCCTTCAATCTCCCAATCTTCCTTGCAATCATCATGAGATCCTTCATCTTGGTTCGCCATATACGGTAGTTAATATCGTTTAGATTGATTATTTTCTCATCTCACCTCCATTTGTCAAATTGAGTCAAATTTGAGAAAACCGTCCTCAAAGATGGAACCAGGACGTCAAAATTTGACAAAAAAGATATCTTCTAAATTTTCACCGCGGTACTCAGTAAATAGTAACTTGTGAATAGTACCGTAAATAGTGCCGTGGGATCCAGTTACTATTGCTTCACAGTGCCTCCACCTTATAAATTTATTAAAACAACTTTAGAATACTATTCATCACCTTTGCCGTTTTATGTCAACTTTTCGAACGGATCACGGCAAAAAATTCGTTGTAATTTTGTCTTCCCCGTGGCGTGCTTCTTTTCAAAAAATACCTTTAATGAAAACACAACTCTGATACCACTTGTTGGGTACAACAGGTGTATTTTGTAAAAAGGAAAATTAAAATGAGCAAAATGGACGCAGAATATTTAACGTGGTTCACCCTTAATTTTGGGTTACGTACACGGACAAAACTTAGAATAATTATTCTACTATTACAAATAGTAGGTATACATAGATAAAGCTAAAATAGTGGCTCACAAGGTGTTTCTCAACCTAAAAATACTAATCTCACTATTTTGTCACTCACCAACCCTTTAAGAATATATTTCCTAACTTCAGAGCAAAACAATGCTCTGGTTTTCCTCTCTATGTTTTGTTGTATATTCTTCTGAAGCACACGACAATTGACTTCTTTTATTTATTCAACAAAAGCAGCATGCAACACTGATTTCGGTGCCATAATTGTGGACATAGAATCCCTCCAAGTGAGAGGAACCCATATCCAACAATTTATAAATTAATAATTATTTTAAATATATTTTAATTATTAAATTAAATTAAAATTTAATATTTATATATTTTAAAAACAGAAATAGGAATGAAAATCTATTTTTTATGATTTTCATAAAATTTTAAAACTGAAAGAAACTAAAACTAAAAACAGAAACAAAAAATTTAGACAAACAAGTTTTTGTTACTAAAATTCAAAAATAAAAATGAAAACAAACAGACCCTAAATTAGAAAAATATTAATAAAATTAACGTTTTAAAGTAAGTTTTTAAAGTTATAAAAGTTTGTCACTTAATTAAAATGCTCTAAAGTATCCACAACTTTATAAGATTTTTGCAATTTGTTGATACTTTAGAGTATATTATCTCAAAATCTGTCAGTCTCTCTTTCTATTTTTCTTCTCTTCTACCACCATAATTTCCTTGGATCGATTAGATTGCTATTTGCTGCATATTTCAAATGTATCCTTTTAGATAAACTATGAAACATAAATTGGCTCGAACTTCACCGGATGAGTAGAAAAGTAAAGAAAATACATCCAAGAGACATTGTAGATGTCTCTTCTTCATTCACGCCCTTTCCAGGTGAATTAAACACACTCTTTGACTCTAATTAGGCCATGTTTGGTGAACTTCCTCCTCTTATGCATGTTTGGTATATATATAATACCAGTGATTTAGATGGTGGAGTAAAGTCCGTCATATATATATATAATACCAGTGATTTAGATATATATAATACCAGTGATTTAGATGGTGGAGTAAAGTCCTTCAATTTACCTGCATAAGAGGAGGAATAATACCAGTGATTTAGATGGTGGAGTAAAGTCCGTCAATTTACCTACATAAGAGGAGGAAGTTCACCAAATATGGCCTAATTAGAGTCATATAATACTAGTGATTTAGATGGTGGAGTAAAGTCCGTCAATTTACCTACATAAGAGGAGGAAGTTCACCAAACATGGCCTAATTAGAGTCATATAATACTAGTGATTTAGATGGTGGAGTAAAGTCCGTCAATTTACCTGCATAAGAGGAGGAAGTTCACCAAACATGGCCTAATTAGAGTCTCTCTCTCTCTCTATATATATATATATATTGCGTTCCCATTTTAAATTCTTATTTAAAACTGAGCTATTACTTTAACATTCTTTTAAGCATGACTTTTTTTTAATGGAAAGATATTCCATCGTTTGAAAATCACGAAATTGTTCTCAGATGTTATCCTGGTCTTGATCAATGCGTTTACAATCTTCCTATTGCTGACGATGAACAACACGATAAATCTCCTCATATCCAAGTCTTCATTCACTCAGGTCCGAGTTATAGAATTCAATGTTATTATGCATGCTATGACCCGCTTTAATATCCACTCCAAACGTTAAATAAAACCGCTGGCCATCTGTATAAAAGTAAGACGAATTTACTTTATGCATAGATTATCGATTCGGCATTGGACAAGAAGGGTTGAATTACCCAATTTATGAAGTTTCTGAAAAGAAAAGGTTCAAATCATTTTTTTGACATGAGTGTTCTATACCGAAAACAATTTACCACTATTCATTTTGAAACCATTTATGTATTAACTATTAACATAGTAGTAGAAAGAGTACCTTGCTCCGTCTGAACTTCAAACAATTTAGCTTTAACCATGTTAATGACCCTACCTTATTGGTAAATTTACCAAGGGCTATAGTCATAGTGATCCTCCTATTCAATTACTTCAACCATTTCCGAGCACCTCATAGCATTTTCAGGGCTTTTGAAATTTTTATCATTTATGTATGATTTGATTTCTCATACACTGACCCTTATAATTTCTCCTGGATTTCGAAGATAATTTTTTTATTGGTCCATAACTGGACTTACTTAATATATTAAGTCAATTCATGAACTTAATTCGGTTATTTTTAGTTTTAATAACCATATTACCAAAGCCGAAGAGAAACTCCAAATGTTGAATAAAACCGTAGCCCATCTGTACACACAATAAAACCCGGATGATGAAAGTCGAAGGAACAAACGCAAAGAGAAAAATGAAAAAAATTAAGGAAAAACTTGCAGAGAAACAAAAGCAAAAACGAAAAACAAGAAGTTAACAAAGCCCGAGAGAAACTCCAAATGTTGAACAAAACAGTAACTTACGACACCTGCAGAGAAAAAAAGAAAAAACGAGAACTTAATAAGTAGACCATCCGTACGCACAATAAAACGTGCATGAAAGTCAAAAATTGAAATATAAAGCCACGGTGAAAGACCATCACTGAAATAAACCATCGACGAAGAAAAAAAACCTGAAAGAGAAGCAGAGGACGTCCAGCGTGAAGAGAGGAGCAGAGGAAGACAAGGGCGGAGAGCTAAGAAAAGAGAGAGAAAACTTTGCAAGAATCCTCATTACTAATAGAATCAAAATGATCTGTGGATTGATCAGAAGATCCCTTCATAGAATCCCTTCCTTGAACGAAACTAGATCTTGTGGAATAAAACCATGGGCCATCTGTACATATAATAAAACCTGGACGAAAATAACATAATCCATCGTTCCAAGATGTTATCGTGGTCTTGATCAACGTGTTTCTCCAAATGTTGAATAAAACTGTTGTATACAATTCCTGGAGTTTGTAATTTCCTTCTTCTCACGGTTCTCTTTGTCGGCTAATCGGAGTCCTCGCGAAACAACAATAAGAAATGTAGTAAAAAGGGCACAAACTTATACAGTTGGTCGAGGGAGGCAAGTTCCTTTGTCCTTGTCATTTACACAAGATACTGGCAGTCTTTTAATACTTTCAGCTTGCACCAGCATAGTCTTACCAATTACTAGGTGTTCCTATTGCTTAAATTTTGTTTTGGGAAGTTTTTAGTACCAAAAATCTATATATTAAAATTAAACACCAGTTTTATAAGGGGAAAACAGGAATAGTACACTTTCTTCACGGCTTCCTAGGTCAAAGCACCCTCTTTTCAGTAGAGTATCTTCACCTTGTTTTAGTCTAATGGCATCATTACCAACTACAAGCAGCCCATTTGCTTCAAATGCATTATTGGAAGCAGAGGAACTCTCAATTGTTGAATTATAATAATGGTGGTAGAAGAGAAGGAAATTAGGAAATTAGAAAGAAAGAGGAGAGAGAAATTACATTATTATCTTTAAAGTTTTGGAGCCCCACTTGTCACATAAGGTAAGGAGCCCAAAAAAAAAACAAAATAAAACATCAATTTTTTTGTAACATGATAGTAACAAAAAAAAGTTAAGGTTTAAATTGAATGTTTATGAAGCATTATAATGCTTTTTGACTATGTTGAAATGTTTGAATTTAAATTGAATTTTAATTAAAACGATATAGTCTAATTTGACCATTTTGCCTAAATAGATGGAAAATAATATCCTAAATGTTACACCATTTATTGAAATGTTGCGTTTTATATTAACTAAATGTATTATATAGCTAAACGTGGTGAATTCTTAAAAGGGGAATGTTTATAGTTTTATATAAAAAACTTTCACACCACAATTATACATGTCATAGCTCCTAGTATAAAAGATATCATTCCCACGAAAATTAGATTAGTCACCTAACAACTTGAATGCACTTTTTTTAAGGTAATACAAGATTGAATTAAAATAAATTAACTAAAATTAAAATAAACTAATAAACCTAAACGTCTTCCCTTTATCTTGTTAATTTAATTATGTTTGATGTTAGATATCCTAAGGTTTTGATTAGCCTCTCTCGAGATCTAATCAAGTAAGCCTAATTGAAATAAATAACAATTAAACTGCAACCTCTCGATTCACAAAACTATTCTTAATAACGTAATTGGAATTGAAGCAATCTTAAAGATAATTAGCTCACAATCAAGATCTCTTTTTAATTATTTATTAATATGATATTTGTAGGTCTATTAAGATACCAACTCTCATTGTGTAACTTAATACATGTAACTTTGATTCAATCTCTTAATTTCTTATCAAATATAAGCATGACAAATACTACAAAGCAATATTATATCAATAAAGTTAAACAAAATAATTCAAGAATAAACCCTAATATGGATTTATAAATTCTTAATCATGTTCAACATACCACTAATCAAAATTATCATCCAAGGCAATGAAATATAAGAAGATAAAAGAAAGAAAACTTCTTTAATTCTTGATCTGGAAATTCTGGAAATTAAAATTGGAGTTGATCTTGATGTTTCCACTTTGATCTCCTTATTTATGATGTAAAGTCTCCTTTTTGGTGTTATCTTCGCCTTAAATACTTATTGATCCTTCTAGCGTTCTTTCTAGGATTTTCCTAATTGTTTGTGTTTCAAAAATAGCCTCAAATTGTCAAGAATAAAAAATTGCAAGCTAGAATAACTAATGCATGATCATGCATCTTAACCATACTATTTGTCACAATCGTGACAGAGGCTCATCCCTATGCAACCAATTATGCACGATCATGCAAAATCATGCACGACCATGCATCTTCCTATTCTTCATCTTTTCTTTATTTTTTTTTCTGTTTCCACTCATTAAAAAACACATCAAACAACTCTTAAAACATAATATTAAGATCAAATCCTTGCTCTAAAACAATCAAACAATTAAAAAACATAAAAACACTAACAAGAACATAATTCTAAGTCCTAATCACATGATTATCGTTTAAGAAAACACTTAAAAAATACTCTAACACTTAGAAACATACTAAATTTTATACCTATCAGGGAGTCGACTTTTATACCATTGTCACAAACATATTCTCAAACTAGAAATTAAATGATTTGCCTCCTCGTTTCTCTCTCTTCTGATCATCTTCTTTGTCTTACATTCTTCCTCCTCTCTCTTTTTTCTTTATTTCATTTACCCTCTATTATGACTCCACTTTTCACATAATAGTCTATATTAAAATAGGTAACTTTGGAAATTTTCATCATAGCTGAAGGAATTAGAGACACAAAGTTGCAAAACATTTAGGAAGGCATGAAGACTTTGATAGAAACTTAGATGTGAAATGAGAAGTTATTGATGAAGAATGAAAATAGAATTAATAGACAAGAAAAATAATTAGGGGACCTATAAGTCTATGTTCCATCAATTTATGTAAACCTTTGGAAGAATCAAGGACCGGGCATCACCAGGAAACGAGAAGGTGATGATTTTTATAAAAACATCCACTAGAGAATGAGGGATACAAGATACCAACAAGATTTGGTAAGATTAAGTTTCTTATTTTTAAAGGAGTTGGGGTTGGGGGATAACTTTACAATTGGTAAGCAATTCTTTCATCTTGATCATATACCTAATAATCTTAAGATAAGAATAGTCGCTATGCATTTAGAGGGACTAATGATAGATGCATATTTGACCACAATTTACACCTATATTTGATGTATTTTGCTAAATATTTTATATTTTTGTTGTATTTTTGGTATTTAATTCTCTCCAAGTGTTTCTATAAGTTATAATTGCCTTCATGGACCAAAAATGAGACAAATTTGGATGAAATCGTGTCATAAAACAAAGATTTGAAGCATCTTTGACATACACGGTCGTGTAAGTCTTTGTAAATGTGTAAAGTCACGATTTAAAGGACTTTTGGAGCTATACGGGCACCTATCTTGCCACTAGTTTTCACAATAAAAGGACGTGAATGAAAGCAAACATAGGAGAGTCAACTTTTATAACACATTTCAGACGTAAGGAACTCATAAAGGTGACAATTTTGAACTAAAGATAAGGAAAATATAAAGTTATCATTAAAGGAGATCTGATTGAAGGCTGCGTCTAATCCAAACTTGCAACTATGAATAACTAAACACTTTTTAGTGTTTAGGTGTGATGAACCCTAGTTTGTGACAATATGTCTTATTCTTTTAATCAATGCAATTATTTTGATTGATATATTGTGATTCAATTATGTGTTTTATGCTTATTATAAATATTTGAAATATTAATGGTTGATTTGATTTCGTATATTTTAGATTGAGAAATCCTTTGTATGAATAGATCTACCATAATTGAAATGAATTAATTGCAAACCTAGAGACAGGTCGACATAAATCCTCTAGATTAAAATCAAACCTAATAATGAAATTTATAAATCGATGATGCAATTATAGGGGTTTTAACTAAAAAGATTTAACTTAATAAACCGATGGATTTGTTATTAATAAATCAAGAGAGTTATTAACATAAGATAGGAATTTTCACTGTTCAATCATTAATAAAATAATTGCATGATAAATGGTTAATTATTAATAACTTTTAGGGGGATTCATCACCTAGACACTAATCTTTGATATTAACTATTCTAAGTAATTTCCTTTTTCTTTTGCATTCAATATTGTTTCCAATTTTATTTTATTTATTTAAATTTTATTTTTAATCAAAAACTAAACATTCAATTCATAAGCTACATAATATGAGAAAGGTAATTACTAATACTTAATATCTTTATGAGATTGACCTGTACTTGTCTATGCTAGCTACAACTACGTCGTGCACTTGGGGTTAATTCAATATTAATATATAACATAAAAAATGTCAATCAAGTTTTTGATGTTATTGTTAGGGAAAGTAATATTTGGAAAACTTTTTATTAATCTAACTATTATTTTTGTATTTATTTTATTTTTATTGTACCTTATTATATTCTTAGTTTATTTATTTAATTATCTTTTGAACTTCTTTAGTATAACTTTGAGTTTGTGAGTTATTGTTAGGATATTGAGATTTGATGTCATAGCCACAACTCATAATGGATGGATGTACGGTCAATACTCTTATGGCAGCTATATATGATGAGTCTTTGTAATATGTAATATCACCATATTGGAAAGACCTGGTTCCTTAAATGTTTGAGAAAGCTCAATCGATGTCCATGCTGTGTTGTGACATTTGTGGGAGTAAATATTATAATCATGAATATCGGATACCAACCTATATGTGAGAGCAACCAAGCATGTACAACCAACCTCAAGGTGTATTATATAAGAATATTTATAATTCAGAGTGGAACAAACCTTATGTATATGGATGGAATGACTACGTTCCAACTAAATATGTACAGCAAAAGCAACAACACAAAGATATTACATATAAACTAAAATAATTCCTTACCAAAAATGTTGCTAGTCGACATGAATTTGCAAAGAGATTTATATAATAAGCTTAATACTTCATACTATCCAAGCTTACTAACGCCTTAGAGCGAAGAAGAGATGAAGGTCGAGTTCATAAAGGAAGATACATTTTAAGAAGGTGAACATGCTTATTGTAATGTAAGGACCTATATGTATTATGAACAATCTTATTATAATGTAAAGACCTGCATGTATTATGAACAAGCTTATTGTAATGTCTCTTTAGTAAATTTCCTTCAAATCAGCCCTTTTTATTAACCCAATCATAACATACCTAAGCCCTTTATAACCTTATAAAGACCTTCTAATTTTTGTTTATAAGTTACATATAAGTAGTGGAGATATGATAAAATTGCAAGCCTATAGTAAGAGTTCTATTATGCATTGGTTCAAGAGTTTGATATCTTTCACCCTAAACACTTGATGCATTGAGTGAAATCTTGGTGAGGATGTAAAGATTTATGCTTTTGATTTCAATAAGATTATTGATGTAATTATTATTAAAATTGACTTATGAAGTTAGTTTTAGAATTTTCTCTTCTTCTATGTTAATTTCACTAATATGACTTGATGATTTAGAGTATAAATGGACAGGTTCATATTAATGAAGGATAAATGTTGTAAGATTTATAATTGAGATTATGATTTGCTTGAGGAAAAGCAAAAGCTTAAGTGTCGGGATGTTCGATAGATGCATATTTGACTATAATTATACACCTATATTTGATGTATTTTCCTTAATATTTTATAGATTTGTTGTATTTTTGGTACTTAATTCTCTCCAACTGCATTCACTACAAGGAAATTCATGATTTGCGACCGATCAATACCGACGGTATTGAAAATCGTTGGAAATGCCGATCAAAAATGAGGTTCGGTCGGAGAAGTTGGCTAACAGTTGAAAAGTAGCGACCGACCAGCATTCGGTCGTAAAACTTAAGTGACGGTTATTTACCGACCGAATGTTCGGTCGGTAATGGGTTCGGTAAAAACGTCGGTTACTTAAAACCTACCCCTCTCTTTTTTTCCTCTCCCCCGCGCATACTTCCTCCTTCCTCCCTTCGCCGCACCTATCTTCGTCTCCCTTGGTTTCTTCGACGACTGGCGTATCTTCTTCTCCGGTGACTTGCGTGGCATTCTTCTTCTCCCATCCGCACGTGCTCCTCTCCCTTTCGCAGTTGCTTCTTCTCCGTTGACAGATCTGTCAGCTTCGTTCTCCGACACCGCCGGTGGCCGCCGACTGGACTGACCCCTCCCCTCGCCGGCGTTGTGGTCTCCGACGAAGGTACAAGAACTGGACAAGTTTCATGAAGCTTTAACTGCACAAGTTCATGTTTTCAATTTCTTCTGCAGTGTGTTCATAGAAGATTTAAGCTACATCAAACAAACTTGAATCAAACATGGTTGAAGTTTACTGCAATATGACTATGACTTCAATTCGTTTCTCAATTTGGTTTGGTAAAATTAATCATATTTCGGTGACTAAATTTGTCTGAAATTTGTGATAAATTTATCTAAAAGTAACATGACATTCATTAACTCAGTATATGTTATATTTAACATATGTAATAACTGAATTTTATTTTGCTGGATGAGGAAGAACCGAATGTATTTTCATCCTTAGCCTATAATTTATTTGATAACTCTTTATTATTTAACAGCACCTGGTCATTTCTATAATCATTTTTTCTATCCATAATGCCATTCTGCTGAGGGTATATGGTGCAGACAATTGGTGCTCAATGCCATGTTCTTCACAAAAATTAAATCTTATAGAAATACATTCAGTTCCATTATTAGCCTAATCACCTATATTCTGTATTTATTTTGAGTTGTCACCTAGGATTTAAACTTTTAAAAGATGTTATTAACCTCAGATGTTAACTTCACCAGATAAATCCATCATATTCTTGTATAATCATCGGTCAAAGTAATATGATACTTCTATTTAATGATGGTGTTTTATGAGGTTCTCTCTCATTTATGTACTAAATGTAGCTTTTATATAGTTTTATAGGCTTTGTTTTGTGAAAAATAAAGTGTTATCTACTTCTCGTATGGATAGGCAATATAGGTTAGAAGCTCCTTTTCGAATTTAAGTAATCCTTATACTAAATTGTTCTTTTGCATAAAGAGTAAGGCAATATGATGGAAGTGCCCCAATCTTCCATGTCAAAACACCACATTACTTTTTTGTATATATAATGTAGCTTGCTCTACTTCTAGTAAGTTTAAAGCAAAATTTTGCATTTAAACTTCAAGTACCCTTATTCTATTAGCATCTTTGATTATAGAACTTTTTTTTTCAAATAGAACTTGATTATGTTTAGACATGATATGCCTCTAATTTCTATTGTCTCTTTTCCTTTGGCTTCAATGTATGCTTCATCCTTAATATTGAATATTAGTTTTGTCAAGATTTTTGAGTAGCTCATAGTTATAAGTGATGTGATTTGTGCAGTAGCTATCTATTAGTCAACTTTCTGCGGAGCTAGTACTGGCAAAATATGATGCCACAAATAGATGCTCCTCTTGTGATAAATTAGCAACAACATCGACTTCTTG
>JANKOE010000206.1:41428738-41439227 GCA_026284465.1 Erythroxylum citrifolium | reverse complement strand
GCTATCATATTCAATTTAGGTCAACTCGATTTAATTCATTACTGCTTTAATTTTCTCTAATCATGCTTAATAATCATTAAAAAAAATTCTGGGGGTAACATACATCTAATCCAAACCTGCAAGAAGATCCAATATAATAGAAAGGGTGATTTAGAATTATAAACTCTTTGTTTTCTATTAGTTTTTCTGTATGTTTATAGTTGATTTCATTTTCTATTATGAGTTACTAAACGCTTTTTAGTATCCAAGTGTGAGGAACCCTAGTTTGTGATACAATATGTCTTAGTCTTTTAATGGATACAATCATTTTTATTGATCTATTATGATTCAATTATGTGTTTTATGCTTGTTCTAATATACCACGAATATTAGTGCATGATTTGATTTCATATATTTGAGACTAAGAAATGCTTTGTATGAATAGATCTACCATAATTGAAAGTAATTGATTATAAACCTAAAGATAGGTCGACATAAATCATCTAGATTAGGGTCAAACCTAATATTAGAATTCATAAATCAATAATACAATCCTAGAGGTTTTAACTAGGAAGATTTATGTTAATCACCTTATGGATTAGTTGTTAGTAATCTCGAGAAAGTTATTAATATAAGATAGGAATTTCCATAGTTTAACAATCAATGAAATAATTTAATGATAAAAGGCTAATTATTTAATGATTTTAGGGGGATTCGTCACCTAGACACTAATATTTGATATTGATATTTCTAAGTAATTTCCTGTGTCTTCTGCGTTCATTAATATTTCCAATTTTATTTTATTTTATTTAAGTTTTATTTTTAATCAAAAACCAAACATCCAATTCATAGGTTAGATAATAGGAGAAGGGTAATTACTAATACTTACCATCTTTGTGGGATGGATTTATACTTGCCTGTGCTAGCTATAGCTAAGTCGTGTACTTGCGGTTAATTCAATATTGATATAATATACAAAAAATTAGTCAACTAACTTAGGAATTGTACTAAATCATGATGAGAAATTAACCTAACAAAATCTTACAGAATGGGAGTAGCACATCACCACACTTAAATAGAGATTTGGTGAAGTAATATTCAAAGTCCAATAGGAGGATTTAAGAAACTAGAGCAAAAGGGCTTTATGCAAAAGTATTATGGTTAATTTGATAAGTAATCTAACAAATTGTCACTCTCTAAGAGTATCTAATAGGATTCTTCTTAAAGGAGTTTAAACTAGAATTAGAAGTGAACAAAATGCACTTGGAACCATATAGCCTCCAACAAGTATACATTTTCGTAAAGAAGCAAGAAGCTATGATAATCCTTCACGCTACTTCACTATCATTTAAAGGAAATATCAAGTCATCCCAAGGCTCATGGTAGATTAAAAGTGGCATTGGAGCTAAAGGAGTAGTATAAACAACAATTATAACAAGCCTTAACTAGAAATAGGAATCTTACCTATCCTAGAAAACTAAGAGAATGTACCTTAAACCATCTTCATTAGAAGTCGTGGTAGTTATAAAATGGTTAGTAGTAGAGACTTTGATAGGAAAAAGAAAAAAAAGCTATGTTTTTGGTGCAATGAACTCCAAAAGCATAAATATAAAAATAAACAATTCCAACTATATAAAGTGAAAGGAGTAGCATGGAAGGGGAAAAGGAGGATTTTAGTAAGGGAAATTGATAAATAACCATTGGTGCCAAATCTATCCTTTCAAGATATATTGAAAATCAACAATAAGGATGACTATAATTAGATGAGGGTGGTGGGGTATCACCAAAGAAACCTCATTCAAATATTGAATGACAATGGATGCACCTATAACTTCTTAGATGAGGTAGTAGTAAGTAGGAGCCAAGGTATCATTGAGGAGATACATGCTATACAAATTGCAAAAGGAGGTAGGATTAAATTGAATTATCATTAATCTTACAAAGGATTTGTGTAGAGATGCAAAGTATATCATTTACAACTGAGGCATTAGTCATTTCTCTAAGGGTTATGGAATGGTATTCGAGATAAAATAATTATCAACTTTCAACAATTTAATATCAAAACTCACACTATAAAGTTTAAATGGGAGGACCACCTAGTACTACTAACAGGGAACCCAAGTAAAAAAGGTTAAGTTAGTCTTTGGCGAGGTTTAATTAAGATACTCAAAGGATCCAAAAATGGAGGCTTGTATATGATGCAACTTACACATTCATTAGAGTACTAGATGAGACAAATGAACTTAGAATAATAGTCTAATGCACTTAATGAGTTTAAAGGATTATTTATATAATTTGGAGAAGTATTTAGATAACCCCACCAATTACATCTTACTAAGAGTAGGTTCATATAATTATATTGAAGGACAAAATAGAATTAATCAACATTTGACCTATAGAGACTCTAAAGAAAAGAAGACCATGATAAAGAGGGCATTCAAGGAGCTAATCTAATGAGGGTTTATCAAACACAACCTTAGATCCTATGCATATATAGTTACTAGTGAAAAAGAAAGACGACTCTTATGTGTTGATTATTGGGAGCTCAATAAGAACATAATCTAAGATAAGTTCTCTATACCCCAAATTAAAAAACTACTTGATGCATTACACTTATTAAGTTGGAACTCCAAACTTAGTTTGAGATCCGTTTATCTCCATGTTAAAATTCATAGGGAGGATATAGCTAAGGTAACTTTTAGAAACTTATAAACGTCAATGTGAGTTATTAGCCATGTTCTTTGGATTGACCAATTCCCCATCAACCTTTTAACATTTAAGAATGAGATATTTATAATATTCTTAAAGAAATTTTTTTAGTAATTTTTATGATATTTTAATATAAGTGCTCCTTCAATTAACACTTAGATCATCTCTAGAATGCTATAATAATCCTTCAAGCTAATTAATTGTTCATTAAAATAACGAATGTATCTTTAAGACAAGGAAAATTGAATACCTAGGTCACTCAACTTTAGTTAAGCGAGTAGCTACTAATGAGAAGAAGATAGAAACCATTCACAATCAGCCAGTTCCACGATCATGCAAGGAACAAAGGGGATTTTTGAGACTCAATAGTTATTACAGGAGGTTTAAGAAGAATTATGTAAGCTTGGGCATACTTCTAATAGAAATTTTAAATAAGTAAGATACTGGTGAGTGGAACTAGGAAAGGAAACAAAAAAAATCTTTAAGTTGTTAAAATAGGCTTTTATGGAAACATCAGTTTTTGTAGTGCCTAACTTCTCACAACCATTCATCATAAAAGCATATACATTTGGAACATGTTTAAGAGTTGTTCTTTAATAAGAAAGTCATCTCATTATATATTTGAGCAAAACACTTGGAGCTTTCTACATATAAGAAGGAGTTTTTAACAATCTCAAATAATGGTTGAATTACCTCAATAGTAGGCAATTCAAGGTGCAAATTGATCATCAGAGCCTCAAGTACCTATTAAAACAGAGAATCTTCAATCTTTTCAACAAACATGGATACAAAATTTATTTAGGTATAATTTGGAACTTGTGTATAGAAGTGGGAAGGAGAACAAGGTAGCAAATGCAGTATCAAGGATAACTAATACTAAATTATTAACCCTAATTATCTCACAGGTCTATATTTAATTATTAGTAGAAATTAAGATGAGTTATGAGAAAGATATGATCATTCAAGCTATCATTAAGAAACTAAGTTTAGGATATATGAACTTAAGCAATTATAAACAAAGAGAGTGATTATTGAGGTGCAATGGAAAGTTAGTGTTTGGCTTTGACAATATCTTTCAAATGAAATTATTCTCAATAAGTCATGATGAGCCACAAGGAGGTCACTCAGGGTTACAACTTACAACCACTAAAAAGATACAAAAAAATTTTATTAGATAGTTTTAAGTAGGATGTTACAAATTATATCAAGGGGTGTCTGATATACCATGAAAATGAAAATGAAAACCTTGCATCCCCTAAAAAGCTATAGCCTTTACTTATTTTAAAAGGGTGTTAAAAAAGATCAAATTTAGGAAATTTTATCGATATCTATAGGGAAATCAAGTGTTTTTGTACACATGGATAGACTTATAAATATGCTCATTTTATAGCCATTAACCATCCTTGCATTATAGTAAAGATAACTCAGGTGTTCCTTAATTATGTTTTTAAACTCCTTAGAATGCTAACAAAGTATAGTTAGTGATTGGTAGGTGACACACTCATATTTTCCTATATCTTTAGGACTTAATTCAAAGTCATTTACATTCATTTTACGTTCATCTATAGCTAGTTTATCATGTTTTAGCATTATTCAAGGTTTGTTGACATAAAATGCATAAATGAAATAAATAGACTCAAATTGCACTGTTTTTGAATTTTTGGCAGACTTCCTCTAGTCATTATGGGATTTTTATCTCAAAATTGATTTAACCAAAAATTTTAAAATTTCATACTTCAATTCTTAACTGATTGACGGATGTTTTGGAACCAATTTTAGAGTTTTTTAAGCTAGAAATAAGGAGAAATAAATTCCCAAAAGTTGCGTCAGTTTCGGGATTGACAGAATGACCTTTTGATGATATTTCAATCATAACTTTTGACTCAGATGGTGGAATGCAGTGATTCAAGTCTCAGATTGAAGCTAACTCAAAGAAAAAGCTACTGCTAAAATTTGAGCTCCTAAATTGTCACCGTTTGGTTTTTAAGCACTGTTGAAGTTGACCCTGAAAAATTGACAGGAGCATGTTTCATTGTTTGTCTCTAAATTAGGTCAGCCACCTCATCATTGTGGGGGATATAAAACACCACTTTTGTCTCTAGGTTTAGATCAACCTCCTTTGGGTAGTTCTCTCATAACCTAGCAGAAGTCCTTCTCTCAAATCCTAGCCGAAATCCTTCTTCTCTTCTTTTCTATTTTTAGACGCAAATTCCTTGGAGAATTGGGTGGTAACCAAATTGTACAAGGTATGTGTGGCTAAGCTTTTAATTCAATTGTAAAGGGTAATACCCTTCGAATCTATATCAATTCATGAGGATTTAATCTTAATCGATTCTTGTGTTTGTGATTTGCAAACAAATGTTTGAATTTTGATCCTTTAATGGCTAATCGTAAATGTTAAAATTCGGAATTAAGGTTTATAAGGGATTTTTGGACTCTATTCAATTAATTGATGGTAGTAGCTGCTAGATTAATTGATTTATAGCTAGGTTGTTGATAGTAATTGTCAAACCTACCCTGAGAGAATTCGAACTTTGTCTTAAACTGATGATAGTAGTTGTCGAGGTTTTCAAGGCAAGATCATTAAACCAACTATCGTAATGCTCGTATGCGATATAGGTAGATTAGTAGTTATGAACCCTATGATTGTTTGTGAAGATTTGTTTACTTAGTAGTTAAGAAGAATAAAATCAGTAAGTTGGTGATCGTTGATTCTGCGCACACAGTACACAAATAATTCCTAGAGTCCGATGAATGAATTAATTGGTTTCGTTGGCAAAATCCTTTGTAATTGAAGTTTTCGTAATTTTGTTTTTTATCCTAAATTCTGTTTTTATCCTAATCTTTCAATTTCGATTTCTTTAGAATTTTGATTTAGCACTTGTTTAATTTTGTGTTCTTTAAATTCTAAATTTCTGATATCAAACCCCCTCCCCCCATTTACTTATTTTCGTGCACTGATTTGAGTT
Organism: Erythroxylum citrifolium; assembly: GCA_026284465.1. Classification (NCBI taxonomy): domain Eukaryota; kingdom Viridiplantae; phylum Streptophyta; class Magnoliopsida; order Malpighiales; family Erythroxylaceae; genus Erythroxylum; species Erythroxylum citrifolium. Next base: position 41,433,570 of record JANKOE010000206.1, on the reverse strand, counting down.
TAATTGAGTTGATTTCGTTGAGTTTTGTTTTTGTCAAATATGATTATGTTTGCGTCAGGTTATCTTTGAATTTTTTTGGTTAGTTGTTTATGTTTTCTGGTTTAATAGTAGCTTACATTCGATACTGAATCATTTAGGTTAGATTGCATTTTAGATTTTAGATTTTTGTTTCGTTTCTGTTTTTGTGTCTGCTTTCGTTTACTGAAATTTTGTTGACACGTTTAATAGTAGTTAGCATTCCAATATCAGATCTTTGAGGGAACGATCCCTACTTTTATATACTACTTGTTATTTGTGTAGGGTTAATTTGCAAGGGTAACAACACCTTGTCAAAATTTGGCGCCATTGCTGGGGATCTGTCTAATGGTTTGCTAATATATTTTCAGCTTGTTTTTGTTATTTGCGTTTGTTTTGTAGGTTGCATGTCCATCAGTTCTGAACATGAACTTTCGAATAGATTAATCGAGCAATTCTATGAAGACCAATCATTCTTCATCAACCGCACACCTCCGTGATCACCCCTCCTTGAGCCGCGCACGTTGCACAAGGTGAAGGAGGAAGAACTTTCGAGTTTTGCACACCTTTTCCAGCAGCCGGAGTATTCACAAATAGAATTCACAAATATGGCAATCAATCCGCAGAAAACGTTGAAGGAGCCTGTTGGTCCTAACCTTGATAACCAGCCTTTGTGTATTAATGTAAAGCATGCTAATTTTGAATTAAAGTCTGGTTTTATACATTTTTTGCCTAGTTTTAATGGTCTTGTAAGAGAAGACCCACATGCGCACCTCAAGGAGTTTCACATGGCATGCAATGGAATGAAACCGCAAGGGGTGGACTTGAATTTAGTTAAACTAAAAGCCTTTCCTTTCTCATTGAAAGGTCCGGCCAAGGAATGGTTGTTTTCAATTTCCCATGATTCGGTGGCACAATGGAATGATTTGAAGCCCATGCTCTTAGAGAAGTACTTTCTTGCTTCGTGAGCTGCAAATATTTGAAAGGAAATTTGTGACATAAGACAGATGCATGGTGAGATGTTCTCCGAGTATTGGGAAAGGTTCAAGAAGCTGTGCTTACAATGCCCCCACCACCAAATTCCCCATCAGCTTCTCATTCAATACTTTTATGAGGGATTGACACCCCAAGATAGAAGTATCATTGATGCCACGAGTGGAGGGGCTTTGGTAGATAAGACGCTCGATGCTGCCCGTTACTTGATTTCAAATATGGCAGCAAATTCTAAACAGTTTGGCACACGAGGAGAATTCCACGTGAAACGTGTCAGCCAGGTAAGTGGTGTTTCATTAGAAAATAAAGTTGATGAGCTAACCTTGCTAATGCGTGTTATATAGAGTGGTAGTGTGCTGCAAGTCAAGACATGCGACATTTGTTCTCTTAGCGGACACAATTATGATTTGTGTCCTACAATGGAGGGCAACTCGACGAATATGCCTATGCGATCGGTGGTGGATTCAATATGAATCCACAGTGTAAATATGATCCATTCTCGTCGATGTACAATCCGGGGTGGCGCAACCATCCGAATTTGTGCTATAGAAACCCACAGTAGCCAATGAACAATGGAGGAAGAGCGCAAATGCCCCCTACTTTCCAACAAAATCAGACCTATGCCTTAATATTTATCGTTAATAGTATAAAATTTAAATATAGTATGCCCGGACCGAATCAGCATATTTTTTTGTTTTATGCCCCAAATCCTCAGAATTCGGTTCCTTCTCGTTCTACTTCTAATTCTGAAATTTCTAATTTGAAGGAACTTGTAAAAAATACGGCTACTAACACCATTGCAATGCAGCAAAACTTCTTGTATTTCCAATAGAAAACAGATGCTATTATTCAAAATCTTGAGAAACAATTGGGCCAAATTGCATCCTCGATGAGTAGACTTGAGGCGCAAAATAGAGGCTGCCCTCTCAAGCCTTACATCCTAAGAAATCTGTCTAAGCTATTGAGCTTCTCAGTAGAAGGGCTCTTGTTGAGCGAAAAAAGAAAGGGATTGCCTTGGATGAGGAAGAGGAAATTGAGACACACCCTAACCATATTAAACAGCCTCTTGCTTGTCCTCAAGTAAGAAAAAGAACAGAAAGTAGAACTATAGAAAACCTAAAAAAAAAGTGCAGAAAAAAAACATGTAATGCGAAGAAAAATACTTAAGTATGTAACATTCAAATCAGATCCCCAATCGTATCAAGTAATTCAAGCATGGTAATTAGAACTCGGTTTACCACGATCAACATATAAAATCAGTGTGAACCAAATTTACATGTAACAGTCGAGCTAATCAAGCATAATAGAGTTAGAGAAAATCTATGCCATATCGAAATAATAAGTCCTCTCATTAATATACACTCCAACACTCAAACTGTTTAGGCTCAAATATGTAACTCTCAAAATTCGATCAACGAAGACATTCTACCATATGCTTGCTTTTCAATCTTGACAACACTATCAAAGTGTGCATATAAGGTCTTTAACATGGTTGTAATGGGGCTTGGCTAAAGGTGAGGTAAAAGAAAGATAAGAGAAGACTAAAGCAAAGGAAGTAAAGCTATACAGAATATCATCGAACTCATGTACATGTATGCATCCAGGCACATAATTATGTAAATTGAACACAAACAACTCCCCTTCTTTTCATTCCATTTGGACTTCCCATAGAAAAGTATATAATTCAAAACACTTGGGAAACACTTTTCTTTTTCTTTTTCATCTCATGGTAGAAACTTTTTTTTGTTTTTTTCTTCTTTTTTTTCAACAATGCTGTGTTGTGTTCATAGCCAAACATTCAGATTAACACCACATCCTCATATATCAACCAAATCACATATTCAACTTTGCCAACAAATGCTCTACTAACCTTGGCCATAGGGTATAGAGTATAAAAATGAGATCAAGGCTAAGTTAATAATGTGTAAAGCAAAGAAAAGAATAAAAGCTCAAAGGGGCTTTCTAATGGAAATCATGCTTTAAGTTGGCTATTTAAGTTTAAGTGGTTTAACCTAGATGCCTTTATCATATTCATGCAAGCATGCTAAATCAAGATATTAAGCAAGTTCTAGAGAAGTATACCAATGAAAGAATGCACACAATAAAGAATAATGTTGAAGGCACAAAAACTTACATAGGTCATCTATTAAGCCAATACAACATAGTTTCAAGGTCACTCTACTATCTAGAAAGCTCAAGTGTTACGTTAAAACCCATTCATCAATTTTATGCATTCATCGTTATTAACCAAATCTCACGCATAATACTCGAACTCGTTCAACGATTGGGAATCCAAAAGAAAGCTAAAACACTTAAGATGTAAGAAAAACATAAAATATTTTTGTAATTTTTTAGAATTCTTTTTTTAAATTTTATGGTTTATTTCATGCAAAATATGTAACTAAAGTGAAAATTTTCTCAAGTTTAAGCAAGAGTAAGAAGGTGCGGCAATTTTCCCCTTAAAAGACAACATAAATCCAAACCTAGACTACCATTTTAACCTAGAAATGAACTAAAGTCTCCCCCCACACTTAAACACAACATTGTCCTCAATGGTGAAGTAAATGCAAGAAGGAAGATGCGCACCAAATCTGAAAAACGGAAACAGAATCCAAAACCTAGAAAAAGTAACAAAAACTTAAATAAGAAAGAAGGGAAAGAATAAATCAAATCTGATTTATCTCTAATGGGTTACTTCCCATTAAGCACTTTTGGTTATAGTTATTAGCTCGAATAGATTCGGCCTTGGCATCATTGTTGTGCAATCTACTCAAGTGATCAGCAACAAGGTTCTCGACACCTTTTTTGTCCCTGATTTTGAGATCAAACTCTTATTGGAGCAAAATCCAGTGGATAAGCCTTGGTTTGGTCTCCTTTTTCTGCATGAGGTACCTAAGGGTTGCATGATCAGAAAAAACAATAACCTTGGTACCCAATAAATATAACTGAAACTTTTCTACGGAAAACACAAAAGCAAATAACTCTTTTTTAGTCGAATGGTAGTTGATTTGTGCGTCATCGAGGGTGCAAGAAGAATAGGCAATAACGTGCAAAAGTCACCCCTTTCGCTGTCCAATGACTGCTTCCACGGCAAAGTCACTTGCATCATAAATAATCTTTATGATGATCTCAAAAGGAAGCTCCCAATTTGGTGATCGGATGATGGGAGTAGATGTGAGGCTGTTGGATTTTGCATTTCCTAATTTGCTTATTTGATTATTTGTGTTTGTTTAATGGTTCAAATTTTTTTTATTTGAGAATTGTACTATTAATTAGCATTTGGGAGTTTGGTTAAATTAGGATTAAGTTAGAATTAAGTGAATGGAATAAGTTGGTTGGAATAGAACTAAGTGGGCTAAAGGAATGGTTGAGCCATTAAAATCCAACCAAGGGCATTTTTGGAAAGGTACTATTAAATGAGGGTATTTTTGGAAGATTTAGGGTTAAATGAAGAGTAAAATTAGAAAAGAAGAGGAGAGGAAGTCGTGGACTTGGAGAGGAGAAGAGAGAAATCGTGGAGAAGAAGAAGAGAAGAGGAAAAAGAGAAAAAAGGAGAAGATCCAAAGGGAAAGAAGAAGGATTTTGTGGAAAAGGGTAGGATTCAACTTTCTAAGGTAAGATCTTCAACTTCTTTAAGCTTTGGTTGAGAATGGTTTGTGGGTTTGTGTTAGAGAGAAATTCTAGTGAGAGAAAGAGGATGGTTGAAGGAAGAAGATGATGAATAGTGTTAGGGTTTGAGGTTTCTAACTAGATTGGAGGTTTTCTAACCCATTTGAAGCTTGATTAAGTTTGATTAAGCTTTGATTAGGGTTTGTGTTAATTAG
>JANKOE010000206.1:41263312-41279280 GCA_026284465.1 Erythroxylum citrifolium | reverse complement strand
ATACACAGTAAAACCTGGATGAAAGTCGAACGAAAAAAACGCAAAGCCAAAAAGGAAAACAAAAGAAGGGAAACTCATCAGACACAGAACATAATGATTGCTTGAAAGAAATGAAAGACAAGTACCATGAAACACAGAAACACATGGAAGAGAAAGAGAACAGAAGACATCGATGGCGGAGCACTGTGCGAAAGAGCGAGACACCTGCCGGAGAGAACCTGCAGAGAAACAAACAAAAAGATGAAAAGGAAAAAGAAAAACTTATCACAGCTGTAGAGCAGAGAAACAAAAGGAAAAAACTAAAACTTACCAAACTAGAAACAGAAACATATGGGAGAGCAAGATAACAGAAGACATCGAGGGCGGAGCACTGTGCGAAAGAGCGAGACACCTGCCGGAGAGAACCTGCAGAGAAACAAAAAGAAAACGCCGTCAACTTAACAACAAAAAGACGAAAAGGAAAAAGGAAAACTTATCACAGCTGCAGAGCTGAGAAACTAAAGGAAAAAACAAAAACTTACCAAAGTAGAAATAGAAACACATGGGAGAGAACAGAAGACATCGACGGCAGAGCAATGTCTGAAAGAGCGACACACCTGCCGGTGAGAACCTGTAGAGAAACAAAAGAAAAACTTATCACAGCTGCATTAAAGAGCGACACACCTGCCGGAGAGAAACTACAACCAAAACATCCATCTATGTTTAACAAAGTCGTAAGCCATCTGTATACACAGTAAAAGCTGGATGAAAGTTGAACGAAAAAACGCAAAGTCAAAAACGAAAACAAAAGAAGGGAAACTCACCAGACACAAAAGACATCGACGGCAGAGCGCTGTACAGGAACGCAAGGGCGAAGAGGTAAAGGAAGAGAGAGAAACCTTTGCACAACTCCAGGTTAAGCGAGTGAATAATGGAAGAGGGAAATTAAAACAAAAGAAGGGAAACTCAACAGACACAAAAGACATCGACGGCAAAGCGCTGTACAGGAACGCAAGGGCGGAGAGGTAAAGAAAGAGAGATAAACCTTTGCATAACTCCAAGTTAAGCGAGTGAATAATAGAAGAGGGAAAGTAATAATAGAGATAAAGGACAGATATAACTAGGTAGGCACGACATTCAATGAACAGATAGCTCAAGAACTTTTAATCCGTCGGATTAAATGAAGGAGCGGGATGGCTGTAGAACTTTCAGAGAGGGGGATGGGGTGATTGTCACCGTTGGATTAAATGGGCGGTTGGGATGGATTACGTGGTCGTCCATCCCAACTCATCCTTAGTATATATACTTAATAAGGCTGGTAAGTTTGATTTATCATACAACTATATTTTGTTGCCCAGAGGTATTTTGGTTAGATTTCTTACTAAAATTTAAAATTGATCTTAATGGCATGCAATATTCAAATAATCTCTTCATATTATGAATCTCATTCTACTAAATCCTTAAATAGACAAAACCACCACTTTTTGTCAGAGTTTTGTTAAACCTAAGCCAATTAATTCTCGTTGAGTCCTGTTATACATGAAATTATTCAAACTTAGTGGTCATAGTCTGGGGTGGAATTACAACTGATTAATATATTCTAATGTAATGGTTTTTAATTCTGATAACTGATTAATATATTATTTTGCATCTAATGCAACTCATTAGCTTAATTGTACTCTACAGTGCGACGTCAGGAGGCATTTTAGATAGAGCTGTTGAAGCCAAATGAAATCACAATTTTCATAAATTCTCCAATCTCATATAAATACATAGACGAGATGGATTGAAACAGTATTTAGTTCTAGCATTTAGGCTGTGTATGGTTATTGTCTCTGTTGGTGGAGACAGATAATAAAACACAAAAATTTTGTACCTCGCAGTGTTTGGTTGCTGACCCAACTTATTTTTCTCTGACTCCAGATCACAGAAACATAAATTTTTTGTTCCTTCCAAGATTGTAGAACAAGATTTCTTGTCCCTGTGTCAGAAACAAAACTCAAAAGCAACTTCCAAAAATACCTCTCCCCTTATATAATAATTATATAAAATATTAATAATTATATAATATAATTATTACACATAATAATTATATTATAATATATTAATATATCCATATTGTAGTAAAAATTCAAAATCAATTTTCATCTTCTTTCGAAAAATAAAGACAAAAATCAATGTAAATTCAATGGATTTAGAATGAATTATTTGGTAAATCAATTGCAAAATACTTTTCTGTTTCTAGAATGCCTAATATATGTTTTATATCTTCTATGAAAAAATGTTCAATTTTCATAAGGTCTTCTTGATTGGTATTCAAAAGGTCTAAAGATGTATGTATATTGGACCTTTTTAGGCAATTATAGATCTTATGAATCAATTCTGATTGGTTAATAAAAATATATTTCAATACTATTTGTTTTTTATTTTTCCTTAGTTTCGCCAATCTATCATTAATTATATTATATATTAATATAATAATTATAGTATATATAATAATTAATATATTATATAATTATTATATAATTATTATATTCTCAATAATTTCTCATAATTTACAATTCTAGTCTTAACATAGGTAACGAGATGTTACACTCATTTCATTAAATTTTTATGTTACTCAATTTTTAAATTCCTTATTTATAGATACAATTAAATTAATAATACAAATCATTCGTTTTAAAATAATTAATAAATTATATATTTTCATTCATATTATATTGTAAGGGTACTTTAGTCATTGATACTGTTTTTTATGCTCTGTCAATTGCAACCAAACACATTTCTGTCTTCGAGACGAACACTGTTTTATCTGTTTTGTCTATTACAACCAAACACCTCACTGTTTCCAACTTTTGTTCTGTTCTGCCTCCAAATTTTTGTTTCGTTCCGTCCCAGCATATGGATCACAGTAAGTATATGCAGCATTATGAAACGGGTGATCTGTTCTCTGATGAAGCAAAGGACAGAAAACATATCTTGAGGCTGGTAATGCTTTTGTGTCCAATGTGCTTCTACTGCAGGAATGATATACCAATTCCAAGGAAGTTCTGTTCTTAGATGAGTAGAGTTGTGTTTACATCATGCTTTTGCTGCTATGAGCAGGATCATGTAAAAGGATACCTTCAATTGTCTGCCAAGATGAAGATATTTGCTATGGCTGTTCTTAATTTTTTTGGGAAGTCGATTTCTACGTCAAAGTTGACGAACTTGCTCATGTAAACATAGGTAGAGTCACTTTTTTTTTAACCATTTCTTTTTATAACTTGAAGGTGATTATTTTGCATTTTTTCTTATTATGTGAACTTAAATGATGGATTATAAGATGATGATCTGAGGATGTAACTCTCCTTGGCTCGTGAAATTACTTCAGCAGAAAATAAAATTCTTCCTTCTTGCAGCAACACTTGGAGAAACTCTAGTGAGCCATCCAAAAGAAATCAAGGGCATGAAAGCTGGTCCTGTCCCCAATAAGAAGTGAAAAATTCTGGGAGATATGGATAAATGATCATGTTGTTGAACAGGGGAGAGAGACATCATATTGGAAATTTGAGGAGGCAGGAAATAAATACTTTGGTCATGCTACTGGACAGTTATATGTCATTTCAAAAGATTTGGCTTCATTTGCATATCAGTAAACTAGTTAGTTGCAGTTATTATGCCCTTTTTGGTTTTATATAGTAGCCATTGTGATGGTTATTATGCTCTCATATCATATCAGGCATGTTCTGCACACGTATGCCAACGAGGATGTCTCGTTGGGATCTTGGTTCATTAGATTTGAATCAGACTCCCCCTGTTAAGGGGTGATTCAATATCTTTTGATGATTCCTTAGAAAGGGTCCATTGCCTTAATCCTAAAGGTTCAGTAGACTCATTAGGATCCAAACTATTTCCAGCTACAAAAGTTCACCACTTAAAGGGAAAAGTAAAAGGTGTTTTATGCTTATTCAGGTTGTATGATGATATAGACATCTAACTAGTGAGACCATAAGCCTTAATGCCTCATCTTTGAGCGCAAGTTGGATTTAATCATTGTTGGATCCTTAACGTTACTTACTGATGCCGAGTGTAAACAGAAGGCTCAGGATGGCAAAGTCTGATAGGATAAAGGAGGTCCATTGGCGGTGTGGGGAAGGTGAGAATGCTTTGTGGATCGCAACAACTCAGCTCAGATATTGTAATCACACCAATAGGGTAGGGAAAGGTGTCTTTTGACCAGGGAGGAAAAAAAAAGAAAGGACCTTTCCATTCTTTGAAGCTTCACCCACAAATCCATAAGCATCGTCAATGCTTTCCCAACTTCCTTCATATATTCTTGGCTGTGAACCGAGTATTTAAAGATACAAAATTGACTTGCTTACGAGATACAGAATCAATTTTGGGATGGATCATTATTTAACAAAGCTACTAAGACTTGGATCTCTTTGTTCTTACATGTATCAGATATTTTAGTTGTAAAAAGAACGTCAGATCGACTACCAGGCTAGGACTTAAATGAAAACGAAGGAAATGACAAAAAGGGCCATGAAGATGCAAAACGTTAGATATAAAGATTTAATTCATTTCCTAGCTTCCTCAACAGTCCTTGCTTGGGACCAGAGTAATTAAGAAAATCTAAGACCCGCCGTTTCAAAAACAACGCTTCTGATATTGTTGTCAGGGTAGTTCTTTTACTTCACTTCCTTTGATGGCCTGCATTATTGCTTCGTTTTCCCCTCCAAGTTACCGTGTTTCTGACTTACACGCGGCCTAAAGTTTATGTTTTGTAATCTATACGAAGAGTAAAAATCAGTGCCTGCAATAGCAAAGAAAGAAAATTGACGATCTAGATGAATAGCTACAGTCATTAAGTAAGCGAGTCGCATCTTCAGCATGAAAAACCGCATCTTATACTTGTATGGACATTAGAAAGTTCTGTCTGGCCTCCCGACATTGTCAGAGATGTTTATCACTTAAGAAGAACTCATCAGTCAGCAGTAAGCTTTCAAGTTCGAAAACAAACAAGCTGAAAATTTCTGTATCCTGCTCTCTTGTAACGTGCCTCGAAGAATGCAAAACTGTTTGGTGAAAGTGATACCAGAAAAAAATAAAAAGAAAGAAAAAGCTATGGCAAATAAATATAGTCAACAGTGAAAGGCTTAATTCAGGAAAGGTGCGAATTTCACGGAAGCTGACTACTGGGGGGATAAGTGTTGGATTTCTGACAGTTGTAAGATAGATTATGGGTATATCATCTAGGGCTCACCTTCTTACATACCAAACACTGAAAGATTACCTGAGATTGAACGCCACAAAATGGTGTATTCAAGCAGTGTTACGTGATATTGGCACGGCTCAATCAAAAAACAGAGCCCAAAAGATATCTGGGCACCGTTTTCTTATTGAACCGGACCAATATCCCGTTATAGGACTGATGATCCACTCTTAAACCCCTGCAATACTTGGTTTCAGCATCTTGTCGTATACGACTTTCTCCTACCAAACAAACCAAAAAGTTAGCAGAAAGCAAGTGAACGAAAAAAGAAGGCATTTCTAGGAGAGAAACTTGAAAAAGAACCTCTAATTATTTAGTTGAGTTCGTGTACGTATGCTCACTAGACACAGAACATGCAGATCAAAAGAGTACGACAGGTATATTTCAAGGTGAAGAAGATGAGAGCAGAAAGATGTAATGCACAGCCGAAGGCACCAACTTGCTTCTTTAAGAAGGTAAAACTAACTAAAAAGAAACAAAAAGAGATGGCAGATGGTGGAAGCATTGAAGAAGTCGCATTAACATCTCCAACTACCCAACAAGAAAGGAAGTTGGAGTATTAATTTAAGAAGGTACAAGAATCGTGAAGAAGCCCAAGGAGACAAAACTGGAGTCTTTAATGCAGTGAATTTATAACTGACACGGGTAGTAGGAAACGGAAGGATGTTTGGTTTTGTTCAATTAGACATTAATGTGCCCACGGAGAAGCGATACAAAATAGAAATACTCAGTTTTAGTTTGCTTTTATGGTACAAACATGACTTTCCATGAGGCAAGTCGTAGGTACAGTACCATTATCACTCTTGTCTGCCTGCAATTATTTCGGAAAGATTTGTCTCATAACTTAATGTGATCCTTATACTTTCATTAAATTAAGGGTTAGTAAACGAGATTCTTTAAGATCATCCCTAAGGCCAATCCAAAATTAGTTAGCGGATACTGTTTCCTGTTCTTCAGATAGCTTCAGTTGTCAAATATTCTTGGAACAGGGAAGGAAATTCTTATTAAGAAGAGACTTTATTGAAGTGAAAAGAAAAGACGAGAACACCAAATATATTGTTTTGAATATATTTTTTCCTTGCTAGGTGTTCCAGGCAAATAATTTTCGAGATATACAATAGTTTTAGTAATTCTTTTATCTTTATATTGATCAATAATGTTAGAAGTAAGAGTTAAGAAAAACAATGGTTTTTGGAGAATATTTTAGATTAATTATTATAAATCATCTTGGCATAATTGAATATCACTTCTTATCTGCATGTTCTCTCAATTTTGTACTTTAATTTGTTTTCATCAATTTCATTTTTTATTTTTTTGGAAATGGAAAGAACGTTATTAATATAAACAAGACTTATACAAGCTTACAAGGTGTGGACAAAGATACAATTGGCAACATTGGCATATACAACACTACGAAGTGTGGACAAAGTTACAATTAGCAACATCATCCATATTAGATTCCTATATTAGCCAACATCATATACTAAGGGCAAAAGTCACAACAGGCTCTAGTTGATCTTCATGCGTATGCTTGTAACTTTACATGCTTTGTGAACCATCAAGATTTCTCTAATCTATTGAATGGTTTGATATATCAGCTAGAGCATGTTTCTCCGTAGAGGTTTTTTATGAAGCCTATTATTTATTTCCCTTCAAAGTGCATAAATAGAATAGTTAAAAGCTATCTTAAATATACAACCATCCTGCATTAATCTTATAGCTGTGATACTTGCCCATATACGTATGTTTATCCATGTAATTTCACCATAATACGCATGCAACAGTTGCTAGATTCTTGACCACAAAACGTGGGAGTAGGATGCATTAGAAAAAAAGTAATTGAGATGTAGTTTCAAAAGAGAACTTATAGAGGAGGCAAAGGTAATCCTGATTACCAAAGCATCTGTCTTTGGTCTTTAGTCTATGTCTAATAGCTAACCAGTTGATGAAGAAAGCTTTAGGGATTAGAGTCCTAGCCCAAATTAAATCAAACCAGAAGAACTTTTGATACAGAAACCCCAAGAAAACAAAGTCCTTGAAACCCCCTAATCCTATTGAATCAAAACTCCAATCTTTCTATTGTAAGAATATGTTAGATCAAATCCCAAATCATAAGTTTGGGACCCAATCCCAAAGAAATCATAAATCAATTTACGTTGCAAGTACTTATTGATTCAAATCAATTTCTTGAAGTAACCATGAAGACATTCACGCCTTATTTGAAGAATTCAATTCTGAAATTTTATTGACCATCAAATCTTTGGTTACAAGGATATAATAATGTATAAATACCCTTAACCAAGTCCTAACCCTAATAGGAATGAGCTTGCAGGCCCATTTAATGAAAACTAGGCTAATCCTAACAAATCTAGGAGTATCTAGCCCATTGACCGTAATCTGATCCAAGTCCTTTTAGGAATGGGCTAAACACATTAAAATAAATAAGTCTCAAAGTAACCCAAACAAACAAAGAGGGGCATATGGGCCTTATTAAGCAACTTTAATAGGCCCACACACTTGATTCATAACAAACTAAGCTAAAAAAAGTAAGTCATGTGACTTTTAATGAAAGCACATGCTACTAACTAAAAGAACAACCCATAAACAAGTTCTTGGGCCTAAAATAAGAGATAATAAATAATAAACCCAAATTATTAAAATGCGCCCCAAACAAGACTTGAGCTTGTTTCCCAAAATGGCTAAGTGCTAGCCTCTTCCAATGCCTCCTCCAATAAAGTCACAAGCTTGGCGTGCCTTACTATTCCTCCATGGATGTTTCGGCCTCCTCATGTACTTGACTTGCGATTTGAGCTTGAATAAAAGCTTGCATTGCTTGTTTAAGCCTTGAAGCTTGTTGCATTGTAATTGGACCACCTAGCATGTATAGCTTGTCAAGTTGATGTGTAAGGTGTGGAACTTAATTGCGAAGGCTGGTTGCATCATCCCCTCCCTTCTCAAAAGGATTCATCCTTAAATCAGCCCCTATATTATTAAAGGGTGAGAGATCAACAACATTATAAGTAGCGGACACTTGATACTCACGTGGCAAATCAATCCTGTAGGCATTATCATTAATTCTCTCAACCACTTGGAATGACCCATCGCCTCTAGGATCCAACTTGGATTTCCTTTGCTTAGGAAACCTCTCCTTCTTGAAATGCACCCAAATCCAATCTCCAGACTCAAATCTCAACAACTTGTGCCCTTGATTAGCCCTATGCGCATTTGCCTCATTTCGCTTCTCTATCTGCTGTCTTGCTTTCTCATGAATGCTCTTCACCAATTCGGCCTTGTGTTGTCCATTCCTACTATATAACTCATGTAATGGCAAAGGACACAAATCCAAAGGCGTCAAAGGGTTAAATCCATAAACTATCTCAAATGGTAAATAACTAGTAGTAGAAGGAACACTCCTATTATATGCAAAATCAACTATTGGAAAACATTTTTCCCAAGTTTTAAGATTTTTTCTATAACATTATGCACAAGAGATCCTAAAGTTCTATTAATCACTTCAGTTTGGCCATCTGCTTAAGGATGACAAGTAGTAGAAAACAAAAGCTTATTTCCTAACTTTCCCCAAAGAATACACCAAAAGTGACTCAAGAACTTTACATCACGGCCTAAAATAATGGTTTTAGGAACACCATGCAAGCACACAACATTCCTAAAGAACAAATCAGTAATATAAGTGGCATCATTAATTTTATGACATGCAATAAAGTATGCCATTTTACTAAACCTATCAACAACCACAAATATGTTATCCCTACTTTTTTTTTCCTAGGCAACCCCAATACAAAGTCCATAGATATGTCAATCTAAGGATGCTTAGGCACAGGCAAAGGAGTATACAAACCATGTGGATGGGTCTTTAATTTCACTTTTCTACATGCAACACACCTAGAACATATTTTTTTCAACATCTTTTCTTATGTTAGGCTAACAAAAATGTTTAAAAAGTATTTCATATGTCTTTTGCACCCTAAAGTGACCCATCAATCCTCCACAATGTGATTCACGCACAAGTATTTCACGTATAGAGCAAATAGGCACACAAAGCTTATTCTCCCTAAACAAGTACCCGTCATGCCTATAAAACTTTTAAAATGCAACATGCTCACACCTAACATAAACATTCCCAAAATTAGAATTCGAAGCATACAAATCTCTAATAAACTCAAATCCAAGCGTTTTAGAACTCAAAGTATTGATTAGAGTGTACCTTCTTGATAGTGCATCAACCACTATATTTTCCTTACCTTGCTTGTACTTGATGACATATGGAAAAGTTTCAATGAACTCCAGCCATTTGGCATGTATCTTGTTCAACTTACCTTGGCCCTTCAAATGCTTGAGTGATTCATTGTCAGAATGAACCATAAACTCCTTTGGCCATAAATAGTGTTGCCAAGTTTCCAATGCTCTCACCAAGGCATATAGTTCCTTATCATAAGTGGAATAATTCAGTTGTGGCCCATGAAGCTTCTCACTGAAGTATGCAATGGGACTCCTACCTGTTATCTTATTCACTGCCCTGCAATCCACACACATACTCCAAGTCCCATCTTTCTTTGGCACTAATAATACTGGAACTGCGTACGGGCTCAAGTTTTCTCTCACGTGCCCCCTCTCTAAAAGTTCCTCCACTTGCTTTTGAAGCTCCTTCATCTCCTCAAGATTACTCCTATAAGCTGGGTGATTTGGAATTTGAGCTTTTGACATAAAATCTATCTGGTGTTCAATAACTCTCAAAGGTTGAAGTCCCTTGGGTATCTCATCTGGAAAGACATCTGAGTATTCCTACAAAATAGATTTAATAACAACAGATACGGAAGAGTCAAGGTCAGCCTCATTATAAACAATTTCTCTATAGTTAAGCAAAATTAAAAGCTTAAGCGTGTACAACACTTGTCTCCACTACAAGAAAATTGTTAGTCACCGACGGAACTCAGCGACGGGATAAGTATCATTTCCGTTGGTAACAAAATTTTCCGACGATAAGATGTGACGGAGACCGGCGTCGGACACAGCACGATTGTGATTTTTTCTGACGGTCCATCGGTGATAACTACTGATGGAACCATCTGTGCACTAAGAACTTTTTTCCCGACACGTCGGTCGGTGATTAACACCGATGGAGCCGTCGGAGATGCAGAGGGACCTAACACCGACGGCTCCGTAGGTGTAATTCACTGACGTAACCGTCAAAAAAATGGAGGGTCCTAACCCTGACGGCTCCGTCGGTGTTAGTATTACCGACGGTTCTGTCGGTGACTTCAGTAATGATGGTGAATTAGGCAGTTTTATACACATTGAGAGTCTAAAAACCTATTAGGTCGCTGACCTCACCTATTAATCTCTGTTAATGTCTAATGAAATTGGAATCCGGTTTCAGAAATATGAAAATATTGTTACATAATGTTGATAATATAATTAATCATGAACAAGACCACCATTGTTAACGACAAAAGTAACATTTAAAAGTATATAACTGAAAACCAAAGTTATAACAACATTAATCCTATTGTTGTGGTGAGCCTGGCTGTTGTGCGTCTGTATCCCTCGTGGTTCTCAGGCCGTCGATGTCATTTTGCATCTTGGTGATTACCTCCATCAACGTATTAACTGTGGCCTCAAGCTGATGGATATGTCGCGTGTAAGGCGCTGAACTTGATGCTGTTGTCGTCGATATAGTGGAAGATTGCGAATAAAATGCGTTGGCTGATGAGCCAAGGCCAAAAATCCTTCCCCGATTGTCTATGCCACCCACTGCATCAAAATATACCTGGGTCTCATCAACTGGTACTTGATCCTGTGTCTGTCGACTAATTGTTTGTTGTATATTGTCCTATTAGAAGACAATGCGTATATTATAATCAGTAAGTGATAATTACTAGTAAGATTGAAAGGTAAAGTATGAAATGAACATACATGAAGTTCTTGACATCGGGTGTTTACGAATGTAACACCGTCGTGTTTCTTGGTGTGTGTATGCAAGAACAACTGATGGGGTGTAGGCCTAACGCCTGTAGACTTTTCCTGCATAACAATGAATATTAAAAAATAGATGTAGAATTGTTTAAAATTTTGGCATAGCCTCGACATATTTTATGACAGTACCCCCTGTTGAATATAGCAAATAACAACAACACAGCCATAAAAGGCACCAGCAAATTACTCCGCCTAGGCATTCACATTACGCATAGGTCACATTCATGTGCATGACTACATTAACATATCAATATACAGTAAAATATAGGAAAGTACACATTAACAATATAGATGTAAATTTTGAAATACTTACAAGTCTGTCTGCATGCTCGCGGTGAGTAATTGATCCTCCCGTGTGAACGGGAAGACTGTCTGCCCCTGACCTACCACGTCTGTTGCTGGAGTTACGGCCGGAGATGCGCATTGCCTCAGGTGATCGCCAGTACTCCAACCAATGACTCCATGTGGACTCAGGAATGTAAGCAGGTCGTAAACCAGCATCGTGTAGTTGATTAATCATATCGCGATAACGTGTATGTGCTCGCGACTCCTATACACTGTGGACGATCCCGTTGAGTTCATCGCTCCAGTAAAAACTTTTCTGAGAGTAAAAGGAATCAATTCATTATTGCCTGTGGACGGGGTCTTTGTTTATGATGAATCTGTACCCTAACAAGAGAAGACATATATGTATGAGATGTTGTACCTCAAACCTCTGAAAGTAAAACGTCTTTGTCTCCTCTGAGATCTTCTTCCATGCATAACCCTTATGATCAATCATCTCTTTAAATGTAGATGTCATTTTTCTTGAACACGGTCCAGATGGAATGAACCTGATATAAGATGAAATAACGTAAAAAACACGTGTGAAAACATAAAGCAGTGTTTTCGTAGATCGCACGCACCCGTTATCGATTATTGTTATATACTTCCTGCCATCGGGTCCCTCAGCTCCAGGTTGCGTCCTGTCTCGTTCATCAAACATATCTGCATTAGATGATATGTGATTGTGGGATTGTTCTGCACCAACTGAGGTAGGTGATGGTGTTTCTACAGTTGGAGGCCGTGGTGGTGGTGAGACAGTAGCTGGAGGCGGTGGTGGCAGTGGTGACTGAGACCCGATGGAGGTTGTGATGGGCCACCCTCATAGTAAGTCCCCCCCATCTCGCCTCTGAACCTAGGCCGCATCACATGATGTCCTCTCTTTGGTCCCATATTTGTTCCTGGAATAAGTTGTTACAACAATGCTGCATGACATTTGTAAATTTGATCCAAAATCATTAGACTATTGACAATATATGTTAATGACAGATCTGATGACCATTTCATATGATAACAAATTTGGTAGACCAAAATAACTACTACAGGCATAGTACAATATGATAAGTAGTGCACAACACATCCATAGTGTAACTCCGAAATACATAACAATTACTGAGATACATGACAATGATGTTATTTTATGGATGGATTCCAAGTCACATGGGAGTCGGTAAAGGTAAAGGACTCCCCGAGCGGTGGATTTCCAAGAAGGTTCTGCGCACGTTCGAACGCTACAATGGAAACAGTATATGATCTTCCCGCACGTGTTTGGTTTTCCACACCTTCTTGCAACAACTTCTCCGCAATGGCTAAATTTGTTGGTGAAACGTTTAGTAATGGTTGACCTACACCACACATTTAATGAACTTACACATCCAAGTCTTAAAATGGGATTATGGAACCTATCCTCAACACGTTTACGTACGTGAATATGCAGTCGAGCTCTGTGGATGATGCAACTTTTCCAAAGCTAATGATTTGTCAATTCCTTCATCGATCGTTGTGTCATTACTCCCTCCTCCTTCGGCATACATGTCATCTTCGAGATTCTTTACAGCTGAAGTAAAGTTGTTGGCGTGTGGAAATGTTAACATAACAAGTTCTTATGTTTCAATTGATATGGATCAATAAGGACATTGATGTTGTATGACACTACACACCTTCAAGTAGAAGATCGATCATGGAAGGCAAACGATCCCAAGGTAAAGAAGTTGAAAGTGTTGCTGCATCCTTGATGCTGCAGGGAGGGACTATTTTACCACATTCCTCCCAACGAAATGAATTACGTCCATCCGGTACCATACGCCAAGTCAACATTCCTTAATTATGCATTACAAATAAAACACAATCACAGTGTAATTTGGAAGTAATATTGTTTATATTAGTTGTGAAAGCAAAGTCAATGTTAAAGTACAAACAACAATTATGCGCTATCAGAACTTAAATATAAATTACAATCATCTTCACTTTCTGAAGAATAAGATTCAAATTCTGGCTCCTCCTTCGAGCCAGAACCATCTTCCTCCTGTTCAGAAAAATATCAACATATGCAAGTGATGGATCGTGCAAAGGATCATGATCAGCATATGTCACAGATGCAGTTACACAAAATGCATCTTCCTGAAACGGTTCACTTTGATTTCTCTGATCCGTTTTGACATGAGATTGAAACACACCTCTAGGTTTCAGTTTGCACACCGCCATCCAATCTAACTTATCCCGACGTATGCTTGGAAACGGGACATAACAGACCTGTGCTGCCTGTACAGCCAAAGTGAAAGGGTCGAAATGTTTCAATCGCCTGCGCGAATTGATTTCAACAAGATGGTATCGGCTATGAACTTTTGTTCCAACGTTTGGATTGGGGTCAAACCACTCACACTTAAATATCACAGTTCGCTTGATTGGCAACGCAGGGTACTCAACTTCGAGTATGTCAACGATTTTACCATAGTAATCCATGACTTCGTCTTGTATGGAAACGCCACTATTTAACGTTGCCTTGCTATGATCATGAGATTCTGTATGAAATTTGTACCCATTAACGAAATAAACCGGATACGATTTCACAGTTCTTAGAGGGCCCTTTGAAAGATCAGAAATGAACTTGTTCTCTATCCGGTTTTCTACTGCCTACAAAAATAACAAATTTGGATATCAAAGGTTTATTACGCTCAATCTAGCAAACAATTCCTCTCGTGTTACCAAAGAGTTGAATTGTTAGTGAAAACTCACGTATCTCTCGAACCATCGTGGGAAGTGTCGGCCCACCTCATTGTTGACTTCATCTTGTGTGCTATTTGGGATGAGCTCATGTAACAATGCCTCGTACATCCTGTCCAAGCATCAATGTTCCTGGTTAAAAAACAAACACAAAATGCCAATGACTCAATAATGTGCTCGAACTTATTGCACGAAAGGCTGAACCTCTTGGCAGTTTAGTAATATGTAGCCATGAGCAGCCGTAATTTCTTGCTCTGTTAACATTCTTCTTGATGGACGCCCATATGGTCGCCCAGGAAATGTGAAAATTGATATGTTGCCATCAACATGACTGGTGCCGCCCCCATCGTCATTGCGAGGCACTTTTTTGGCTCTTGTGTGAACATGTGGGGCAAAATAATGTCCACATAATATACTAGTCTCCTCAACCAAGTACGCATTATAAATGGAACCTTCCACCCGAGCCTTGTTTTTAACATTTTTCTTCAAGTGATGCAAATACCTACATGACAAATAATTAATATGACATGTACCCATTAAAACCAATCACACTCCATTAACTGACTGATCAATGTGAATTACCTCTCAAACGGATACATCCACCGATATTGCACCGGACCAGCGAGTTTAACCTCGTATGGTAAATGCACAGGTAAATGCTCCATCACATCGAAAAGCTAGGACGAAAAATCCCTTCTATCTTGCACAGTATGACAGGAATCTCCCTGTCTAACTGTTCCATGTCACTGTACCTTATTTCAGATGATGTCAAGCTTTTGAAAAACAAACCTATTTCTGTAATCACTTCCCACACCTTATTCGGCAACAACTCCCGAAATGCGATAGGTAGTAATCTTTGCATAAATACGTGACAGTCATGACTTTTCAACCCAAATAATTTTAACTTCCTCATATCCACACACCTTCCCATGTTCGAAACATATCCATCGGGAAACTTTAAACCCTTCAACCATTCGCACAATATTTCTCTCTGTTTTTTGTCCAAAGTGTAACAAGCTTTTGGATATTTCCCGGTTCCAAAATCTTTATGTAACTCATTTCGTCTACAAAATATCTGTAGATTAGCCCGTGATTTTGCATTGTCTTTTGTTTGCCCCTCAATGTTCATTATGGTATTAAACAAATTGTCGAAGAAATTTTTTTCTATATGCATGACATCTAAGATATGACATATCAAATTTGTCTTCCAATATGGTAAATCCCAGAAGATGCTTCGCTTTTGCCAACCAAAGTGTCTACTAATGTTTGTATTCACTTCATTAGAGTCAAATTCTGTTACTTTAAGCAAGCCTAATTCATTAATCTCCTGCAAAATCTCTTCACCATCTTTGTAACAGGGCGAAGTTTTCGTCACTATGCTGTTTTTAATGAACTTATGTTTATTGCGTCTGAATGTATGATCTTCAGGTAGAAATTTCCTGTGATTGTCAAACCAACTGACTTTTCCCCCATTAGGGAGAAAAAACGCATCAGAATCATTTCCACAATAAGGACAGGCCAATTTCTTTGCTGTGCTCCATCCAGATAACATGGCAAATGCTAAGAAATCACTAATAGTCCACATCAACGCAGCCCTCAACACAAAATTTTGTTTAAGGGAAACATCATATGTTTGCACACCATATTCCCACAGATTCGCCAATTCATGTATCAATGGTTGTAAGAACACGTC
>JANKOE010000206.1:41213460-41230469 GCA_026284465.1 Erythroxylum citrifolium | reverse complement strand
ATTGTGTTAGTTTATATAGACTCTCAAAGCTTGACATAAGTTATGCATTTCAACCATACCCATCGGCCTCAACATTTCTCAACAAATCAGCATTGGTAACAATATACATTTCAATATAAATCTCATCTTTGTATTTAAATCTAAAACAATAAAAACAATTAAACATTTAAATTTAAAAACAAATAATCCAACTTCATCGGCGTCAACTGTGGGAGAAAGAGGGCAGGGAGAAGACGTTACTTACCTGTCGTCGGAGACCAGAAGACCGGCGAGGCGACGACGAGGAAGAGAGGAGAAGGAAGAACAATGATGGTTGCTGGGTCTGCGGCCGCAAGGGAGAGGAAGAGAGGAGAGACCAACACGAGGGAGAAATGCCAGTCGCCGGAATAGAAGCCACGCCAGTCGCCGGAGACACGGTTGGAGAAGAAGGCAGGTGCGGCGAGGGTCGGACGGAGAGAAAAGGAGAGAAATTGCGCGGGGGAGAGGAAAAAAAGAGAGGGGTAGGTTTTAAGTGATCGTGACTTTTACCGACCCCATTACCGACCGAATGTTCGGTCGCTAAATAACACTAACTTAAGTTTTCCGACCGAATGCTGGTCGGTCGCTATTTCTAAACAGTCAGCCAACTTCTCCGACCGAACAATTTATTCGGTCAGTATTTCCAACGGTTATCAATTCGGTCGGTATTAATCGGTCGCAAATCATCAATTTCCTTGTAGTGTTCCAATCCACAAAAATCAATGAATTGGGATAGACATGAATTGCCCATTATACCAAAATTTGCCAAATTCCAATCACTACAACAGAACTGAGTTTTAGCTATGAATTTTTTGGCGACGATTTGAAAATCATTGCTCAAAGTCAACTTTTGGAAACAATTTCAAGATTTGTCGCCAAAAACCAACTTTTTCTGACATTTTACCGGATCATTGCTAAAGAAATCGCAAAAGGAGAGACATTTTACAACGGCTTGAATATTTCATCACCAAAAGTTTATGAAGATTTTATATCTTATAATATCTTACAGGAATTTTTATGTGTGATAGTATTCTTAAAAATAATGATGTTAAAAAGATAATTTTTTAATGCTATGTGTGCTTAATAGTTGATAATCCTAAGGTTAATTATAAATGTCATTTATATGATTTTTCTAATTTTTTCATTTGCCTTCTTTATAAATTTGTTTAAATAGCTAATGCATTTAAACTCTATAAATTTGTTTAAATCTATGAACTGATACACGAATGATTCTTTAATAATGCCTATTGTACGTACATAGTACTACACCTCCGTTCATACAAATATTATGAAAATAGAATGTAGTACCTAAAAATTGTAAAATATTTTCAAAGTTTTAAATATGTTGTTGAAAAACACATGGTAGATAATCTAAATTTTGAAAAGTAAATATTATTTAGATATAAAAAGATAAAAATGCATAAAGTTTTAATATTAATAATATCAAAATATAATAAATTTAAGTTGATTACTATTCTTAATCATTAATATTTATTAACAATAAAATAATAATACAAAAATATTGAAATATGGTAAGCAATATAATATAATGGTAGATGGTAAGTAGTACAAGATTTTAATTAGAAGTTTAACAATTCTTGCAGATAAAAAAATAAATAAAGTTTCACGCCTATTCCATCGAAAAGGAAAAAATAATTAACTTTTTTTTTTGGATTTTAAGCGACATGAGACTCGATAGAAAAAGTAAATGAATTCCTAATGTCTGGATTTGTAAGAAAGCCCCTTGCACATTGGGCCAAGGCATTAATTAAAACAATCAAAGATCTTCCCTCAGGTATTGGTTTATCACTATGATAAAAAGTGCTTTAGGTAACAAACAAACGCGTAGCTATAAGTACAATTATCATTGTCTTTTTATTAAGGCAGCAAAATTCATATCGTGATAAGAACTGGTGCTGCAATAAGTATAAGACAATAGAATTTTTTTATTAGATAAGAAAATAAAAAATGTTACTTTAAGTTTTGACTAAGGCGACATATTAGTTTCAAACTATAGAAATAATATTAAATAGATATTGCAACATTTTGGAGTCTTTATAAGACAACAAGGTGAAATTTTTTAAGCAACAATTTGTAACAATAAAAGCAACAATTTATTCTTTTGTTACCGATAATATTTAACGTAAAATCAAACTCATGTCATTACATAGGCAACATCCATATATACATTAAAAGCAATTTATAGATATTAATATACATCTTAATTATGTGCGTACTATCAAATATAAACGACTAAAAAATTGTATTTATATAAAATATTTAGTCCTTAAGGACTTGTAAAATTCAACATTTAACATATTCAAAATACAAAACCAAATTACATGTGCTTTTATGGTTAAAAAATATAAAAACAACTTCTATAGATCCTTTGTTCGATAATGGCCATAAAAAATCACCCACTTCACTGCAGTTTCTAAATCATTAGCAGATGAGGGAACTGAAGGTGCCTTAGCATCACGACAAATGAGAGAAGCAACGTTATTTGGTTTGTTTTCTTCTGTTCCAGTATCTTCTCATTACCCACATTTCTTGTAAAGCACTTTGCTTAAAAACAACATGATCTGCTCTAACATTGGCTGCAAAAACAATTTAAATATTTTGCATGCTTAAGAATTTAGGATAAAATAACATAAAATGAAATACTAGCCAAGATAAAAATCACATATACTAGGATTTACCAGGACTAATACCTGTTTGAGATATGTCAACAAGCTCTCACTTGAAATGTAACAGGTTATTCTTTATATTGCAGCTAACATATTGCTGATGTGAGCTTCTTTCTATAGGAATGTGATTTATAAGAGTTACTGAAAAGTTCACTATTAAGTGAAGAGATACATGTATATATTAAATAGGGACTATAAAAAAAGTTTAAATCACACAAAATAGAAAAAGCTGCAATAACATGTGAAAACTAAATAGAAGTTGTCAACAAGATCTAGGATCACTAATTGGATTTTGGAAATAATGTGCTAAATGCTTATGATCGTGGTTTTCTGATATGTGTAGTTTTAATATTTTTACTTCAATATTCTGCAAGCGTACGGTTCATTTGTGTAGTATCTAAGGTGTCGATCCCACGAGGAGGGTTAATCAAATCCTAAACTCTAAGGCCGAAACAAACTGCAAAAATTCAACTGTAACTAAGCTAAAACAATAACGCAATTCAATCAACCAATTCAACTTAAGAATAAATAACGAAATAATAACAAATTAGCAAATTGCAATGCACACACCAAGAATCAACTTAAGAAACTACCAATTGAGAGAAAGGGAAAATTTTTACTTATCTTCAACATTAACCTAATTAATTATGAAACATCGAATTATTGGTCCTAGACTATCCTAGGGTGGGTTACTCTCTCTCGAGTTATAACCAAAAGGCCTATATTATAAACCCTAATTATATTATGGAAAATTGCAATTTCTTAATTCACAATTTATCCAAACCCTAATTAGATCTTAAGTTTTCCACTAGACTACCGGAACCTATGTGAGATCTCTCATCACACAATTACCAGTTTGATTGATTTCTCGTTCTTAATAAATTACCTAATTCTTGTTAGCCCAATTTAATTATTTTTCATCGGTTCACCCTCTCATTCTATTATCGATTTATGAAAATGCAAAAATCAATCACAATAAATCCAATTCACATAAACAATAAGATTTTTATTGAATCAAAGATAAAAATACCCCAAAGGTGAGTTTAAACAATCCTCAACATTCATAAATCCTATCTCAACAACTATTCCAATTCTATAAATAGATAGAAAGGAAATACATTAGAAAATAGATCTGAATGGATGATGGAGGCAGTAACGACAGGAAACCTCCTATTCTGGAAAATATTTTGTGTAGGCTTCTTTTTAACGTCTCTCTTCTTTCGTCTCTTTCTCAATCTCTCGATGAACTCTCTCTAGAGTTTTGTGATGGTGGCTGATACAAGAAGCTCTCCTCTCTTTTTTCTCATTATTTATATACTTAATGTGTTATGGGTAACACTAAGGTTTGTAGGCCACGGTAGTGGGTTTGTAGGCCACGATTGTGGGCCACTTGTACCCTTTCATGTTACGATCATGGCAGGTAGGCCACAATCGTGGGTCGTTGTTTTGGTCCAGGTCTCTCTGAAACTTCTTCGTTATTCGCTGTTGACCTTGATACACTAACAAATACATCAAGGTACCTCAAAGACAAAATAATTAAACTCAATTGCTTGTACTAACCCATAAAAACACTTAAACACAGTAATTCACAAACTGTCACAATTCTACCGAAAATAGATACTAAACAATCAAATAGATAAACACATATCAAACTATACCTTAAAAATACGATGGATTTCACACTTATCAACATCCCTACACTTAAACGATTGCTTGTCCTTAAGCAAACAAAACAACAAACATATAATAATTCACACAGCAAACAATGTAGTAATGAGACAATGGCTTCAACTTCTGAAATAAATTTAATTTAAAACACAATCATTCAAGTCATTTCAAATCATTAACATGAAAAATTCGTGTCTTGGGCTCTGAACTAAATATACATATTAATCCAGACTCAAGTGTTAAATTGTTTACCCGTCTCAATTGCACACACTCATTAATACTTCTTTGGTCGTTTAACTTTGTAATTAATCCTAATTACATTTTCATGAAAAGTCAACCTATTACAAGTTCGGTAGAGTTTATTCGAAAACACATTTTCATTTTTATGAACTTTTTATGAACATGGACTTATTTTTTTTACATGGAGGTAAACATTGGTAATGAATGTCAATCCAGTTATTCAACTAAATCATGTTTTTTTAAGCTGATTGGTTGGAATGCCATTATAGGCTTTTTATGTGAAGGCACACATTTGTGATGCGTGTCTATCCGGTTACTCAGCTATATAATGTTCTCAACTGGCTACTAGCTTTATTCATAACCCGAAGGCCAACGGAATAGTTACTTATTTTAAAAATAACAACTTTTTTTTCCTACCTTGTTGCTTTAGCTACTCGTTTTCATGAAAAAAAACTAGCAAAGCTACTTAGGTTAAAAGGCCTCAAATTATGAATGAATGTGACAATTTAGAGGGCTACACTTAAATACTAAATCCTAATTAAGCTACATATTTAATCAAAGAACCACAGTTCACTAATTCTGCAAGTTAATAATTATCTACAACCTAATAGACCATGTTCAAAATTAAGTAAAATTTAATTCATCTAAACCATTGACACATTCACACGATTCACAGAATGCAACCTAACAACAATAATATGCAAAATTCACATTCAAATAAACACATAACCCTCCCCACATATGAACAACATATTGTCCTCAACGTGAGAAGGTGATAACAAACACATAAAAAGAAAGAAGAAATATAAATTAAAGTAAAACAAAAAATAAATTAATTAATTAATTAAAAATAAAAATAAAGACTAAATTTAAAAAGAAAGAAAGGGTTTAGAACAAGGTTTATGATGATGGAGGTGGTGATAGGGTTGGAGGTGACAGTTGAATGCCCTGAGCCTCGAAGTAGTGATAAATACGACGTATGTCTCGGCTTTAACATCATTGGGTTAGGGCCATCTCCTTCATCCTTTTGGAGTTCTCTGCAAGTGTATTCGTAACTACCTTGGTGTTTGCGGATATTGTGTCCAATACCTTCTTCTAGCCTAGTTTTTCTACATCTTCTTCCTCTTCGAACCCCTTACTAGTTAAATCCCCTTCTTGTTATTGTTAGGCATTTGAACTTACTTGACCAGTCCTACCCTTGACATGTGTCTTGGAACTAATATCCCGAAGTTCCATATTATGGGACTTTAGGATTTCATCCTGCCATAGATGATGGTGGTTCATGAACTCAGGACTGTAGACTGTAAGTCCGTTGCACTCAACTCCGTAGTAGTTAGCTATGGCCAAAACTAAGTAACCCATTCCTAAATTATTGCTCCTCTTCTTTCGAGTAGCGATAATTGCATTAAAAATTTGGGTGGTTGTGCAAACTGGGACGCTATGATCCACGCACCACAACATAAACAATTCCTTCGTCAAACACTTATTGGTTTCCATTTTGTCAAAAACGGTTTGGCACATGAATTTGTACATCAACAAGTGTTCATGACTCCAAATAATGTTGTTGTTTGCATTCTTAGGGCCGAAATGCTCTAATCCACTTAGTTCTGTCCAATAGGGACTGACACGAAAATCATTGTGTTGATCCATTACGGAAGACTCAGTGAAACCAAAAATTTCATACATGGTGTCATAATCAAACCTATAGGGTTGTCCCTGCAACCTAAACCACAACTCCCTAGGTATGTTGGATTCATATTAAAGAGAAGTAAAAAATTCTAAGGTCAGCTCTTTGTAAACTGGGAATTGAATTTGAATGAACTGACCCCATTGAATTTTCTCAACTAAGCTCTCGACCTTGTCTCACAGTTCTAATCTATCTAAAGTTTCAAAGTGAAAATATTTTAGAAACATAATTTGTTTACTACGAAAGGAATGGAAACGAGTACCTTCCTCATTCGAGAAGATCAGGAAAGGTGCTTCGTAATCAGCTGCTCTGTTCCTCTTCCCTTGTCCCGAGACTTGTGTTCGCCCCACTGATTGATCACTCTTTACTATTTGCTTGATACAGTTTAGACAATCCTCAACATTGTAGATCCTATCTCAACTGCTATTCCAATTCTATACATAGATTAAAATGGAAATACACTAGAAAATAGATCCGAATGGATGATAGAGGCAGCAATGATGGGAAACCTCCTATTCCAAGAAGTACTTCTTGTAGGCTTCTTCTCCATGTCTCTCTTCCTTCGTCTCTCTTTCCTAATCTCTCGATGAACTCTTTCTAGGGTTTCGTAATGGTGGATGATGCAAGATGCTCTCCTCTCTTTTGTCTCATTATTTATATACTTAATGTACTGTGGGCAGTCCTAGGATTTTTCTAGGATCCAAAGGTTTGAAAATCCCTCAAAACTCTACTTTTCTGTGTGTCTAGGCATCTACCCGACGCAGGCCACGATCTTGGACCATTTGTACGCTTTCTGTCATGATCATCGCAGGCAGGCCACGATCGTGGGCCAAGTCTTATGCTTTTGTCACGATCGTGGTCTGCTTACCACGATTGTGGGTCATTATTTCTGCCCAAGTCTCTCTGAAACTTCTCTGTTCTTCGTTGTTGACCCTAAGACACTAACAAACACATCAAGGTACCTCAAAGGCATAATAATTAAGCTCAAATGCTTGTACTAACCCATAAAAACACTTAAACACAAATAATTCATAAACTAACACTATTCTGCCAAAAATACATACTAAACATTCGAATAAATAGATAAATACATATCAAACTATACCTTAAAACACGATGCATTTTACACTTATTAGCTTGCGATCAGTAAAACCTATTGGTTTAAAGTTGATTGCTCATAAAGTATGCACAAGAAATTCACAACTCTAATCTCCTTTAACTGTTTAATTGCTGGCATTAATAATTAACTACAGTCCACGAAATACTTGGCACTAAGAAACTTAACAGACATAGAAAGCATGCAAAACTTAGTAGAGCTTTCTATAGCCACTTCTCTTTATTATTACATCAAAGATCAACAATTCTATAGCAAACTGAGATAGCAAGGTTCAGTTATCTATCACATAAAAGTAATTATACAATAAATGGTAAAAGATACAGGTTTCCTACTAAGCTGCAAACTTTATTAAAATTGCAGTAATTATAAAGGATCAATCTCATAAAAAACAAATTATTAAACTTACTAATCTTAATTAAAAAATAAAAATAAAATAATTAATTAATTAATTTAAGAGTGTAATAAACAAAGTAAAGAAAACAAAGCAAATAAAGTATCAAAGAGAGTTTGTTGTCGTTTTTTGGTTGTTTTCTGTTGTTGGAGAGTATTTACACTCTTCAAACGACTTGTCTTCCTTTTCTAGTTATTCTATTAATTTATTTTAATTTAAAAAAAAAAGGTTTGGCTTTATAATAATAAAAAATAATAATCCTCCTATTAATTTTAAATTTTATATCAATGTTTAATTTTTTACATTTAATAAAATTTTCAAATTCCCTTTTTAATAATTACATGATATGAATTTGAATTCACTAAAAAAGATAAAATTACTATTACTAAAAAATTAAATAATATATTTAATTGAGTTTGGTTAGGTTTGATTGTATTCGGATTCAGATCAAAAGCCTCAGGTCAGGCTTTAAAAATTTACTACTATTAAAAAATTACAACTCTTATGTTTAATTTTACTAAATAAAAATTAGTGGGTAATTTAATTTTCCTAGACATATTATGAACAATCATTAGTAAATAGAAAATTTATGTTTTAAATATACATTAGTAAATAACTATATAAAATATATAAAATATTAGTAAATATCCTTTAGTAAATAGATGACTAGAACTGTAGCAACAATTCTAAATGTTGCATATATAAGACTTTATTGCAACATTTTTTTAATTTTGTTACCTTTTCTTAGATGTAGCAACAAATTATTATTATCGTTGCCTTTTAATATTAGTAAAGATGACACTTCAAAATTTTTGTGTTATATTAATTTTTAACAACCCATTTTTAAACTGTTACAAACATGTCATTTCCTAAATCTCTTTTTGTCGTAGTGTATTGACACCCTCTTCTAACAACTTATTTGCTTTAACTAAATTTTTAGAAGATACAGCGAATGATTTCCCAGTTGCAGTATAGATCATTGTATTAGATGAACCGCACGTACCATGCATTTCACCTAATGAGCAAATAGTATAAAAAAATCAAAGTTAAACCAAAAGGTATAAGGAACCCAAATTCGAACATATACATACCCGAATAAATGACCATCATTGTCACAATGAACATACTTAGTTTTTGCAATCGATGACTGTTACAAAACAATTGATTTCCCTAATCCTCTAAGAACCATAAGGACATCACCATCACCTCCAATTCCATCTACGTTCTTTTGAAGATTTGAGGAAGCTTTACACAACATATAGTATATACAATCAAACATTCAAATAATAGCTCCTTAATAAAAAATGAGATACAGATAATAAAAAAGAGAGGTAGTTCAGATGATACTAAAAACTTTGAAGAAGAAGATCGGTCATGGAAGGCAAGTGGTGATCAGTGATTGATAAGGAGATTTGTTCTTCATTAGGGAAAATTTTGCAATATAGTAAAAAATAAAAATGAATATTACATATTAATATCATATTCTTAAAATTCCAATTTAATATTATGGACAATAGTTGTAAGTCTAAATAAATTTAGTTAACAACAATGTCACTCCTTCCAATTTATAAAACTAAAAACACAAAATTAATTTATATTAAATTAATTTATAGTTTTTATTGATCACTTTTCAAAAAATATGATTTGACAATTTTATTTGTTGTCACAAAACTCAATTTATTATATATAAATTATATACTATTATATATAAATTATATATGACAAAAAATTACTATATTAAAAAATTATCATAAATATGAAAAGAATTGGCGACGATTTTATAAAATCGTTGCCAAGTATATCCCTTTAGCGACAATTACGGGGGATCGTCGCTAAAAAGCCTTTACGTTGGTGATAATTACCATAACTTGTTGCCAATTGTTAAACATTTGGCAACGTTCTATTAAATTGTTGCCAATTAAGAATAAGAAACGACATCATTGTTATTTAACATTTAAAATTAGTAGAAAACACCATTTTTGTAACAAATGACTTTGTTGGGAGTGCTTTGGCTTTAATGTTTTAAATCAAACAAAAACCACGTCGTTTGTTGTAACAAGAAAAGACGTTGTTTTCCTTAGATTTTAAACATTGTAGCTAAAGTCTCCTCCTCTACTCATTTTGTGTTCTTCCTTAAAGTCTTTGGTTGTTTTCTTCAATAGTAGTCATCGTTCATCTTCTTCAGTTGTTCTTCCACTGTCCATCACCTCCTATTAATCGTTCATCGAGGTTACTCATCCATGGTTTGCACTTGGGTTTATTTTTTCTACTTTCATTGCTGTTGTTAAATGCTTATATGCTCGTTAATTTTGTTGATGTGGTTTAAGTATTTAGATTTGTTGTGGAAGCATACTTGGATCTATGAGAACAATTTGATTCTTGAGTCTTGTGAATATTCGTCTTCCAAGTCAATATGTACGTCTGTTTTCTCTCAAGAGTTGTTACTTTTCTAATTGATGGGATATCATAAAAGATAATCGTGCATATCACTTAGGGACCATAACCCTAATTCTTTATATAGCTTTTCTTATTTCTATTTTGTCCTATTGGATCTTTACACATTATAAGCCCATACTTTATTAGATGTCTTATAGCCCAAATCCTTTAACCTGAATAGATCACTTTAACTAGGCTTAAGCTTACGATGGATCATAATATACAATTATTATATTTATATATGTGTATGTGTGTGTGTGTGTGTATGTGTGCGCACACACACACACATTGGATTAAATCCAACAATCTCCCATTTGGGTCATATATATAACTCCTTTAATTGTATATCATGTTATAACCTCACTCAAAATTTGCTATCACTACCAAATATAACTTTAATCAATCTTGTTCATTAATTATATTAATATAGGATCAAAGTGATTTCCATTATATGCATATCATAACTAAACCCATCAATGGTAACATATGCCAATATAATTGAACAACATAGATCAAGCATAGATATATACCATGGAAGTTACATGTAACATGCCTACTTCCAACTGGTCCAAATTCCTTAGTGAGATCAACCAAACAAACTTTAAAGTTCAAATAAATCATAAAAGAAAATCATCTGAAACAACAAACTCCCTTTAAAATGACATATCTTTAATAGATAAAATACATATATGAGCAACATGCTCATGAAAGACTTTTCGTGGTAATCCCTCGATGTGCGAATCTGCAACCATGGAGATTGTTTTAATATGTTCAATAGACATTTGACCATTTTGAACTTTTTCTTTAACAACCAAGAATTTGAGGTTTATCTATTTTGACTTTGATGAGCTCCTGTTGTTGTTGGAATATAACACTGTTGATTTATTATCATAAAATAACTTTAATGGTCTTTTACCTACAATGCACAATCCAGTTATAAAATTCTGCAGCAATATTTGGTAGCGCATCCTAATACTACACAAAATAACCAGACCTAAAACTATAGCTAGTGATGAGTCTAGGTTGATCTCATAAAAAGTGTGTGTAAATTTTTTGTAATGAAAATAATCAGTATTTAGGTTAGGGGTTTTGGTTGATTTTCAAATAAGAAAATAAAATAAAACTGAACTAATGAAAGAAAAGTAAAGAAACAATAAAAATGAGCAAAAATAGTCAATTTTGAAAGAACTTATTGTCAACCTCTTTCAGATATGAATCTATCTGATTCAGAAGGGAGCAACTTGCATCAGTATCTCAATTTCCATTCGAACATGGGTTTGATTCACACTCTATGTTCTGATAAATATTTACCATCCGAAAAGAGGAAAAAATGGAGTCTTTGTCTTAATTATTCCTTGTTTCTGATTCATCGACTTTTTTTTTAGCATGAAGAATAGGAAAGAAAAATTGTATCTTTACATGTATTTATGAAATTGTTTGTAAATGAATGTTGAATTATATTGAGATAGCATTGTTAAATTCCTATGAACTTGATGGTGATATGAAAAATTGTGATAAATAAGTGAAATATTTTGAGATGATTATGTGAAGTTTTTTTTTCCATTTAGAAAGTGCTTCTGAAATGATTAAGTAAAGTGATTGTATTGTTAAGGTGCTTGTTGAAGCATGATGAATAATGTGATATACGAGGTAAAAATCTGTATGATATGTTATATTAATTGAGCTGGGTTTTATTCATATGATATATATGATCTGTTTTGAGTGAACACATCAATGATGGTTCACTCATTGAGTTCGCAAAACTCATCAAAATTGCAACGTTGATTTTTAGGTACTAAAAGGAGACCTTGCTTGTAAAGCAATCTAGTTGAAGTCTAGTATTATCTATTTCAGGATCAAGATATGGCTCAAAGGTCTAGTCAGCTGTCATCTGAGGAGTTTAGATAAAGTGCTTTTGTATAGTTTTTCATCTCATGTAGAATATTTTGTATAGACTGTGTGAACACAGATGATTTTTGTATTGTAACTATATGGAAGGTTTGTAATGAAATGACAATGTAAAACATGTTTTGTTAATGAAATGAGATATGTTAACATTTTAAATACTTGTGTTCCTTATAATGCCATATGAAGTGAATATGATTGCTCTAACATGCCATTCCGTAGACTATGTGCTCAGATATTCTGAAGAATGTCAGGCATATGTCCTATGGTAGTGGGATGTTAAAATTTTTAGTGATGAATGCGTTAAGGATTCGACCATTAGTTCAATCTCGGCCTACACAGAATTAAACAAGTTCTTCAACTGAACCTAGCTATTGAACAACCTAAGATAAGCTCTCTAGATTTAATTGGACAACTGCATTACAAGTCAGGAAAATAGATTAATTAAGGTAACAACCACATAAGCTCAAGTCATTTAACCAAGGTTACGTTATCCCTAATGATTCGACACCAGTAGTAGTTACTCACAAATCTCAACATAATGATTACGAATTATATTGAAGATTCTAGCAATGGCTTTATAATAAAACAATCCAATGAATGCATTAAGATCATTTGTACACAAGGCCCGAACAATAAACATAAGATAACATAATCAATCCCTAAGAGAGAAAGAACAACAAGGACAAAGGAAGATATGCTTAACCGTGTTCTTTGGCATCGATATCACATCCTACCTGATGTTGGGAAACTTAACCCTCCATAACCTCCATTAGTCTCCAACAGAGTCGAGATCTACCCCTCATTCCTCTCCCAAAACCCCAAAAATGATTCATACTCTTTCTACCGTTAACATGTTAAATTTATAGTGAAAAATTAGGTTTCAGTACCAGATCAAAAAAGTCAAGCCTGTGCATGTTAAGTCATGGGCACATCAACTTGAGTCATGACCATAACAACAAGAGTCATGGCTATGTATGTGAGTCATGCCCATGACAACTTATATTATGGTCGTGACTTGTAATGCTCATAGCCATGACTTGATAGTTATAGCTATGAGCATGCAATGCACCATAAACACTTCATTTTTTTTTACATTTTCTTATCCCCTCTTAGCTCTAATCCTTCTCCTTCTTACTCCATGAAGACAATTGAGTGTGAATCTCAAGAACACAGCTCAAAGAATATGTTTTCAACTCATTTTAGCCCTTATGCTTCCAAATTGTACCTAAAACCAAATATGAGCAAAAGTGAATGTCTTTAGCATTTTAAAACATTAATCATTAAATGTCATGGATTAAACGTATCAACAATTAAGCATATATCAAGTTCCCTCACATTTAGCTTTTGACTGTCCTCAGGCAAAACATCAAAATCAAAGTCAATCCTAAGCACTTTCACAATTTCTATATTTCTTAAGAATAGATGATCATAAGAAAAGAGGAATAACTTTCAAAACCATAACAAGAACTCAACATTCAATACATCTACTCATGATCAATCAACATTCATCACCTTTAGAAAATGAGCAATCTAGAGGTAGACTTGGACAAAATGTGTTTGAATAAAATAGATCTATAGGTGCATATTGAATGCAAAACACACTACTAGTCTTACGCTCAAAGCCGCAAGTATACAAGATGTACTTGTAGATGAAAGCAGATATTGATCCCACGAGGATTGTGCTTAAGCACCACTTAATTTGGGTTGTTCTTTGTTTAAGAAATCGTTTCAATTAAATTTAAAAAGATAAGTAAAATAAAGACAAACTAAAAGTAACAGGGAACAATGCAACCTAAACCAAAATCGTAAACTAAGACTTGGAGAACATCAAGATTAAACATTAGGGCTTGTCATTATCCCTATTTGCTCCCCTTTGATTAATTGACTCAATTTATGCTTAGCTCAAGATTTCCTTAAATTCTAGCTATCCTCGCTCGAGGTGTAACTAAATGTCACTAGTTAAATAAATTAGAATTAACTTTGGGATCTCTCGATGTGCAAAGCCTTTCCTAAACATTCAACTAGATATAAAGCTATCCTATGGGCAGTGTATTGATCTATTGAAATATCTTCCTAACAAATCAATAACTTGTTATTTATTGGTCTTAATCGTCAACTCTCATTGTACAATTAATATAGATTACCAAGCTCACTCTCTTGATTTATTGCAAGGTTTAAGCACAATAAATAACACAAACATGTATATCATTAAATCAATAACCAAAGGTTCATAAATAGTTCAACAACAAACCCTAAAAATTATTTTAGCCAATCATAATATCCATAACATCCCCAACAACTAAATAATCCACAATAAACATGCTAGAGAAAGAATTTGAAATAAGACTGGACAAAGCAGCTCTTCCTCTTCTTTGCCCAATCTAGAAAATCTGGATGACGGGGTGCTCTTTGCCTAATCAGGAATGAAACCTTGAATCTCTCCTATCTCTAGGCTTCTCAATCTGTCTTTTAACTCTAGGAAGCAAGTTCCATAACCCTCTGGCAGCTCTTAGGATTTTATTTCTTATAAAGTCACGAAAACCTTAAAAAAATACATGAAACCTATGTGTCTCTTCAACTTCTAGTTCCCACGATCGTAGGAATTATACTTGTGCTTCTCACGATTGTAGGTTAACTTAACAGAAACTTTCTCCATAGATTTCTTACGATTGTGAAAAATATGCCCTTTTCCATGATTGTGGGTTCTTTTTTTTCAGCGGCTTGACTTCTCTTCTCTTCTCTTGGTCCCTAGCTCAATCACAAAGATGTCCACCCTTCATTTCTACACCAAAATGATAAATTCCTACCATAAACTAATATCAAACACAAAAGAACAAACCATGAAGATCAAACTAAACAAAAACACACAAAACAAGTCCTAAAACACAATAATACTAACCTATCATGCAAGAAACACATACCAAATACTTAGAAAAACACATAGTAATGCACAATTATCAACTATAATGTATTCTTGAAGCATAATAGATATCATGAGAAGCATCTCTAATTTATAAATTTTAAACTAGCTCTAAATATAGAGATTATTGTAGAATTCCCTCACTATTGTCCTAGCAGTAACATGAATGTCATATTGTGATATGGCAAAAGATACTTAAACGAATGGCTTACTACAAGTAGGAGATAGTTGATTTATGCCCTATAGTCAACTGACTAGTTGTAGTTTTAGTAACATAATTATTTAAATGTATTCTTTGTTTTATACTTAATTATATACATCTGATAAATTTCATGGGATAAATATGCATTGCAAATAAAATTATAATGAATCATAATTATGAAATTCTGATTACATTTATATATTATCCCTAAATTATTCATAACCATTGTTTTATTGAGAGTGGACATTAATAGAGCATAAAAGATTAACACATTTTATATTTCTTCCTTATAAAGGAAGCATTTGATATCATCGACTAAAGTATGGAGATAGTTAAACAAATATGTGGCCACTTATTAAAGAATAAGTTTATTAAATTGGCCCAATATAAGAATTTTATTTAAACATTACTTATATGTCTACAAAAATTGTTATTATGATGATTATATAATTGATCCTTTGATTTGAGATCTCCAAAGCATCTCATATAGGGATTGCTATGTTTTGATACTACTTATGACTTAGTTAAAGGTAGCCCATAACTTCAAGAACAAAAAAAATAAAAAATTATGTCTAATTTAACGAGGATCCTTGTTGGGCCCCGATTCGCATTAAGCATGTTTGAATTATTTTGAGATTTTAGTTTGATAATTTTTAATTTGTTGGAATAAATTGAGGATTTTATTGTGTAAGTTAAGATTATTAAATGAAGGGATTTAGTGACTTTCGATTTGTTGATAAATTATTATTTGTGATAAGACTTATATGAATTGAGGGTTATATTTGTTTGGGCAAATAAAGATTAAATGGAGGAATTAGAGTTTTATTAAATTGGTATAATTCAAATTAAAAGCATATGATGGTGTTAGAATAAATTGGGATGTTTGTATATATATATTGTTTTAGGTTTTAGGCTTAAGGTTTATCAAGATAGGCCTTGAAATCTTCATATGCCACTTACATGAAGAAGAAAGGAAGAATTGGGCTTGGGTCCATTTGAACTAAAAGGAGGGAAATTTGGTAAAGTTTAAGTTGGAGGGAAAGATAGAAATGTGGATTTTAAATTTGAGTTAGAAAGAGGGAAAGATGGTTTGGGCTTAAGCCCACTTAAGTAGTAAGTCATTTAGTTAAAATGAAAATAAAAAGCCAAGACTTGAGTCTTGTAAGAGAAGTTACGAAAATGTAAGGAAAATGAGAAAAGTGGAAGCCAAATGAAGTTGTCGTTTAGAATGGATAAGGAGAGGAAAAATAAGAAGGAAAGAAGAGCATGGGGTGTTGTCGTTTTAGCCTTAGCTTTTAAGTTAAAACACAAGTTCACTTAGTCTTTCTTCTTGAACATTCACGACAACACCAAGAAGAGGAAAGCATGAAGAACTTTCGGCCATGTACAAAGGAGAAAAGAGAAGGTGATTCACATGGAGGTTAGTAACTTCATTGTTTTTAGCTTAGATTTTCTTTAGTTTAAGATAAACTTTTGTTAAGCCGTAGAGAGAAAGGGTTACGAAAATTTCAAAGGAGAAGAAGAGAGGGTGATTTCGGTTAGCAAGAAGGAAGAAGAAGAAGAAGAAGAAGAGGAGTTAGGGTTTGTCTTTCTTATATTAAATGGGTAGTTTGAAGAATATTTATGAAGAATAAGAAGTGAAAATGGTTGAAGCTTCCATTGAAGCAAATCAGAATTTTCATGGGAAACCCTAAGTTAGGGATTTCGAAATTTTCATGGAGTTATTGTTAGAGTT
>JANKOE010000206.1:41171780-41182133 GCA_026284465.1 Erythroxylum citrifolium | reverse complement strand
GCCTTGATTAATCGGTTTTCCTAATTCGTAATGCTACTGCCTAATTAAATTTGGAGATCGTATCCTAGGTTGTTCGGTGATTAGGTTTAATTAACAATCGTATCTTGATTAAACAAAACCTAAGGGAAAACTCGAGTTAGTTATTACCCCGCGATTAATAATTACTAGGAGAGGTTAAAGAATATCAAATTAATAAATTATGCTTGATTAGGGTATAGGCCGAGATTGAACCAAAGAACCGGATCCCTACTAAATTCCCCACGTTTATCATTTTATTACATGTTTTCTTTAATTTGTTTTCATTAGTTAGTTTTATTTTAATTTTCTTTTTCCAAAAAAATCCAAAACCCCCCTTTTTCCTAAACACCGATTAATTTCATTTCATAAACTTTACACACACTATCTGTGGGATCGACCTAGACTCACCACTCTACAGTAGTAGTCTAGTTATTTTAATTTTAACTAACGTAACGACGCGCGGTTAGCTCTACAAATCTCAGTTTTCCCTTAGGTTGTATTTAATCAAGATACGATCATTAATTAAACCTAACTACCGAATAACCTAGGATACGATCTCTAGATTCAATTTGGCAGCCGGATTAAGAATTGGAAAACAATCAATATAGGCAATAAGCTCATACGTTCGGGTTATCTAACCTAAGTTATGTTGTTTCTAACGATTAACGATCATTAGATACTACTCACAAACTTCAAAAGTAATGATTACGGATTACAATCAATGTTTTAGTAATAGGTTCGAAATAAAACAATCAAAATAACATATTAAGATCATTCATCCCAAAACCAATCAAATCAAC
Organism: Erythroxylum citrifolium; assembly: GCA_026284465.1. Lineage (NCBI taxonomy): Eukaryota > Viridiplantae > Streptophyta > Magnoliopsida > Malpighiales > Erythroxylaceae > Erythroxylum > Erythroxylum citrifolium. Next base: position 41,181,315 of record JANKOE010000206.1, on the reverse strand, counting down.
ACCAACAACACAATAATCCAAAAAGAAATTACAACTTTAAAATGATAGAAATAGCCTAACCGTGACTTGGTGTCGATATTTTCGTTGAACCGATGTCGGAACACTCGCCTTTCATCTCTATTTTCATGCTCCAACCAAGAGTCACCTTCTCCATATGCCCTCTCCTCTGTTCACTGTTCACGATGGGACAAATAAATGTGAATGGTTTTCGGTCCACATTAGCCCTCTCTCATGCCTCTACCGCACTGGTCCCTTCTCGCAGCCACCAAGCCAAGCCGCTCTTCTCCAAACCGTCGACCCAGCCCTCTACGTCCACGCCTATTCACCACTGCCTTCACGTTGCCCTTCACTGTGCCGCACTATTCCCCATGATGGGACAAATAAATGTTGCCGCATCATTAAAACCTTCTCTACTAAGCTCCTGGGAAGCTGTGTTTAACGTAGCGTTATACGTTTGACACATAGCGCATGCTGCGTTTTCTTTATACTTGCTGCCGTTTTGTTGAACATGCTTCCACCTTTTCCTTATCAAACATTTGGGCTCCAATTTGCTTTAGAATAGTTTGTCTTTTTGGTCTCAAAAATATATCAACATATCCAACCTAGTAGTCAACACAAATTGAACACAAATTAAGCATTTTATCTTGAAAATAGGATTGAAATCATATGGAAATACATAAGAAAATATAAGATAATTCAATCCTATCAGAAGCAGAATTCTCATTGGTTAATTCTTTGTACCTCTACATATATGCAGAGTTTCATTATATAAGGCAACTATATTAAGCAAATATAAGTTATCAACAAATGATAAAGAATTGGTACCAGCAAACACTGAATCTTGAAAAATACTAAATTGACCATTTCTAAATGAACAAGAGTAACTAAATTTGTCCAATGCAAAAATAGAAATTAAATTTCGTCTAAATGACAATACAACATAAGTCTCATTCAAATCCAAATAATAACTGGCCTTTAATAATAACCTAAAAGTTCCAATATCCTCAACTTCTACCACTTTACCATCGCCTACATAGATGTATCTTTCACCATTAACTAGCTTTCGATAGCTCAGGCAACCTTACATAGACACACTTATGTGAGTAGTAGCACCAGAATCTAGCCACCAAGTGTATATAGGTACCAAAGTTAAATTAACCTTAGAACAAACTAAAGCAAGAAATGTACCTTTCTTTCCATGCCATGTGTGATATTTGGTACAATTCTTTTTTTTGTGTCCATTGATTTTATAGAAATAACAAGTAATAGCCTCATTATATTGCTTCTATTTTTTCTTTTCTGGTGTGACACTTGCAGCTTCCTTATCCTTCTTTCTTTTCAAGTTCTTGTCCTTTGAGGTAGTTGCCAAATGAACACTCTTTGTCTTCTCTTGCTTTAGACTTTCCTCTTCTTGCACACAATGATAAATGAGCTCATTTAGAGTCCAAGTCTCCTTTTGACAATTGTAGCTAACCTTAAAATGACTGAATTGTGCAGGAAGAGATATCAAAACTAAGTGCATAAGCAAGTCCTCAGACAGCTCTATCTTTAGTGCCTTTAGTTTCAAAGCAAGATGAGACAGCTCCAAGATGTACTCCCTTGTGTTTTCTTTTCCCTTATACCTTATTGAAATGAGGTTTGCCAAAATCGTACTTGTTTCAACCTTTTCGCTTTTGACAAACCTCTTTTCAATTTGCTCAATGTAATTTTTAGCAGTTACCCCTTGGTACATAGTGCCCCTAAAGGTTTCTGGAATAGTACGCTTTATGATCATAAGACTCATGTGATTTGAACATTCCCACCTTTCCATGTCCCTCTTATCATTAGAGGAACTAGCGGTCATAAGATCGATAGGTCGTTCAATCCTTAACGCAAGGTCTAGATCTATGACACTGAGAACAATTATAACGATCTCTTTCTATGCCTTAAAGATTATGTCGTTAAGTAAGAATTGATGTTGGCAGTAATAGTAGAAGCAGAAGTAGCAATTAAACAGAAAACAAAACAAACAACAAATAAGCTCATATAAATTCCACATAATCATATAAAATCAAATAATGGTAAAGCTCATCACAAAATACCTAGCACAACTTTAATATTTAGTTGTTGGAGAAATATTAACTTGCAAGTGGTACTCTTACTGCAGTAATCAAATAATGACAATAATAAACTATCAAACAATTAACCTTTTTTGGACTGATTAATTATTCACATGGCTAACTTAATAATTGTCACATATTTATCACCGCATATGTACATGTATTTTGGCTAAAATATTGACCTTCCTTTGGACTGGTTAATACCCTCATGAATTACACATACATAACCATGTTAATATTATAAAATAAATTAATCTACAGGAGAGAGGCTACTTTAGCAACATGTTATTTCAATCAATTTATTTCACAATATTAATAAAAGATCAAGTATACCAATATTTGAACATTAATTGTATCAACCTTAGTTAACCGAATTCTATTTTCATACAAAAATATAAACTAAATGTATATGTAATTGATTTATGTCAAAACCGCATATACTGAACCATCATACATGAACCGAATATAAAATTTGCAGAAATAGTTAAATGTATCATTTGATCAAATATTCCATTTGTTTCTAAAATAGTCTTTACGCTGTAAAGCATAGATATAAAGGTTCCAATAATGGTGTTACTGTAAAGCATACATGTATATAAAACCAAATAAAGTTGTTTAAAAAATATTCCTAAAAATGGAAGACAAATAATTAAAAAATTCTTAATCATCTAACGTTAGGCTATGATACTATTTGATATAATTTAAAATTCCATATGGTGAAAACAATTATTAATCATATAAATAGTTATGTCAAATCATCAAGAGTATTTAGATCTGTCGTGAATGCACATTTGAATTTATGAGAATAATATGATTCTTGAATCTTGTTGTTATTTATCTTCTAAGTCAATATGCACGTCTATTTTCTATCAAGAGCTGACACTTTTTTGACCGATAGAATATCAAAAAAAGATAATGGTGCATGTCATTCAAGGATCCTAACCTTAATTCTTTATATAATTTTTTTTATTTCTATTTTAGCTCATTACAAAATAGGAATCAGATTATTGATCTTTACACATTAAAATTTATATTATATTAAATGTCTAATACCCTAAAGCCTTTAACTTAAAATTATAACCCATAATATACAATTAATTTATATCTATATATACACACACTCACTGGGAGGAGGGGATTCAGTAACGCTAGCACGTGGTGTCACCGTCTCATCTCCAATTAATTCGATGACTAAAGGAGTGATTCAGTGGCATTTAGGCGACGAGGTTTCATTCTTTTTGTTTATGTTAGTTACGTTTCCACACGCAGTAATGCCAACCGACTGTCAACGTTTTGGGTTAGTTGGCTCTTCACTTTCCTGTGTAGGCAAAATCATTGGTTTTGCATGGCTATCAAGTACAGTTATAAGTTAGGTACCATCCACGAACGACATCCGCCGTCGTACTTTGACGGTTGACACATTTAAACATGGAGAAAAGTAAGGTAAGTGGGTTAGTTGCATTGCATTTGCATTAGAGTGGAACTGGTCAAAAATTTATAGCAGACATATGTCTTTATTAATATTATGCATCAACTTTAATAAAAACTGTTTTGGAGTTAATTTATAATTATCAAAATATTATACACTTATTTAATGTTTTTATAAATGAATATTTAATCACAAATAGTGTCAGTTTTTAATTTAGTTATTTAAAAAAATTATTCTCAAATAGTGTCATTTTGAAAATAAATAGGGCAGGAGAGCAGTAGAGTTTGGCAATTAAAAATTTAGTTAAATTAAAATAATTATGATCACTTAAAATCATTTAATTTAATTTATATTATTAGCGTTGATATTTATAAATATCAAAATGTATACAGTTATTTAAATTTTTATGAGAATTTTAAAGATGAATTTATATCTTTAATTAGTTATTATGTAAAAACCTTGGAAATGACTTGGCTTATTAGGCTGTGAAGCATTGGGCTTTCCTATTACTTTTACCAATTAGGCTATAACTTAGGATTAAGTGAAGCATCCCAATTTGATCCGCCGGTGTACCTCAGCGTCTTTTGGTGTCCTTGTGGATGGTGAGCTCACCAATTTTTTCAAAGGATTGAGTCAAGAGGATCCTCTTTCTCTCTGCCTATTTATTCTATACATGAAAACTCTCTTAAGGTTATTAGGTCGCTCCATAATGCATGACCTGAGCTACAAACTTCACTCAAAGTTCAAAAGGTTTAAAGTAGTAATAGAGGTAAAAGAAAGATATGCTACTTTCTTAGTATTCCAAAAATGATCCTACAAGTTAAAAAGTAGCAATAGTTGGCTTCAAATCCAGACTGTTCTAATTAAAGTACATAAAACGCCATGGAATTCTCTGTTCATATATAATTTCTACAGGTTGTTTATGCTTAAAAGTTGTTACACTCAACTGAAACTTTAAACATCAAATAGGCTACTTGTTTAAGCTGCAAAAGAACATCATACAAGTTGTGAATGAACCCAAAGTTCAAGTCAGATCTCTTCATACTAATCAGAGTTAATTTCTGCTGTATTATTCATCAAATACTAGTCCTAACCCAGATCTGACCACTTGTGGGCTCGCAATTACATGCTTGTCGAGGAAAAGAAAAAATTTTGGAGTCACTTTCAGCAACCTCTATATATACACACCATGTCCTGTCCTCCCTAACCTGTAATGTTTTTCTGCTAGCTCCATTTAAAGAAATTGATCCAACTCTTTAGCATCTACCATGGGAGTCGCCTTAATCTTGTCTCTTCCTGCTGTGGTTATTGCACTTGTTGTTGGCATCTTTGCTTTCAAACGCCAATCCGGTGATCGGAGAAACCTGCCTCCGGGGTGCTTTGGATGGCCCGTGCTGGGTGAGTCTCTAGCTTTTCTGTTTGACAAGCCAGAAAAGTTCGTTTGTGATCGAATGAAGAAGTATTCACCCCATATATTTAAGACCAAGATTTTAGGAGAGAAGACTGCTGTCATTTGTGGCCCTGATGGACACAAATTTCTCTTCTCCAATGACCAGAAAATTTTCACTGCATTTCGTCCTCATTCCATGCGAAAGCTCTTCAGATCATATCAAACTTCTGCTTCTGTTCAAATCCCACGTGAGGCAGAATCTAAGTTATTGAAATCACCAGGATTCTTGAAACCTGAAGCTCTAGTGAGGTACTTGGGGAAGATGGACTCCATAACCCAACAACAAATTCAAACTTACTGGGAGGGAAAAGTTCAAGTCAAGGCTTTTCCTCTAGCAAAAATACTTACCCTATCTCTTGCCTGTCGCTTCTTCGTAGGCACAGATGAGCCTGAACGTATCTCCAGGCTTATCAACTATTTTGATGACATAACTCTTGGTTTACATTCAATTCCCCTGAACTTTCCTGGGACAATTTTCTACAGAGCCAATAAATCTGCTGCTGCTATCAGGAAAGAATTAAGAACTATTATCAAAGAGAAGAAGGCTGCAATGACCTCCGGAGCTCCGACGCTGGACATACTTTCAAGTATGATAGTCGCCACCGATACTTCCGGCAAGCACATGCCGGAGAGGGAGATTGCTGATAAAATTATGGGCTTGCTTGTGGCTGGCTATAGTACAGTGGCAACTGCTATGACCTTCTTCATGAAATATGTTGGTGAAAGGCCAGACATTTACTCTAAGGTCCTAGCTGGTAAGATCTTCACATCTTCAATATCTTTTTTCTTAACTATAATTATTTATTATTTCGTTCCCTTGATCTTGATCTGAGGATCATATTCATTATTGAAGACATTTGGTGGAGTTTTGAATTCTAACACAGCACTGTTAAATCACTGGCTTTTGTTTCTGAAAACCAGAGCAAATGGAAATTTCAGAAAGTAAGAAAGACGGAGAGTTATTGGATTGGGATGACATTCAGAAGATGAAGTACTCTTGGAACGTATTATGTGAAGTGATGAGGCTCACACCTCCACTTCAGGGAACTTTCAGAGAGGCCCTCAGTGATTTTACTTATGCAGGATACACCATCCCAAAGGGTTGGAAGGTAAGCTTGATGTTTCACGGTCAACTTTCAGGCATGATTGGTGAAATCCTTCTGAAGCTTTGGATATGAAACATTGTCAACTTCACTATTGCTTGACTGATATTATATGTTTGTGAAGGTTTATTGGACAGTGAACACAACAAACAAGAATCCAGAATATTTTCCAGATCCTGAAATGTTTGAGCCCTCTAGATACGAGGATAACAAAGTATTTCCACCATTTACCTTTGTTCCATTTGGAGGTGGGCCTAGGATGTGCCCCGGAAAGGAGTATGCTCGCTTGGCAATTTTGGCTTTTGTTCACAACGTGGTGAAGAGGTTTAAGTGGGAGATTGTTTGTCCCGAAGAAAAGATCATCGGCGACATGATGCCAACGCCTGAAAAGGGTCTCCCAGTTCGCATTAGTTCACACTAGAACTGCAAAGTAGCTTTTGTGTTAGAGCTAGCCAGTTGTTGAAGCATAGTGCTTGCGACATACTGTCACTCCTAACATCTACCATTTAATCTTACGGCGTTTCTATGTCAAAGATGAAGTTACACTAATTTCGTGTAGTTATATGGTCAATTTTGTAGCAATAAGTACCGTTTCATTCAGCTCGTGGAACTTCAAACATAACGGAAAATCATTTCTCTTCCCGTTATGTTTGGAAGTCTTCAAGATTAAGGAGTAGGATATCAATTCACGAGAACCTCATCTTCAACAATATGACAATCAGATGATTGTAGCTCAATATCAATTGAAAATTTTATATTTTAATTCTTATATAATCTATAAACGAAATATTCTAATAGGATAATCTATTCCATCTTAAAAAGTAGATTTTAACAAAATTTGAATCGTAGAAAGATCTTATTAGTCAACTAGATCCCTTGATCCTAGCAAGCCACCTACGAGATCCCTTGATTGTAGCACATGTATCATTCACTTCCTTACAGGGCTGTGTATTAGAGGTAGCATAGATTAATTATAGGAGTGATTGGTTCTTACACGTTGTGTATATATATCGTGTAAACTATCAGTATAGAAACAAGCTTGATTCCTCATTTCACTGTTCTTTTGTTATGGTATCAGAGCAGGAATCAGTTATTTCCTCAAAAACCCAATCCTCTGAAATCTCTTCTCTGTCACCTTCTTCGCTTATACCAACCAGTCCTTCCACTTTGCCACACGCACAATTTAGCTTTGCCATTAAACTGAAGCCTACTAATTATCTGATATGGAAAACCCAATTTAATCCAATCTTGAAAGGCTACGATCTCATGTCCCATATCAACGACACAACTGTCCCAACGGCAACAATCATTGATCAGGAAACTAAAACCATTATTCCCAATGCTGAGTATCAGAATTGGGTTTATCAGGATCAACTACTAGTCGGCTGGATACTTTCCTCCCTTACAGAGGAGGTCTTTCCTTACGTAGTCGGTCAGGAATCAGCCCACGAAATTTGGGACGCTCTCAAAGAAGCTTTTGGCGCTCAATCTAGCGCTAGGCAAGTCCAACTTCACATGGAATTATAGAACTTGTCTTCTGAAGATAAGCCAATGTCACAATTTCTCAAAGAGGCTAAGAATATCAAAGATCAACTTGCTCAAGCAGGAATGCCAATCGGAAATGCTGAATTCAATGCAAACATTTTCAGATTACTACCATCAGATTATCACCCTATCCTTGCTGGAATTTCATCGAGAAAACAAGAAGTGAGTTTTTCTGAATTATCTGGAATGCTTATTTCACATGAGATTTTATTGCAGAGTTCAAGAAAACCAGTCTCTATGGTTGCTAATATGGCACGCCATGAATCGTCCCAGTCGAAAAACTACAATTATGGTAAGAACAACAACTATAGGCACAACAACAACAGGGGAAGCTTCAACAATGGCAAATCCAACAAAAGATGGTTCGCTACCCCTTGTCAAATTTGCAACTTGAATAATCATCAAGCTAATACTTGCCGAAAACGATTTGACAGAAACTATGAGCATCCAACTGCCAATGTTGCCGTTTGTAGTTCATCTAGTAAAAGCACTGATTGGTATCCAGATTCAGCAGCCAGTCATCACATGACACTAGACTTGGCCAGTTTGGGAATCTCAGAAGAGTATAAGGGATCAGATAGTGTGATCATTGGCAATGGCTCAGGTATCTCTATCAAACACGTTGGGCAGTCTGCTCTCTTAACACAATATAAGCCGTTAGTTTTGAATGAGATTCTTCATGTTCCTTCAATTCAAAAACAACTAATGTCGGTCAATAAAATAGCTAAAGATAATAAGTGCTATTTTAAGTTTTATGACTCACACTTTGTTGTGAAATATCAGATTACAAAGAGGCTTCTCCTAAAGGGACAGGCTGAGGATGGTGTGTACAAGGTCTCAAGGGCACAGTTACAAAATCTACAAAAGAGACCTCAAGTTTTTATGGCTGAAAAGCTTAGCTTGAAGGAATGGCACGATCGACTCGGACACACTCAATTTGGGGTTGTTTCGAAGATTGTCAACACTTTTAATTTACCTTGTTCAATAAAAAACACTCCAGTACAAACTTGTGAATCCTGCTGCCTTGGTAAACTCAGCAGATCTCACTTGCCGTTAACTGGAACCGTTACACTCAATAAATTTGAATTGGTCCATGGGGATGTATGGGGTCCTGCCCCAATGAACTCTATTTCTGATGAAAGATACTTTTTGATTTTGGTTGATGACTTCTCTAGATTTACTTGGCTTTACCCAATTAAGCTCAAAAGTGATGTGTATTCCATAATCTGTCAGTTTGTGGCAATGGTTGAAACGCGATTCCATACAAAAATCAAGAATTTTCAATCTGATTGGGGAGGTGAATTTCGGAATGTTAATACATTTCTTAAAAACTCAGGGATCATCCATAGAGTTGTATGTGCTCACACACATGAGCAAAATGGAACTGTGGAAAGGAAAATTCGGCATGTTGTTGATACGGGGTTATCTATGTTGGCTCATTCTAAAGTTCCGTTGAAGTTCTGGAATTATGCTTTCACTGTTGCGGGTCATATTGTGAATCAGCTGCCATCTCCTGTTATTAACAATGTTTCTCTTTATGAGAAGCTATTTGCTCAACCTCCAGATTATAACGCTCTCAAGGTATTTGGGTGCACTGCTTACCCACTCCTCAGATCATATAACGCCAACAAATTTTCTTTTCGCAGTACACCTTGTGTTTATCTTGGAGCTGCCACCAATCATGCAGGTATTATTTGTTTTGATCCTCAACTTCACCGAACATATATCTGCAGGCATTATAAAATCGATGAAAAAAGGTTTTTGTACTATGAAGCATCTCTTTCACGAGAGTCCATAATGGGACTTCCACCAGCCAAAGATACTGATGTCTCACCATGGCTCACGCTGCATCTATCTCCTTCAGTCATGTCCTCGCCAGTTTCTATCTCATCTCCTCCTCTGGCTTCAC
>JANKOE010000206.1:41144187-41159620 GCA_026284465.1 Erythroxylum citrifolium | reverse complement strand
ATGATTACGAATCATTAGTCGCTACACATGAATTTCAACATAACAATTACGGATTATATCAAAATTCTAGCAATGGGATTGAAATTAATAATTCAATGAACGCATTAAAATTATCAAATCACAATACCCAATAGACTCATATAAAAATACCCGAACAATAACGAAAGTCCGATTATCCATACACAAAACCCAAAGCATCCAAACAGGATAACACAATCAATTCCTAATGAGAGAAAGAAACAACAAAATAATAATAATAAAATACTTATCCCGGGTCGCCGGCATCGATTTTACCTCCGAACCAGCGTCTGGACGCCTAGCCCTTCATAGATATTTTCCAACAAATAGCTTCAACTTCTATTTTATTGTCCACCAAAAATCCATGTTTTCTTCTCTCTTGGCCAAAACAAAAAAACTCTCCGCTCTTGGCTGATCAATCTGCTTTTTATATCCATGACAAAATGAAAATTAGACCTCCTCCCCTATGATTCAGCTATGCTTGTCTTAGGTCTGCGCCTCCTAGCTCTCTACTCTGCTTGTCTTGCTCTTGTTGTTGCGGCGCCGCCCACTCCTCTTATGCATGATTTCTGCGTCAGGTATAGCTCAAATAATTAATTGTTGTCTTTGCGCCGCACCAGTGCGTTGTATGTGCGCTGATTGCCATGCTGAAAATCAAGACAAAACAATCCTTGTAATGAGAGTCTCCTTTTAAATTGCGTGACTGTTGCTGATGCTTTAATGATTTTCCAACTATCCTCCTTTTGATTGGTCCACGTTATTGTCAAATCACCTTGGTCTTGAGTTCTCTCATCCACGCCCGAGCCCTCAATAGCCTTTAACGTGTCCAGCAATTAACGCAGTTGGCCACTAACAAGCATTTTTTTATTCACGTGATGCGTTTGACACAATAATTGATTGCCCCTCTTGCTCTTCTGTGCGTTGATTAAAACTAAAATCAAAACGCACAGCATGTTTCACCCTTGGTCACACCCCTAAATTGATTTTTGTTGCTGTCCAACTTGGCATGGCTGTTGATTTATCACTGTTGATTTCTGCTGGGTCTTAGCTAATTTTCAATCTCTCTTGTCTTTAAGTCCATTTTTATTCAGCTGCTGGGTCCCACTGTCACATAAAGCTGAAATCAAAGACCCCTCTTTATTTGTTGTCCACGACACTTGCTGGGATTTCAAATAAATTGGTCTCTTGCGTCAACGTGAGAGTCTCCTTTTTATTTGATTCCTGCTTATATGAGCTGTCGCGTGTCTCTTGCTAAAATGTCCAAGGACCATTTAATTGCCACTCTTTAATTTGCTTTTGCTTCTTTGTCTTCCAATTTTCATCAACTTCAATAAAGACAAGCAAAATAAATATTCAGAAAATGACCCATATATAATACTTTTTAACTCACTTTAATTTTTTTGCTCTCAAATTATACCTAAAACACAAATATGAATTAAAGTAAGTATTTTAAGCATTTTTATGTCAATAATTGCTAAGTGAAAATAATTAAAAATATTAACAATTAACTACATATCACTACGCCTCTTTCGCAAAATCCAACCGTAAACTAAATTAAGAAGAATGATGAAGAAACGACAATGAAACCAAAAGCTCTATCTTGTCTCCATTCTGTCGTGACGAAAGGAATTTTCAGGAGTATAATGGCATGTGGATCTCCTAAAAAAGCATAGGAGAAATTAAAAGAAGAATTTGAAGGCAACACTTAAACTAAGATGATGAAAATTTTGAATCTAAAAGGAAATTTGAGATGTAAAAAATAAAGAATTTTGAAGATGTTAAGGATTATGGGAGCAAATTTATGTTCATTGTCAATCAAATCAAGTTACTTGGTGAAGAATTTCCTACTCAAAGAGTTGTAGACAAACTTCTTGTGACACTTCCCGAAAGGTATGAGTCAAAATTTTCTATCTCTTGAAGTTACTAAAGTTCTATTAAATATATCATTTGCAGAGTTACTAAATGCTTTTCAAGTTGTGGACCTAAGAAGAATAATGAGGGACGAAGAAAATGGTGATAAGGTCGAAGGAGCATACATGGCCAAGAGTTCCTCTTCAAAGGACAAAAGTAAAATTCTCCAATATACAAATTGTAGGAAGCCGACCATGACGAGAAGGATTGTTGGCACAAAGGAAAACTGCAGTGCTTCAAGTGCAAGAGGTTTGGGTATTTACAAAAAGATTGTAGATTTCAAAATAAAGAAGAAACAAACATAGCACAAGTGGCATAAGAAAAAACTCCTTTTCAGAGTTCTAAGAAGTGTACCAGAGAGAGACGTGCTCCAATATCTGTAAGTTGATGATAATGTGCATCAACAAATTTGAAGATGGTGATAAAAAGTGTATTACATTGGTAGAGAAGTGCTCCATTCAAGAAATTTTGAAGCAAGGGAGAGTGTTGGCAAATGCTTCAAAATTGTTAGTTAGTTGTCAGTGAGTTTCGTGGATTTTGTTTATTCTTAGTCAAATAGCATGTTTATTTTATGTTATGTAGAAAGTGATGTACGTAGGATGTTTGCTCACTTCCTAATTAATTGCTTGATTTTAGTTTAATTGGTTTATTTTGGGTCTATTTAAGTAGTTAAAATGTTGGTTTTATTTGATGAAAACGACAAGTAGTTTGTGTAGTATCTTTAATTACTCCTCTTTTTCATTTGTCTTTTTTCCTTTATTCCCCAACATTGATTAATCTGCAACTGGATAATAGCTCCTTCCAAAAGGTAGTGATGAAGCTACATTGGAAAATTAGGTGGTCCAGGGTTTCATCAGAGGCCTTGCAAAGTTTGCACCAGTTTGGGATGTTGATGTGTTTAGTAACTTTATTTAGAATGGGCAACCTTCGTCTGATTGCTAGCTAAAGAGTGTCAGTAGTTCGTGGCAGGATATCTTTGCTCTAAACAAGACCATGCCAAGCTATTTAGGTGCTGATGGACTGAAGATGAGTCTACAATTTCTATAGGTGAAGTTGCCAGAGCTTGAGGCTTTCCATGTGATTTTATCCTGTTGTCTAGGCCTAAGAAAAATGGTGGCAATGACGAAGGATGGTGGAGAGTAGAACCAAATAACTAACTAAATTCCAGTTCACAACAGCTGGTGATATTGAGGTTTCCTTGGTAAGGAGCTATGTAAGAGTTGATGGTTCAGTTATGTTTTCCAGGGGGCTATAAGAAGACTAGTCATCAAACTAAAAGGATGTGTTTAGGCCATCACCAATTATCATGTACATAGAAGTCGCACTTTATCTCATAGCTCAGCTAAAGACTTCATTGTGGAGGATGTGGTAGATGGTATCTTCCAGCTCCAAATGTTTGTTCCTTTTATATAGCATGCATGTATCCACCTAACCCAAAATGCATTGCATAACCTCCATATTCTTTTAGATAGCAGTACCATGTTGCTGGTTTTGAGTGAAATTATTCCTAGACCACCCCGTGAATTTGGTTGGCATACCTCTTGCCGTTTAATTTTTGGTTTAGTTTCCTTCTCCTTGGTACCTGATCAGAGGAATCATCTAAGGATCCTATCAATCTCCTTTAAGATAGCTATAGGGAGTACAAGGTCTGAGGTCCAGTAGGTGTTGAAGGAACAAAGGACCCTAGCTAAAGATAGTGCTTTAGAACTCCAGCCTCTTCTGGATCTTTTTTAAGAGTGTTTTAAAATCAGCAGCAACTGGCTTAGTAGAAGAAATGATAAAGCATACATGACAGGGAGCTAAGCATGTTTGAATCTAATGATGGAGGATATGTAGGGGGCTTTGTTAGGACGTTGAGTTAAGGATCGAGTAACTGGACGATGAATAGAAAAATCAAAATCTGGTGGAATTAAATTTCCCTTGTTCTTGTTGGAGTTCTTGGAGCGACTTATTTTGACTTATAACTCAGTTCATCAAAAGGAAGCTGAAACCTTGGACCTCTTTAAAGAGAGCTTGATAAAAATTCAGTCATATCTTTTTTTTATTCCTTCCTTTCACCTATAAATAGGCTAGACATATTACAAATTAGAAGCCCTATTTCTTAGGCTTCTTTAATAGATAACTAGGAATCCTAATCAAATAAAATAACAAACTTCCTTATCAATAGCTAGCTAGGAATCCAAATAAAATAAAATAACAAGCTTCCTAATCAAATAAAATTATTCCACTAGCTAAGAACAACGATATTATTAAAATAAAGTCTACTTTTTGCGTTCGTAGGTCTATCCTACGAAAGCATCCACAACATTACCCCCGTCTCGCTGAAAGAGCTCGTCCTGAAGCTCAAAAGATGGATAGGACTATTGGAACTACTTAACAGTCTCCCAAATGGCACCAGAATTCGGGAATCCTGCCCAATGAACCAGAACCTCCCTTGTACCTCGATTTAAACGGCCACGCAGAACTGCCTAAGGTTGAAGAACGATGTGGTCTTCTGTTGTGGGCGGTAACGTTGTAATAGGTGGCAAATGAGACCCTTTAAAAGCCTTGAGCAAGGAGACGTGAAAAATATTGTGAATACGGCTATCGCTTGGCAGATCCAGTTCATAAGCAACTTGGCCAATGCGGCGGCCAACTAAAAATGGCCCATAAAATCGAGGAGAAAGCTTATTATAGATGTTCAATCAGCCAGAGTGTTGACGATAGAGATGCAACCGAAGCCAAACCCGATCCCCCACCTAAAATTCCATATCATGATGGCCCTTGTCATAGTACTCTTTCATCTGAATTTAAGCCAACAGCAGACGATCTCGAACATCCCGCAAAAATTGATCTCGATCCAAGAGGGCATTATCCACAGCATCAACTAGAGTGGAACCTGATGTATAAGAGATCAGGTGAGGTGGATCTCGCCCATACACCACTTTAAAGGAAGTGGTTGGAAGAGTCGTAATGAAGGAGGTATTATAACAATATTCCGCCCAAGGAACCTATGTGACCCATTTCTTAGGATAGTCACCAATAAAACTGTGAAGATACATTTCCACAGTGCGATTCACTACCTCGGTTTGCCCATCAGTTTTGGGGTGATAGGTAAAGAAAATTGTAACTTAGATCCACTTAGGCGAAACAATTCCTTCCAAAAGGTACTAGTGAAGACCACATCTCTGTCACATGTAATTGTCTCTGGAATCTCATGTAAGTGCACCACTTGATTAAAGAAAAGTTGAGCGACCCGGACAGTTGTATACGGATGTGCTAAGGGGAGAAAGTGCACATACTTCGAAAACCTATCAACCACCACAAACAAAACAGATTTTCCCCATGATTTTGGTAACCTGTCAATGAAATCCATAAAAATGTCAGCCCAGACTTGATGTGGCAATTGTAGCGGTTGTAATAAACCCACTAGACTGAGGTGTTCAGATTTGTTACGCTGACAAATAGGACAAGCTGACACATATGTAGCAATATCAGCCCTCATACCCTTCCAGTAGAAATCCCCGCGAATCCTATGCAATGTCTTTTGAGCCCCCTCATGAAAGGTATCATGGTAATTCTCCATTATGGCCACAAGCCACTGAAAATCCTTGGGAAGGTAAATTCGGTCTTTAAACATCAACCATCCATCCTGCATAGCCCAATCAGCCCCTAGCTCACCCAATTCGGCCTTAGACCATAATTCCTGCAATTCTGTAGAGCTTAAGAGGTCCGTGTGAAGGGAATCCAACAAGGAGCAGTGAGGAGAACTAATGGCAAACACAGTTGGATCTTCCACACTGCAGCGGGATAAGGCATCTGCTGCTTTATTCATGGAACCGACTTTGTATTCTACCCGAAAATCATAACCCATTAACTTTGCAAGCTAGTGTTGTTGTGCAGGTGTGGTCAAGGCTAAAATGATCAGTTCGGATAAGGAAGGGATGCCCCCATAAATATGGACGCTAATGCTGCACTGCTTTTGCTAAACCGATCAATTCTCTCATATAACCTGTCGATTTTTTATGTCTAGCTGCTAGTTGTCGATTGAAAAAGCAATGGACTGCCCGGATTGTTGTAAAACAATCTCAATACCACTGCTGGAGGCATCACATTCAATGACAAATTCCGTCTCAAAGTCGAGCAGTCGCAATACCGACTCTATGGAAAAAGTTATTTTAAGTTGTTCAAAGGCCTATAATGCTTCTTCACTCCAATGGAAAGAGTTCTTTTCTAACATACTAGTCAAAGGTGCCGCTAACTTCCCATAATTACGCACAAATTTCCGATAGTATCCTGCTAAACCCAAGAACCCCCTTAAGGAAGTGATGGACTGCAGTTGTGGCCAGTTGAAATAGCCTGTACCTTACTAATATCTACACCAACTCCCTTTGCTGAAATAACATGGCCCAAATATGCAACAGAGGGTGATGCAAAACAACATTTAGATTGTTTGAGGTAAAGTTTATGTGCGCGAAGCAACCCAAACACCATATTCAAGTGGAGCAAATGACTCTCCCAATCGCTGCTGTAAATTAGGATTTCGTCAAAGAAAACAAGTACAAATCGGCACAAGAATGTAGAACATACATTATTCATCAAGGCCTGAAAGGTCGACGGGGCATTGGTTAGGCCGAATGACATTACTAGAAATTCGAAATGCCCATGATAAATGCGGAAGGTTGCTTTTCTATATCATCTGTAAACATACGAACTTGATAGTACCCTGATTTCATGTCCAATTTGGGGAAGAAACAGGCGCCATGTAATTCATCTAAAAGCTTGTCTACCACGGGAATCGGAAATTTATCCTTTACCGTCTTGACATTCAACTCACGGTAATCTACGCAAAGTCACCACGATCCATCCTGTTTCAGAACTAGTAAAATTGGAGAAGAATAGGAAGACTTGCTAGGCTGAATAATCCCTTGTTGGAGCATTTCTGCACATTGCTTCTCAATCTCATCCTTTTGTCGATGGGGGTATCTATAAGGCCGAACCACTATAGGAGCTGTCGTCGGTAGCAAAGGAATCCTATGATCACACTGTCGAATAGGAGGGAGCCCCGTGGGGTCAAGGAATAGGCCCTCAAATGCTGCAAGCAATTCATCAAGTCCCACGCTTCTGTTTTGGTGAGTGTGGTGGCACACATCATGCAAAGAGCTTTGGGACTATGACGTTGTTGTCCCTGAAACAAAACTGATTTCCCTTCCACCAAAAAAGACATAGTAAGAGCTGAAAAATCCCACAATATTGGCCCAAGTGTTTCTAGCCATTTAATACCCAGCACAATATCAAAGCCATCTAAGGAAATTACATAAAAATTTGCAGAAAAATTGTGTCCAACAATAGAGAACGGTACCCGAAGACAAATCCCCAAGCTTTGCATTTTGTCCCCATTTGGAATAGAAACACTGGCATTTGGTAGAGAATGCATGTGGAGGCCTAACCGTTGTGCTGCCGCTATGCTGATAAAATTGTGCGCACTGTCGGAATCAAGTAAACTGAGTACTGGTTGTCTGTGAATAATAACTTACATCTGCATAGTTCTGCTGTTTTTTTGACCAATAAGAGCATGCAATGAGATTTCTGGAGCTGGCTCCTCCTTCTCTTCTATATTTCCTCCTCCGAATCTCCAACTTCAATCCAAAAGAGTCGTTTGCATTGATGGCCCATCGAATATAGCCCATCACAATCATAACATAACCCTTTTAACCATCGTTTGGCCATTTTAGCATGGGATAGCCGCTTGATAAAAGGGCCTTGATTATTCGCGAGCGAACTAGTCATGATTGACAAGGTTGGTCGATTGGGTGTAGTTCTGGACTGTGAATTTCCTAAAGTCATGGAACTAGATCTAAATGGCTGCCAATTATTTCTCCTGCTGTTATTCCCATGTTGCAAGTGGTATTTTTGTTCGTAAGCCCTTGCTAAGCTCATCGCTATTATTAAATTAGGAGGTTTGAGTATTTGAACGTCTTACTGGATCGAATCATCTAAACCAGCTATGAATAGCCCGGCGTATACTATTTCCGAAAGGTCATCTCCGCGTGCCAGTTTTTCTTAGAACTGGTGTTGATAAGTTTCCACCATTCCTGTTTGTTGAAGGGTACTTAATTCTGCAATTAGATTATAGCTATCCGGAGGTCCAAAACATTGGAAGCAATATTTCAAGAAATCTTTCCAACGCATTGGTCCCTTATTCCTCTTCAATCTTCCATACCATAGCTAGGCTTCTCCAACCATGTGAAAGCTTGCTAATCAACCTTCTCCAATTCTCCTGTATTCTGATTCTCAAAAAATTGCTCGCACCGCTGTGCCCAAATTAAGGGGTCTTCCTTCCCATTGTAGGTAGGAAAGTCCAACTTAGCATACTGTAGGACAGTCAAGATGTGATCTGCTGCTAATTGATTATTTTGGACGCCGCCACCTGAATTGGGAACATTCCCAAGTCTACCTGCTGGTGGTGAAGCGTTACTATGTGCTTCGCTTCCGCTTTGATATGTCTTGCCGTTATTACCACCCAAACTGGACAACTTGTCCATAATCAAGGCAAGTTTTTCACCCAACCGATTCTCCATTGCCAACAGCTTCAAATTTGTAAGGGATCGTTATTCTTGAAACCTTCTATCAATATCATCGCCCATGTTATTTGGCTCTGATACCAAAATATTAGGACGTTGAGTTAAGGATCGAGTAACCGAACGATGAAGAGGAAAATCAAAATATGGTGGAATTAAAATTTTCTTGTTCTTGTTGAGCGACCTATCTTGACTAATAACTCAGCTCATCAAAAGGAAGCTGAAACCTTGGACCTCGTTAAAGAGAGCTCCAATCTTTTGATAAAAATTCAGTCATATCTTTTTTTTATTCCTTCCCTTCACCTATAAATAAGCTAGACGTATTACAAAATTGGAAGTCCTACTTCGTAGGCTTCTTTAATAGACAACTAGGAATCCTAATCAAACAACGATATTATTAAAATAAAGTCTATATTTTGCGTTTGTAGGTCTGTACTACGAAAGTGTCCACAGCAAGCTTGATCAGCAGTACTACTTGGGAGTTACATTGCACTCTTGCTTTTGTTAGCTGTCAAATGTGACAGATTGAAGAATATGTTGAAAGCTGTTGTTATGGAGGATAAAGAGGTCGTCAACAAAAATCAAGCTTAAAATTTTGATTTTCATGCATCTGGAATGAACTAGTTTCAAATAAGAATGCTCGTAAATATATTCTAAAAAAATAATAACTTTTACAGTTAAATTTATTAGTACAACATTTGTTTAACTTATGTGGTATGATATATTATATTACACAATAAAGAACTTGACTGTCTTTAAGCATCTGTGTGATTTTGTTTAATTTATAAAGTCTTTTTATTAGTAAATCAGGAAAAATAATTTTAATAAAACTTGTCTTACATGAATCGCAGTTTTTGATGTGTTTAACATTTTTATGGATGCACATTTTAAACAGCATGTCTTTAAATTGGGAGGCTAAAATGAATGTTAATATTAAGATATGGACATATTCCAATGCCGTCTGTACTCGGAACTTTAGGAACTTTTTCCTCTAAAAGTGTCTTTGCCTTCACTGCTGTGTTCACATTTTTGTGGGCAACAAATGCCAAAATCGGCTTTGCTATTGCTAAACATCATACCTCGATTTTCTTTACCAGCGTTTTGGATTTCGACCATGTCAAAAACCGACTTCGAATTAAAACATTAGCTGCTGTAAACAAATATTATTAGCAGTACGAGGTAATGATAATAAAAATAATAATTAATATAGTGAAAAATGAGAATGGATATTGTCATTATAATTATGATGATTAGTTAAGAAGAATAAATGATTATCATTATTATTGATAGTGGTTGATTTGTAAAAAAATTAAGAAATAAAAATTTATTATATTTTAATTTATTATATTGTAATTAATTAATTACAATATTTAATTAATACATGAATTATATTTTAATTAATTATAATGTAATTAATTAATTATAATAATATTTTAATTAATTAATTAATAATAATATTTTAATTTGTTATATTTTAATTAATTGCAATATTTTAATTAATGACTAATTATATTTCAATTTGTTATATTTTAATTAATTCTAATGTAATTAATTATTATTATTAATTTTAATTAATTAATTACAATATTGAAATTAATTATATTTGAATTAATTAATTAATTATAACATTTTAATTAGTGAATGAATTATATTTTAATTAATTATGTTGTAATTAATTAATTATATTTTAATTAAATATAACTTAATTAATTAACTAATATTATTATTTTAATTAATTAATTAATTGTATTTAATTAATTAGTATTAAAAATATTTGTAAAAAAAAGAACCACTGCTAAAGAATGAGTTTCATTCCTCTACTAAATGGAGGGTACGGAGGATTCTCCAAAAGTGGGATATCAAACTATTGCCTTTGTAATGATAATTTAACAACTAACCACTGATTGTTTATTCCTTACTTATTAATCGCTACTTAAACCCAGCAACAAAGCACCCTACGATATATTACAAGTGCCTTTTTCTTTCTCTTTTGGTTAAACGTCATTCTCCCTTATTTCATATATTATAGTCAGAAGAAAGTAAACAGAAAGAAAGAAAGCGAAAAGAAGGAACCGAAAGCCGAAAAGCAAAAGCATACTACTTTTTCTTTTCCCAACATGTTATATTGGTTGAGATCCAGGGAATAGAGAAACTAGTGCGGTTGTTAAAATATTCGATGCATAATAAAGAGATGATCAGAAAGCACAAGCATAGAGTATTAATTTGATAGATACGGTACTGACATTTTTGTGATGAAGTGAGAAAACATAGACTCTAAGAAAATACAGTGAGAAAGAGTACGAAAACAAAAAAGATACCTTTTTGAAATGGTTTTTGGCTTAACTTTTCTCACTGATTTGTAATCCAATGCCTCTTTTCTTACTAAGCACCAACTAACTTTACACAAAGGTTATGTACAGACAGAGTTCAACAACAATCACATTCCATCACTGCCCGCATTAATTTTGAGGTTGTCAACTATGGAGAGCCCACTTTCCGAAACAATTACTGCTGTGCATCTGCAGTATGCAAACGAAAATACCATAAATAACACTGCAACAGATCTGAAAGGTGAATCTAAGCCTTTCTTAGATGCAAGTTAAGGATATGCCTTGTAAAGCAGATGAAGTGAAAGCCCTGATATTGTCCTCAAAGTCAAAGTTTGGTGGGTCAAAAGACAAAATGCATTTCTAACCGCCATAGTTAATTTCATCTCGGGTTCCATGATGGTTTGACAACCTTGGATTATTAGTATTGCGTCACAAGTCTTTTACTTTCTATCACTGATCCGTCTGTTTAGTTGAAACTTCTTGGACGTACAGAAAATATATTAAGCCCTCAAATACTTTTAGATAAAGCTCTTATCCTCCTAAAATGAAAGGTTTTCTTTAAGAACATGGGCCATGATAAGTATCATTGGATGGTTTCCATGACTGATCATTTCTTCGAAAGCTTATCTTCTCTAATAGGATAACTAATAACAACAGGTTACTCAAATCCTAGATATCAACTTGTATAGTAGAGTTAATATACAATTTAAATGTTAATTAACCAACAGTTTAATCATCCCAACTATCAATGTCAAGAATAACATATAAAGGGCCAAAGTTTTTTTCACTATTTCAACTTAAAAGTTTTAGCGTTAAGGGACATTTAAGCAATTATTTTGAGTGGTTTCATCAGATAAAATACACGAAATCTGCCACAATGCAGAAAGTTAAAATGTATAATTATAGTGAAAAAAACAAAGAGTTCAGAATGAAAAAAAGAAACTTACGGAAATTTGGAAACAACTCCATGATCCACGACCCCCTTAACTTTAGCAAGGCTCTCAGCCACCTCAGCTGCAATTAGGATTGTTATATCACGGAAAACATAGTTATTGAGACTTTTCAACCCCAGTTTCTGAAATTAGTTTTGTGACTTCCCCCAGATTTTGTCTTGATACTAAACTTAGACATTCTAACAAAGTGGCTTTTTGCAACTAGCCAATAATGCTAATAGAATTAATCAGAATTGAGGTTTTATCCTTGAAAAGTGTTCATAATTGTATTTGATTTGAGGAAACAAGAAATATTGAAACAAAGAGATGCGGCAAGAAATTTTCCTTGTTACAAAACCCACCAAGGCTTTGTATTGGAGATGTAAAGATGACGTCAAGAATATTATGACCTTCCCTCGTAACTACTGGAAAATCACCTCCCGTAGGACCTGCTTGCCCTATGTATGGTCTCCTCCATACCTGTATGAAGGCGGGAAGGAGCATTTGAAAGTCAAAATTCCATAAATGTAAGGAAAATTAATCAAATTACAGGGTTAGTTTTCCAAAGGAGGCCTACTGACTCGAAAACTAAGAAACGCTCCTCATGTCATGACACTGAAAGGTTAAAAGTATTTACCAGAAAACTCTTAGACACCACAATAATAGTCTGTGTTTTTTTTTTTTGGAGAGTCTAGTGGGAGTCCCACTTGACGCAAATTATTTAATACTTTTCTACAATGGTAATAAATTATCAACTTTCGAAGTCAATTATAACAAGTCCTATCTCTCTGGATTTCTCAATGGAAGTGGACACGAATTTATTCAAAAGATGCATAATGGATATATCTAGTATTATTGCATTGTGAAGATCATACCTCAGCATCACCCAAAAACAAGTCATCAATCTCTTCAGCAATTTCCATCCAGTTAAGCTGAAATAGTAAGTCTTCAGCAGTTAATGATTTCTTTTACCAGAAGTTAATGCCATACATATAACAAAGTAACAGCAGCTCACGGATTGGATTAAAACTGGAATAGAACCGTCCAGGCCACCTTTGTACTGCTTTTCTGTGACCATGAATACAAGTTTGTTGGCTGCATTTAGTATTGACTGCATAGAAGCAAACAAATAAATGACAATATTTTATTTTCTGAAATGAAATTTTATCAACATCAAACCATTGTACGAGGGTTAAATTTCAGTTATTGAACACGTCTTTGATAAAGATCCCGGGCCATATAGTTGGACATAAGAATGCTGCACTCACCTTTTCCTGAATGATGGACTCATCACATTGCGGTTTTCTTCGGCCGATGACAGCAGTAAGTGTCTCTTCTTCTAGAATATCAGCATCATCGAATGCAAAGTCAATCTATATCAAAACAACATAATTCAATGATATTATTTCAAATTTCAAATTTTGAATTTCTTGTATCAAGCAAGGAACAAATATGTTGTACAACATTCCAAATCAAGTTCAGCAATACTCACTCTAATCTATACTCGATACTAACAATTCAGAGAATTCTTCTTTTCATGTTTTTGTGACAAGCTAATTTAGCAGGCCCTAAATTAAGAAAAATTTCAGCCTAGTCCACATTTGCCTTCATATTTGCACTAGCAATTGCATAACTATTTAACTGATGTTTTTCAAATAAACAAGGAAAGAAATAAAAGGAAACGTTAGGTCCATCCTACATGAGAACAATATTGATATTGATCCAATGGGATGCCTGCCTTTGCTGCTTCACTTGCAGAATACATAGACCTGCATAAAAATTAAAAGCAAGACATATATTTCAGTGACAAAATGAAAAGTAATAATGGAACAAATTTCATTTTACGATCATATATATAGCTGAATACTTGCCTAAAAAATCAACCAAAGGAGTACAGAAAAAGAGGTATAGGAAACGATCACAGGAAAAACATTGGGAAAATACAGACAAGCTGGAAATTTCAAATCTTTTCCTTCATAGAGAACTAATAAAAGGAATGTAGAATATACTTGCAAAGTAGCATCCAGAACTTTTCCTGCGTTGGTACTGATGGTCAGATTAACTGAAAGAGAACTGATGATAATATTCAAAATGTCTTTATTGGGCTATTATTTACGACATCTTTCATGTACAAAAGAAAGTGCAGCTTAAGAACCGAGGGTTGTAAGTAGATATGGAAGGACATATTAAAGAAAAAAGGAGAGAAAAAAAAAAACCATCCACAATGACATGGGAGAATACAAACTCACGTGGGTACTCCGTACTCCTACTATGTCTTTCAGAGTGCCCGCCTGAAGTTGCTGACCCAAATAATGTATAGCCATATCAGAAGCCTGTCCAGATCCTAAACCAATAACCATGCCACTTTTTATGTATGTATCAACCTAGAAAAGCAAGTCCCAAATGAATTTTCTTGTAATTAACCACTAGAATTAACATCCGTACGGCAAAATAAGTTCAAAGTTCAACATGAAAATACAAGAGTTGAAGTTCAAACACAGGTGTCTTGCACAATGAGTAGAACTTTTTCCTAAACAAGTAAATGCAATTATAAGGTAAACAAAAAGAGGACCAAAGCCAATAGAAAATGCATTTGATAATCAAGAATCACAAGGAATTAGAAAGACAGCATACACGACTGCGGAAGCTATATACTTTAGGTTTAGAATCGATCGAGAAACACAATAAAACCACTGAAAATGTATTTACCAATGAAGAAACACTAAAAAGATAAATCAAAGAATCAATTTTAACCCAAAGAAGTTGCGTACATCCTGTGAAGTCAACATTCACAGGAAGACAATGCAGATTGCAGCTTTTGAAATCCTTAAATGCAAAATTCCAAAGCCCACCTCAAAGCTCACAGAAGAGCACTTCAAGTTCAAGGAGGGACATTCAAAAGGAAAAAGCAAAGAACAAACAAGAATGGACATGGTAGCAAAGTTTCAGGATGAAAAAGATAAACAATACTGTGTGCTTTGCTGCATGGAAGAGAGTAGGTCCATGGGAAAACGAAAATGCCCGAATGAGAGGGAAAGACAAAGATTTGCTTCTTCTCCTCGGCGTTGGAAGAGAAGTGACACAGAAATTGAGAGTAGAATAGGCATGTGCTGATGTCAATGCCATTCTTTTTTTGTTAAACTCTGTTTTCAGTTTTGGGACTTCTGCTCTCCCTCTATCTCTTACCCTGCTTTCCAGTGGATATAATGAGCAGAGATATACTAGCAACGGAGAGTTGAGCCCGCCAAATCTACCCGATCAACGAAAAATTCACTCTTGTCCATAATTTTTATTGTCCTTTTAGTTCGTATAAAGTCACTTGTTCACTTTCTTTTTTTTATATAAATTAAATCTATTTATAAAAGAAATAGAAGGTTAGTACTAATATTAATATTACACCGAATTTGATATTGAATTAGATTTTAGTATAGTACTATACCGGTACTGGTTAATAACGAGTATCGTTTCGAGTAATTTTTTAAATTTATGAAATAGTACTTAAATTTTTTTAAAAAATACAAAATAGTCCATTGTTATATTTTACAGTTGTACTGTATATTTTTAACCATATCTCCATAAATCATAATAATAAATAATAGTCATAATTTTAATTTTAATTTATAAAATTAATTTAATAATTATTAATAAATATAATTAAATTTCAAATATATAAATTTCAAAT
>JANKOE010000206.1:41057991-41114025 GCA_026284465.1 Erythroxylum citrifolium | reverse complement strand
GATTTGGTGAGAGTTGATATTAAGAAGAATTATTAAGGGTATATTAGGTAGTATGTATTTATTAGGTTACGTTTCATACTAAATCTCCCGAATTGAAGGTTTTTTTTTCACTGTTTAAGATGGAATAGAGCGTAACATGAAACCCTACACTTTCATTCAAATCTATTACATTTCATTCTATTATGAAACCTTAAAAAAAAACGATAAAAATGTGTTACGTTCCGTTACATTCCATCTAATTATTAACCCTTCAAACCAAGCAGGCCTTATTGAACTTTTTACCCAGGAGTTCCCTCAATGTCTGGATTATGTTTGTCATTTTGTACTGGTTGGTCACTTGATCAACCTCTGTTTTGTCTTTCAAATCAGTTTCAGTGCTCCTTTGGGATTGATTGCCTCTTGTAAACTTCTACAATGATGATTTTTTACAAAAGAACTTGAAGGATACCGTCGATGTTATAACTCAAAACCCCCGACAGGCCAAACGACTTCTGCGACGCCGTGTAACCCATTTCGACCTTTATTACCCCCAGAAATCCTTCTCTCGTTTCACTTGGAACGGAAAAGATGGTCCAAGTTTGTGCTGTGTGTATTGCCGACAAAACCGGACGCGAACCATTGCTAGAGCAAATACTCAAAATTTCTCAAGCTCCTCTACGTACAGACACATTAAGATATCCGTTACACATTTTGTATATATAAGCCAACTAGAACTATTATTCTTGTTATTAGTAATAACAAAATGGACGCCGAGACGGAACTCCTCTCCAGGTTGGCGGCGAACCATCTGCACCTAGGTCAGTTCGAGCCACTCCGAGCCGCTCTCCTAACACTCCGCCGGAAAAGCCCCGAGCTCGCTCTCGCCATTCTTAGAACCATAGTCGCTAACTCTGGCCGCTTTCCCGATGCCCTCTTCTCCACCTCCTACCCCGCCCTCCTAACCTACCTATCCACCCTTGAGCTCTTGCAGTTCGATGATCCCACATCCGGTACGTGGAGCTTCGATCCTCTTTCTCTCCAGTTGCGCGCCGAATTCTTATTGCTAGTCCAGGTCTTGATCGACCGCGTGAAGGCACGGGTTGACGAGGAAGGAGAGGGTTTGAAGGATTGTAGTGAGGAATTGGCTGTTTTGGAGAAGATTCTGGAGTTGGGAGTGAGGAGACTGAAGGCGGATTCGGAATTGGTTCCTCTTGGGAATTTGGGGGAGGTATTGGTGGAGGAAGTTGAATTGAGGTGCTTGTGGGGGGCTATTTTGGATTATGCAGAAATTTTTTATGCATTATGTTGTAACATACAACAGCAAGTGAAGGGCAGGGAGGTTGAGAATTCGGGTTTGGCCGTTGCGGTGTTGAGGGATGAGAAAAGGTTGGAACCAATGGAGGAAGTGGGATTGGAGGTGCTTCCTTTGATTCAGAAAAATGTTCAGTTAGCTCATTTAGACGCTGTGAAACAGTGCTTGAAGGAGGGGAATGAGGATGGCGCCATTCTGCATATTAGATATTTTCAAATTGATCATGGAGTGGAGGAGGCTGAATATCAGTATGTGTGCTCTATTTTAGACATGTTTGCATTCGATGCTGAAATAGTGATTGTTGAATCATCGCTTTTAATCTTCTTGCTTGTAGTTGGTCTTCGTGTAGCATTAATTAGATTTGGATTGTTTCCATCTCTATGTTGTTATTTTAGAAAATGGTTCTCATCTTTTATTTGAAGGTGAAAAATGATCGTTGGTGTCACCATTCAAATACTCGGGTCCAAGAAGGCTGATATAGTAAACCTATTAAAATAGCAAAAAGGGAATAATTTGGAATTTAGGTAGTGGAAAACCAGCTGACACTGAACAAGCAACTATTGGAATGTGTCATTTGTGGATGTTACTTACCTATTCCAAAAATTGCTGCATTAATATGGATGTCTAGAATTGGATTTAAAAGCAACAAGCTCAGAAGTTAATAACTAGCAGCGATTGTCATGTATCAGAGAATTTATTTTCTTTCTTTAGCATTGTATCTGCATTTGGAACTTGTTATTGGCATACTTGTAGGGAATAATAATAACTTTGTACACCCAAGTTGTTGCAATTATGGAGCCCTTTCTTCTTCATGTTATTTACATGCCTTTTGTTCCTATTTTCTGTTTCTGCTTCTCCTTGTTTTCCTTTATCCAAGCTTAGATTTTAGTTTGAGGTGCTTTTTCCAATTCATTGGTTTAGTTAATATTGTTAATGAAAAAGATTTGTCATTGACATATCTGGTGAGTACTATCTTGTTGCAACTATTTTCATTTGCTCTTGAGTTGCATGTGCTTGAGTTCCTTGTTAAGTCACTATTAGCTAGTTGATTATCTTACTTGTATTAGATTGCATTTGTAAAAGTTATCCTTTCTTTCTTAGTTGATATTTTGAGAAAGTAATGGAAGTATTGCACCTTCTTTATTCTATTCTTATATAGTTTTTGGGTTTTGAATTCCCTTTTGTAATAGCATGTTGTTGCAAGATCTCCTTGCAAGAGTTTTGTCAAGGAGGGGCCTCTATGGAGACACTTGGCTTGCCATGCGAGAGAGACTAATATGGGTTTACGGAGAGGCTCTCAAGTCAAATTGCTGGCATCTAGTTGGAAAGATTCAGGTATAGCTTCTTTCATGGTTTGGTGCTAGAATTCTCAGTCAGCACTAACTTCTTAATGAGCTTATAGGTGATGCATCCAGAGTTTTGTTAGCATAGCTTAGTTTTTGTATTGATTAACTGTTGGGATAGCTTAGTAGGAAGCACCAAAGTAAAGAGCCTTTTATTCAAATAATTCTATTAGTTATGTGGAATCTATCATCTCAAAAGACATTGAAAATTTACCCTTTATTTATAATCCTTTCTTCAACTATGGAAGTAGATAGATTGAGTGATATTTTTTTTTTTGCATTAAGAAGTTAAACATTGGCTGGTCAATTGCATGAACTTAAATAAGCTCCTTTTGTAATTTTGATGGGGCTTTCTAAGTTGTTACCAACATCCTCTGCTTGTCATGTTATTCATAGTTTGAGATATTCGAACGAATGGTTGTTGTTGCAGGTTATACAGGATAGCTTATATTGTCAAGAAATTGAGAAATCACGAACACTTGAAAAGAACCTAATTCCACCACCTTTAGAACGTTTCCAGAAATATCTTCAACAACTGACTTTGGATGATGATTTAAATGACCCACCTTTAACGTTAACCATGGCAGTCAGTTTTTGCTTGAGAGACCAATATCACTATGCTCGTGTCTCAGGATTGCATGTACTTGAATGTTTCATGGATACAGCTCTCTCTACTGTCAAGGCAGAGCAACTTCAGGATGCTAGTAATGTACGCATACTTGCTATTAATTTGAATTCAAATTGAGATGGCCATTTAATATCTCCAAATTTGAGTTGTTATTTTTAGAATTCTTACTTATTAATTATCATTCTCAGATTCTTATATTGTTTCCCCGAATTCGGCCCCTAGTAGCTGCCATGGGTTGGGATCTGTTGCCCAATAAAACAATGGCTAGAAGGAAGTTAATGCAACTTCTTTGGACAAGTAGCAAGTCACAAATATTTTGGTTGGAAGAATCTTCACTAGGCAGTAATCAGTTGGATGAGGTGGTTTAAAAGTTTGAGAATAATTTATTGGATAAAGGTTTGGTTTCAGAAAGGTCATGGTCTCTATATATGACTTCTATTTCCTTTCATGATATTGACAGATATCTTGCATCCAATACTTGTGTAATTCACTATGTTACCAGCTTGATCTAGCCTCTTTTGTTGCTTGTGTCAATTCTGGTCAATCATGGGATTCAAGATCCTCATTGCTATTGTCTGGAAAGCATCCAGTGGAGTTTAGTTCTCATGATACTCATCTCGAACCCTTTGTTGAAAATTTTGTGTTGGAAAGGCTTTCTGTTCAAAGTCCTCTTCGGGTAAGCCTCCTTTTTTATATTAGAGTTCTTTTGTAAACTGTGTTGAAAATGCTATTTTTTGCACCCCTTAAACAACAAACTATGTTCAAGGGGATTGCGTCCTGATGTTGCTATCTTTTAGTTGCCATAAGATGTTCTATTTTGGCCCTGGGTGCTATCTTTCACTCTCACTGGTGTCTCTGCAATTTCTGCCAAAATGAGGTCCATTGACATAATGGGATAGTTTGGATAATTTTGAGGTTAGGCTAATGTGGTTTATATTTAAAAAGCGAATTCTTTTCCTAACATCAAAATAATAAAACTCCTTAGATTTGCACGTTTTCAATTGGTAATTGGATATAGTTCTAGCTGTCAAGCTTTGTGGGTTCAGAATCATAAACAATCCTTAGGTTATTAGATCTTGTTTTAGAGTAGTCATTAATAGACAAGTTGGTGACAAGGACTCATGGGATTGAGTTGTGATTCTTGAGGTTCATGAGCAATAAAAGATTACAACTAGTAGTTATATTTATGTCTTGGATGTACATTTGATTTTCCTATCAAAGCTTTTTGCAATTATTGGAAATAAATCAACTTTGAACCATAGATATTGGACAATGAAATATGTCTGATAGGAAACTGATAATCTTGCAATGCAGTGTAAAAACAAAGTTTTAGTTTATGGAGGTGGAGATCAAGTGTTTAGGTTTAATACCTTTCAAGGTCTGATCTCTTTGAATTCTTTAAAATGCTTGATTATCATCCTTCATTAGGTTTTCTTTTCTTGAAATGATCATGAACTGAATGATCCACTATTAGAAGGTGAGTTTGTGACAGACACGTCATTTGTGAGATGAAGCAAACTACAAATTGTTCCTTGGTGATGCATTTTCTATCTGTAACCACAAAAGGATGGGAAATGTTGTTCACAATTTTCATAATGTATAGTTCTCTGTTTAAATACAAGATGAGACTTTAGTTTGTAATCTAATCCTATAATTATTCCCCATAATCAAGTTAATCTTAACAGTGAATCCCTATGATTGTGTACATAATCTATAAAACCCCCCTTAAGTTGGAGCATAGATATCAATCATGCCTAACTTGTTACAAAGGTATTCCACCTAGGTCCCATTTAGAGCTTTTATAAACAGGTTTCCTATTTGTTCTCTAGTCTTCACATATCCTATAGAAATCAAGTCTTGTTGTACCTTTTCACGAACGAAATGATAGTCAATTTCAATATGCTTAGTTTGTTCATGGAACACATGGTTATAAGGTAAATCAAGAGCTACTTGGTTATCACTCCATACCTTGGCTGACATTGACACTTTGATACCAATTTCATTCAATAGTTGATATACCCACATTATTTCACACACAGATTGTGCCATAGCTCTGCATTATGATTTTGCATTCGAGTGAGATAAAACATTCTATTTCTTACTCTTTGATGAGATCAAATTTCCTCCAAAGAAAACACAATAGCCTATGGTAGATTTTCGATCAATCTTAGATCCTACCCAATCTGACATGGTTTTTATACGATACGCCTCGTTTGGGAGCTCCTTTCAAGTAGCACAAGATTTGCTTTAAAGCAGCCCAGTGATGAACTGTTGGAGAAGACATAAATTGACTCATAATGCCAACTAAATAATCAATATCAAGACGAGTTACCATAAGATGATTTTGTTTCCCAACAAATCTTCTATACTTCTCAGGATCTTCAAACAAATCTCCATGTTTGGTGAGTTGCAAATTATGTGACATAGGAGCACTACATGGTTTGGCCCCTAATTTCCCACTTCCGAACAACAAGTCAAGCACATATTTCCTTTGAGATAAAAAGACACATTTTTTTTCCTTGTTACCTTGACTCCCAGGAAGTACTTTAACACTCCTAGATCCTTCGTTTGAAACTGGCTATCAAGAAACATTTTTAGAAATGAAATTCCCATGCATCACTGCTAGTAATAACAATATCATCCATGCGCAAAACAGGAATAATAATGCTAGGTGTAGAGTGTTTGTAGAAGATTGAGTGGTCGGACTTGCTCTTACTCATTCCAAACTATTCAACTACTTGACTAAATTTGCCAAACTAGGCACGAGGACTCTGTTTCAATCTATAATGAGATCTTCGAAGATGTCACACTTTACCATACTTCCCTTGAGCAACAAACCTAGATGGTTGCTCCATATAAACCTCTTGCAAGTCTCCATTTAAGTATGCATTTTTGGTGTCTAACTGATGCAAGGGCCAACAACGTGCAGCTACCATAGAAATAAACATACGAATTGAGGTAAACTTTGCCACAAGAGAGAAAGCATTATAATAGTCCACACCATAAGTCAAAGCATAGCTTTTAGCAACAAGGAGGGCTTTAATTGGAGCTACTGAGCCATCAGGAGTGATTTTAACAGCAATTACCTACTTTCATCCGATAACCTTTTTCCTGTAGGTAAATCCACTAAATTCCAAGTATCATTAGCATCCTTATAGGATGAGATGAGGCCTCATGAATGGTTTTGGGCAGAGATATAGTCAAGAGGATGGGGAATGGCATAAATGACTAGCTAAATTACCAAGTTACCAGCTAGAAATTTTTCCTTAAAAACAACACACCCAGGCTAGTTGTCCACTCTTCCAAGGAGCTAGCTTTACTAAGGTACTAGCCACCAAAAAAAAAAAAAAATCCTAAGGGGCCATATCTAAGGCTGATTGTCCACTCTATGAAAAAAATCAACATCCACACCAACAATTCAAAAACAAGTGATGTAAAGTGATCAACACGTCTAAGGATTCAAAGGAGCAAGGTTGGAAACTAGGTATGAATAGGTTCAGTAGCAAAACATAAGAGAAGTTTGCTTGGCAGTTGATGTTGATGAAGAAGGTAGGTACCAAGGGAAGTGGAAGACAGAGGCGACACTGGGAGACCCAACACCGACACACACGCTTCCATGCGCTTGCGCATGAAGTTGATGGCAGAATCTCTAGATAGCGTGTGTGGCTCACTCGCAGGGCTATCGGCGACCGATCTTCTAAGAGAGGCTGATGAATGGCTGGAGAGTTTAGGGATGTTGATGGTGAGTGTCAAAAGTCAATATGAATAGTGACTTAAATACTTGGCAAAAAAAAAACTAAACTCTCAACTCTAATACCATGTAATCACAGAAGCAAGGGAAATGTTCTTCATACGTTTTTTGTATAGTCCTCTATTTTAATATAAGATGAGACTTTAGTCTGTAATCTAATCCTATAATTGATCCCTATAATCAAGCTAATCCTAATAGTAAATCCCAATGATTATGTACATAGTCTCTAACACTCCCTTAGTTGGTGGTAGCTTTACTGACTTATTGGACTATTTTTTTGGAGATGCATGGTTATAATTTGGAGAATAGTGACAATAATAGTGAAGGGATTAAAGGAAGCATACATAATACAATAATACTAAGTTCTTTGACAATAGCTTGAAGAAATGAATTTGTGATTTGTAGCTAGTAGAACTATTATAGGAAGATTCATCAACTCTATTTATTGGTATTCCTTGTTAGACAAGCAGTTCATTGATAGTACCCCTATATGATTGCAATATATATTAATGAAATTTGGATTGCCATTTTATTGCTTCTCTCTTTTGATTGCTTTCTATGTTTGTGTAAAGGATTAAAGTTATATGTGGCGTACTAATAAAACTTCAATACTTTGAAGAGTATTTGCTTCTCACTTAAACTTTGTTTCATAACAACATGATAACTTTTGCAGGTCTTGTTTGATGTTGTGCCGGCCATTAAGTTTCAAGATGCTGTTGAATTAATTAGCATGCAGCCAATTGCTTCTACCATAGAAGCTTGGAAAAAGTAAGTTTGATTCTTACTCTAGGTCATTATGATGTGTTAGCATGTTCCTGTTGACTCCTGGTACCTGAGCTTGACCTTCATTGTTGATGATGTTGAGTTGTGAGCTTCCATTTCAAAGAAGTTAAATCTCATTGTTGAATTTTCTTGTGCTCTCAAGTGATTCTTGGAAGCTTGTTGTATAAGATGTATCCAATTGAGGATGAAATTTATGCAGATGGATATTAGATATGCACTTGCTGTTTGTGTTAGCTTATTTATGCTTGTTGATGATAATATCAAACAATTTTGGGAAGCTATAATTCATTTCAACAAGAATTATTAATAGTCAAATAATTTGGTTTCTTTCTTTGTTTCCTCTAGTTTTAAAGTTTATAGTTTGGATGCAAGAGCATAGAGTTGCTGTGGATGTCTGTTTAACTCTTTGTAACTGCAACTTCAGAATGGAGCTTTAATTTCTTAATAGCTCAACCCCTCTACTTTTTTTTTTTCTGATTTCTTTCAATTTCATCTTTTTGTTTTCCACTTTGTTTATGATAGATTGCAGGACATTGAACTCATGCGCATGCGCTATGCTTTGGAATCAATTGTTCTTGCGATAGAAGTGATGGAAAGATGTGCCAATGTTGAAGGACAGAGTAACCATCGAAGAGCTTTATGTCACTTGAAAGACTTAAGCAATCATTTGGAGGCAATTACTAGTGTTCCACGCAAGGTTGTATACTTACTTTAATTTTGTTTTCCTTTTTTAATTCATCAAAGTGGACGAGCAGTTTGCGAAATTTTCATTTCTTAATTGTTTTCTTTTCCACCTCGTGTGAAAAAATCCTATTCTGGGATAGGATAATGTTTATTTTTTGGTTGAGTCACTTGTCAGGAGTTTCTGAAAGAGTTTTGATGGAACTGAAGTTTATTGGATTTGATAATTTGACTTAATATTGCTTTATTTTCACCAAAATTTAGAAATTATCTGCCTTAAGATAAAATCCAGTGGTTAAAAAAGAAACTACCTCCTTATAAGTTGTATAGAATTGTGGGTTAGTTTAGTCAAATCTTTGAACATTATAAATCACAAAGGTCAGACATGATTTATTTGCATGGGATTCCTTAGATTTTTCATGTTAATGGACTTTATTCCCAGTTTGATTAATATTCTTGGTATCATTTTGTGGCATTATACTTAATTTTCATTCTGTTCATGCTATAATATTCATGTAATTTTCACTCTATTCCTTGATGCAGATATTGATGGTGAATGTTGTAATTTCGCTTTTACATATGGATGATATCTCTCTCAATTTTACACATTGTTCCTCATCAGGGAGCAATTCTCAACCATCCTCTTCATGTGCTTGGGAAGATAGTACTGTGACTGCATATGATGGGCAAAACGAACTGGTTATTTCTTTTACAGAATTGGTACTTGATATATTACACCACAATCTTCCTCCAGATATAACTGAAGAAATTGCACTGAAGAATGGCATAAGTGTTGATGCCAAAGAAGCCTTAGAGTGGAGAGTATCAATTGCTAAACATTTCATTGAGGACTGGCAATGGAGGTTGTCAATTTTACAGCATCTTCTTCCATTATCTGAACACCAGTGGAGATGGAAGGAGGCATTGACAGTTTTACGTGTGGCTCCATCCAAGTTGCTTAACCTGTAAGTTTAGACGCATGTCATTATATCCTATTCACTTCAATATATGTTAATGATTCTGTATTTGGTCTCCAAACTTACTATAAATTGGGGTCAATCATATCATGGTCACTAACCAAAAATTGGGCTGTCTTTGGTCACAAATTTGACGGTTAAACTTGACTGGCTTAAGAAAATTGAGGAGCAGTTGGGGAACAAGATAAATGCACAATAGCTAACGATAAAACTTCAAAATTTTAAATGTCACTTTAAAGTTTTAGGTTGAGATATAATGCTCCGCCTTGTATATGAACCACTCCTGCTCCAAAATGGAAATTAATGAAAACTTAGCATTGTATCAAAATTAGCCTAATTCGATTGTGTGGCTTGTTTATTCCTGCAAACTTCACACACTAGATTTGTATTTGTATGCATGAGGGGTGGATGTTAAGTGTCTATTTCTCATACTGAATAGGAATAAGAATTAATGATAATAATAGACAAGAATGAGATCGTAATCCAATACCAAAAGGTTTTGAGTTGAGATATGGTGTTGCCCATATACCTAGACCACTCCTGTTTTGAAATTGTGGTTTACAAATAATTCAATTAAAATGAAACAAGGCTGACAAAAATTTGAGAACCTTAATAATAATGGAAACTGAAACAGACCACTTAAAATTTCCAAGGTAATGAAGGCATGCAATAGCTGCTGAGAGTATTGGTTCCTCTCTACAACTGGGAAATGCACTTCCAAGGGCTTAAATGAGTGTTGTTCTTTTTGATGTTGGCATCGACTTTATACCAAAACTCTGACTTATATGGATATCGGTTATGAAGATTTCCCTTCTTAAATCTCTTCCCTGTAACAACATCTAGAATGAGGTGAATGTATACTCTCCCATTAAAGGGATAAGGATATACCTTTTTGTGTCTCTTCTGGAACCATTGTTCTTTTGCTGAAACTTTTGTTAATATATTGAAGTCCTTTTACTCAGTTGCTTGCAAAGGGCCAAATATGACATTGGAGAAGAGGCAGTTCACCGATTTTCACTATCTGCAGAAGATAAAGCTACCCTTGAATTAGCTGAATGGGTGGATGGTGCTTTCAAGAGAGCCTCTGAATCGAGATTGGTGAGTCTTTATGTTGATTTATGAGTCTTTGTATTGATTTTGTGGCCTTACTAATCATTCTAGTAACGTGGCACTGAAATCCTTTCATCATTGGTTTCTTGATGTAAATTTGTTTTGGACTAATAATTTGTACAAACATGGAAAATAAACATCTGGATCTGCTGTTACTAGTGGCCTGACGCCTTTTATTTGCTCAATTTGTGTTATTTTTAAATTTGTGCTATAGCTGCTTCTAGCTGGTAAATATTCATATTGTAGTTAGTAAGTGACCTGAGAAATATTAGGATGATGCTGAAGTTTGATAACCCTGTCACTTGATCATGATTCTGACTTTGCTAATTCTTGAATCTCATGATTTCCTGTAACTGTGACCATTCCCTTTTATCTTACTGAATATTCTATCAAAGGTAGTATTATTATCAGTCTGAGTGTGCTGATTCTTGTTTGGGTAAATTTCCTGTAAGGGAGAACATTCCCTTTTGTCTTGTTTAATATTCTACCAAAGATAATATTATTGTCATTGATCAGACTTGATCTTGATTCTGAGTATGGGGATTCTTAATCTGATGATTTGCCTGTGAGGGTGACCATTCTCTTTTATCTTACTGAATATTCTACCAAAGATATTATTATCATTATCCTTATCAGGTAGAAAATGCTGTATCTCGTGCTGCTGATGGAAATTCAGCAATTCAAGACCTAGATTTTTCCTCTCTACGATCTCAGTTAGGCTCTTTGGCTGCAGTAAGTGCTTGTATGCTAAACATATTGTCCTACTCCTCCTGTTGCATGAAGCCTCCCGTGGGCTGATGAATTTGTATTTTTTTTGCTAGATTCTTCTGTGTATTGATGTTGCTGCAACTTCTGCAAGGTCGGCAAAGATGTCCCAACAACTTTTGGATAAGGCAATTCTCACTTTTCTTTGAACTTTTTTTTAAACCTTGTGTGGAGTGGTATTTAGTGGGCTTGTGCTTCTTTTTTCTTCTTTTAATTTTATTGTGTACAAAATCTATGTCCAATTGCCTTATTAATTCAGAAAGGTTCCTAGTCCATTCACCTGTGTAAGTGCTTGATTAGGTTTAACCCCCATTCACCATGTATAATATGGTAGAGCAATTATAGAATAAAGTAATTGCAAAATAACTTAACACATCATACACTAGAATAATATCTAACCATATCTAGCAAATCTAAACATTTATTTATTCATATCAACGTAGAAGACAAATTCTAAATTAGGTTACATAAATATTACTAGCTTCACACTAACAATATTTAGAAATCACATCTTAAGCTTATTTTAGAGTTTGGCAGTGAAGGTTGTTGTTTAGCTTTTCTGGAAGTAATGAGCCCAACTATTTTGAGGCTATGATACCATGTTAGAAAATTCAGGGAAATATTAGATTTCTTCTTATTGTAAAAGTATACACAATATGAAAATGGCAGCCTATAAAAGGAAACTACTTAAACCCACAATCCCATGATTTTTAATATCTTATTCAGCCCTAAGCTGCTCTATACAAATTGATAAAATTGCAATAAAACTACACATCACGACATTGTATTGAAATCCTCAATGATGTTCTGTTCTGTTCTTTATAGAGCTTTTCCTATTATATATGTTTTGTTTCCTTGAATAAGTTTGATATGCTTGGACGTAATGCTTTAGTTACTCCTAACTAATCCGGCTGCTGAGAGCCTGAGAGTCCTGATGAGCATCTAATTTTTACTTGCTTATAGAACATTTTGAATTATCTCTCTCTTGCAATTGTAAAGTAAGCTCCCTTATGATCAGATATCTTTTAATTTTGTAATTAATGGTGTCACATGCAGGCTCAAGTTATGTTGTCTGAGATCTATCCGGGAGGTATTCCAAAAATAGGCTCCACTTATTGGGATCAGATCCACGAAGTTGGAATCATTTCTGTGTCACGGCGTGTTCTCAAGCTTTTGCATGAGTTCTTGGAGCAAGTGAGTTAATGTGCAACATTGAGAGTTTTTATCAACAAATCCTATTACAGCTTATAGGCTGTTTCTTAAATTGTTATAAACTATGGATTCTAATGGTTCCTGCATTTTGCACGTGTCTAACTTGTCATCCAATTTCTATTCTCTTACCCTCATCCATATGGGTTCAAGCTCAAGGATGTGAGCAGATGGCCTGCTTTAATTGTCTATTGGGGATTACTAAAGTCATTCTTGTCTTTATGCATCAAATGAGCTTGGATTGCTGCATGTATGACGGAAAAGTTTTGCCTGTTTTTAGGATTAAAAATGATCAATTATTTATGATTAGTCTTAAGAAAATGAGGTCTAACAGAACTATTTAGACAAGACAATTGATTTCTTTGTTCTTGAGATGCACAAAGTGTAAATACTTACCGAACAGGTAATTTACACATCATTAAATCACGTAGCTTAGTTGATCCTTTTGCAGGAGGACAGTCCTGGAGTCCAGGTAATTCTTGCTGGGGAAAATATCATCTCATCATCAAAGGAGTTGCTTCGACAGGGGCACAGGGAACGAGCACTTGCTATGCTCCATCAAATGATTGAAGATGCCCATCAGGGCAAGCGACAGTTTCTTAGCGGTAAAAAACACTCTCTTTTGGGTTAGTTGAAGGGGAATTCTTTTTTCCTTGGTGGTGTTGTTCAAAGTTGTATTGTGGTTCTGATGTGTATGTTGTTCACCATTCCTAGGCAAGCTTCATAATCTTGCCAGAGCTATTGTTGACGAAGAAATAGAGCCAACTGTTATGAAAGGCGATAGCCAATACATTGAATGGAAAATTTTGTCTGACTTGGACAAGGATGGGATTCTTGGACTTGGGTTAAAAATTTCCAAGTCAATGCCTACGAGTTCAGGTTCTGGGGAAATTAGCATACAACCTATTGGTTATGATATGAAAGATACTGGGAAGAGACTATTTGGTCCATTGAACGCAAAGTCCACAACCTATCTGTCACAATTCATTCTTCATATTGCTGCTATTGGTGACATAGTTGATGGGACTGATACGACCCATGACTTCAACTTTTTTTCACTTGTTTACGAGTGGCCAAAAGATGTAAGGATCATTATATCGTAAAATGGTTTTTATTTTGTTGGAAGTGGTTTTGTTCTTGAGTTAGGTGCTCTTCAAGTGTGTTTTGATGATTAGTCAAGGGAAATTTCTGCAAGCATCTTAGTCAGGAGGAATAATTGGGGATTTAAGGAATTGAAGCAATACGTAGGTTCTCTTTTTCAATTAAACATGAATGGACTGGCCAAATATTTGTGCTAATACAAATTTCAAGCATCATAATATTGAAGTCTCCAGAAATGTGAAGGATGAGTTCGGTGAACGTGGGAGAAACTTAAACATAATAGCAGAGGATGTTGATATGTATTGCTATGCGTGTTACTCAAAAACCTACTGTTGGACCTTTATGTAATGTATATTTGACAAAGAAGTGTCCTCCGTCTCTTGAACGGTTGTGACTCAAACAACAGTTGTGACAGGGTTTCAGTCTATGGGAATCGGGGAACTGGGACGAATAGATCCTTAGATCTATTTGAACCTGGAAAAGAAGGAAAAATATCTAATATCTAGGATATGTCAGAATGGTAATAATTAAATTGAATGTAAAAAAGTTGTTAGTCGTTATTTTTATTTTTTTCCTAAATAAAAGATATCAAAGCATGTGTGGTTAAAGAGATGCTGATGAATTTGTATTTTATATTGGATGATTGAGACTTTGACTTGAGCCATTGCGATAATGAATTTTTACTTTAGAATCTGAGTGGTCAAATACATGGTAATGATTTATATATTAGATGGTTGAGGCTTTGGCAGAATTCATTTGATGCCATCAGAGATGTGCTTATTCTCTCACGTGTGTGTTTCAGCTTTTAACTCGTTTAGTCTTTGACCGAGGTAGCACTGATGCAGCTGCGAAGGTAGCTGACATAATGTGTGCTGATTTTGTCCATGAGGTTATTTCAGCATGTGTACCTCCTGTTTATCCACCTCGATCTGGTCATGGATGGGCATGTATTCCTGTTATTCCTACTTGTTCCAGGGGTTGCATTGAAAATAAAATGCTCTCCCCATCATCAAAAGAAGCTAAGCCTAATTCATACAGTCGTTTCTCAGCAACTCCTGGAGTTCCTTTGTACCCTCTCAAGTTGGATATTGTAAAACATCTGGTTAAAATGTCTCCAGTAAGGGCTGTGTTAGCATGTGTTTTTGGAAGTGGTATCATGTATAGTGGCAGTGAATCTTTGATATCGGGCTCGTTAGATGACGAACTATTGCAGGCACCTGATGCTGACAGACTATTTTATGAGTTTGCCCTTGATCAATCTGAAAGGTATTTTGCAGACAGTAGGTGCTTGAATTACTTTTACAGTGCTTATCTAAATCCATTCTTTATGACTTGGTTTTTGCAACAGATTCCCAACTCTGAACCGGTGGATACAAATGCAAACTAACCTTCATCGAGTTTCAGAATTTGCTGTAACAGCTAAGCAAGAAGTTCATGATGGTGATGTTAAGGCTGATGCAAGGGCTTCTATTAAGAGGTTGCGTGATCATGATAGTGATGCTGAACCTGAAGCTGATGAAATTTCTGGAAGCTGTAACATTTCAACAGCTTTGCCAAACCTCAGTGGTGAAGGTGGTACAGCCCCTGATAGGTTACAAGATTTCTCAAGACTTGATAGAATTGACCTTGACACATCTGTCTACCTTTCCTTGGATTGGGAGAATGAAGAACCTTATGCGAAAGCCGTTGAAAGGTATTCTTTCTGATCCCCTGAACATTTCCCATGGGGGGTACAAATCCATGAGGGCTTCGACGCAAAACACTTTATTGCTATTTTGCTGATAGAACTTGTTGAATTTGCCCTCAACAGAAAACAGAAACATGTGGAGGAAAAGTACTCTTGATACTTCCTTGATTTAAAACATCTTCAAGCTCTATTCACTAAATTGCTATAAATTCTTGAGTCTAGGATTTGTCTGTTATACATGATTATGCATATATGTCAAAATCTCTCAACTGTTTCGGGTATTTAGTCCTTTATGTGCCTTGATGGATATTTGCTATGTGAGCCTGGGTGGTATTGTTCTCATTATAGTAGTATTTATGCAATGTAATCTGTGCTTATTGTTACTCTTTGCTCTTCTCCACGCAGATTAATTAGTGAGGGAAAGTTAATGGATGCTCTTGCACTTTCTGATCGGTTTTTGAGAGATGGAACCTCTGATCAACTACTTCAACTCCTTATTGAACGCGGAGAGGAAAATCACCCAGTTTCTGGACAACCTCAAGGTTATGGAGGCTATAGAATCTGGAGCAACAGCTGGGAATATTGCCTGCGATTAAAAAATAAACAATTAGCAGCTAGACTTGCCCTTAAGTACGTACCTGATCATGTTTAATTTTCTTTATTCGGATAGTAACTTAGCAAATGTCAACTATGTCAGGGGAACCGGTATTACCTGTGGCAACATCTATATTTATTTATTCTAATGCTGCACTATAAGGAACAAATTTGGTTTCTCATTTGGCTTTACCTTCTTTTTAAATGCACCATATTTTTCTGTGTTGGTCATCTTCTATATTTTGTGTTCATTGTTGAGAATATGGTATGTATCCTTTTATTTAGGAATATCCTTGTAATGGTTTATCTAGTATCCCAATAATAGGGACTCTTAGTACTATGTAAGATACACAAGTCTTCTAATAGTCATGTAGCCTTAATGGCTTTATATTCATGGACATAGGCCCTATGGTCTAAACACTTACATCTTGTTTATCATCTTGGTCATTCTTTGACTCTATTCTTCTGTTTTTTATCCTTCTTCTCGACAGTTTTAATTCTGATTGCATTCAGGGTTCTTCTAGTTTCATGTTATAGTTGCATAGTCTGTCCATCAACTTCACTTTGCCTTTCTTCCTCCATTCATTCTGTCTCTCTCCCCCTGACCTTTTGGTTTGCAAGGGTGACTTTTCTCCTTGTGCTCCTATTCTTCGAGGTGTGAAAGAAGCAAACAAGCTAAATTTGAAGCTGTAAGTGGTTGCAGCTTTCTAAGAGTGATATTTTAACTGTAAATGGTATGTTCAAATTGCTAGAATTTGTCAAAATATCAGCAAATTGATTCAGTCATTGGGCTATTCGTTAGGTATCTGATCCAGGTTTAAGGTGAGATGACAAGCGTTTGCTTGGCATCTGGATTGCAGTACTATATGTACTGTATGCTTTCTTATCAAGGAATTACCGGTGCCATTAGGTTATGTAACAATTTGTAATCAGAACCTTAAGAAACGACTGAAGGCACACAAGATAAATTGCTGGTCTGAAAAGTTTACAGATTTCTGGATCTCAGCTTCAGCCATTGGCTAAAATTTGATAGGTCTTTTCATTTCAAAGCCCTGTGGAGATCCATAAGGCAAGAAATTAGAAAAATTGTAAAAGTACTGGTAAGAAATTAAAATTTATTTAGTATCATTGTTATGCACCATGGAAGAGGACTTGGAGGTTAATTTTTATTCTAGTCTGCATTGGCTGACTGAGGATGTGGAACTGATTCTGAAGATGATGCCTTTAAATGTTTCCTTTGTTTCATTGGGCTTCTTAATTTCATGAGTACATTTGATGTTATGATTCATGTTTATGTTAGCATATTTATGCCATTTAGATGCATTCTCTGTAGAATTTAATCTCAACTATCACCTATTTTCTTCCAGGTATATGCACAGATGGGAACTAGATGCTGCTTTAGATGTACTCACCATGTGCAGCTGTCACTTGCCTAAGAGTGATCCTGTTAGCAATGAGGTTCTATTTTGCATATATGTTAATTGAATTCCATCAAATCTGAAACATGTTAATATTGATAAAGTTCCTGTATTCCTGTGTTTAAAATTGTTAATTTTACTGCCTGTTAACCTGCATATTGACTATGCAATGATGCTATTTTTCTTTCAATCAGGTCTTGCAGATGAGACATGCCTTGCAAAGGTATGGGCGTATATTGAGTGCAGATGACCAATATAGCAGCTGGCAAGAGGTTATAAACTCTCTTTTTTCCTATTGATGTGATAGAAGAAAAAAGTTCTGGAAATTAAGTCACTTGTTATAGACAGCCTATCTAATACTCGTTTATGATAAAATTATTGCTTTAAAGCAAAAAACATGAAATTTTGTTCTTAGGTAATTTTCTATTTTTTGTTACTGAATTTTAGGTTGAGGCAGAGTGCAAGGACGATCCTGAGGGCTTGGCACTTAGGTTAGCTGGCAAAGGAGCTGTTTCTGCTGCTTTAGAAGTAGCTGAAAGTGCTCGGTTATCAATAGATTTACGGAGGGAGTTGCAAGGTCGGCAACTTGTGAAGCTTCTCACTACAGAACCTCTTAATGGTGGTGGTCCAGCAGAAGCTTCCCGGTTTCTTTCTTCACTTCGTGACTCTGATGATGCGTTACCAGTTGCAATGGGTGCCATGCAGTTGTTACCCAACTTGCGTTCAAAACAGCTTCTTGTAATTAATAGTTTTCCTCACTCTTGAGATTTGATGTGATAACTGGTAAAATGTAGTTAACCCAGTTTGAGTTTGTGATCCAGGTTCACTTCTTCCTCAAACGTAGAGATGGAAACTTGTCTGATGTTGAAGTTACCCGGCTTAACTCATGGGCTTTGGGCCTTCGCGTTCTTGCTGCCTTGCCATTGCCATGGCAGCAGAGATGTTCTTCATTGCACGAGCACCCACATCTGATTTTGGAAGTTCTGTTGATGAGGAAACAGCTTCAATCTGCTGCTATGGTATTCTAGCTCACTGCTATCTTAATGTCTTGCCTTGCATTCATTAGAAGTTTAAATTCCTTGGGAATTGCTTCATTAAGCATTTATTATTATTTAGGGCCTTATTTCCATGCTTCTCTTACTGGTACTGATGTAGGGCAAGTCTAAGAAATATCAACTAATATTTAAAACTCATAGAAACTAGGAAATATGGGCTTTTGACTGCTATTAGGCTGCTGGAATATCTGATTTCGGGTCTGAATTTTGATTAGGTTGCTGGAATTTCAAGCTTGGATTTGCTAGAATTTTAGGGTTTGATTGACGGAAATTCAGGATGGAATTTTAGTGTTTGATATGGCTGGAATCTAGAGTTTTGGTTGGTGGAATCTCAAGTTAAAATTGCTGAAATTTAGTGAGCTAAACAAGTAAGGGAGGGTAAGCAACTAGGAATTAGGCCTAGGGTCTAAGAAATTCTTAGAAGAAACCATTATACCTTCTAATTGAAAACTCAAGTTTATGAAAAATAGTTCAGGATCTTATTATTAAAGGACTGAGTACACACATATTTATCAAAAAATTCTTAAAACTCTTATTCTAGTAGGAAAGGTGTTCAAAAATTGACTTGCTACTTCTTATCTAATTAGGGAACTTGACGAAAGAGGGAAAAGTAATTCTTCTTTGATGTTTTGTGAATAGTACACGGAAGTATAGGAAAGTATAGCCCTAATCATCTCCTTAATTCAAGGAGAATCTATTTATTCTCTAAGCAATAAAATCACATTAATTTAGCCACCAATTTATAGAAGATCAACTAATTATTTTTATAGTATCAACTAATTAATTTTTGAATATCAAAACTCCCCCTCAAGTTGGTCATAGATATTGATCATGTCCAACTTGCTTATAAAGAACTAAATTTTTCCTTGGTAGCCCTTTGTTGAAGGCATCAACTTGTTGTGTTATAGGTACAAATGGTGTGCAAATGAGTCCACTTTCAAGTTTTTCTTTTATAAACTGCCTGTCAATCTCCACATGTTTCGTCCGATCATATTGAACATGATTATTGGTGATATTGACAATTGCTTTGTTATCAAATAACAACTTTATATAATGAAAACTTGGATCTCTAATTAGAATTGTATTTTATGGTGAACACCCATATATATTTGACCAATGTTGCTTACTATTGCAATTAACGAAAACTTGGATCTTCTAATCT
Source organism: Erythroxylum citrifolium (assembly GCA_026284465.1). NCBI lineage: Eukaryota > Viridiplantae > Streptophyta > Magnoliopsida > Malpighiales > Erythroxylaceae > Erythroxylum > Erythroxylum citrifolium. The sequence continues at coordinate 41,094,470 of JANKOE010000206.1, read as the reverse complement.
AAAATGTTATGATATAAATTTATTATCATGAAGTAGTGAAATAGAATTGAGACAAGTTCTCTGGGAATGCCTGTTTGAGTCATATATGTTTTTGAAGAAATATAGACCTCCAACTTGTTTAGCATTGCCAAACATCTTCGCCATGTTCAAATCCTAAAATTGACAATCACATGAAGAAAAATTAGCTCAACAATTTTTATCAACAATTATTTTTTTGATTGACAAGAAGTTGCTGGACAATTTAAGAACGTGAAGAACATTGTAGAGTGTAAGATCAAGGGAAATAACAATTGGCCCCTTCCTAGCTACTGATGAGAAGGAACCATCTACTATTTGAACCTTTTGATTTCATGCATAGGGACTATAGGAAGAAAATAATTTAGAGGACCTGGTAATATGATTTATTGTCCCATAATCAATTATTTAAGAATTATTTGAATTGACACTAAAACAAGAGGCAACTAAATAATTACCTTTCTGAGCCAAGGAACAGGAAGGATTTGGACTAGAGAAATTTAGAGAATGAAGAATCTTATATGTTTCCTTTTTCTGTTCCTTTGTGAAAGTTTGTGTGCTAGATGACCTTTTTGGGATTTAATTCAATAGTGCTTGCTTGGGAGGTATGGTTGTCTTCGAATTGTTTTTTCTTCCAATTTCCCATCTTCCCATGGATTTTCCAACATGTTTTCTATGTTTGTGAATCTTGGTTACAATGATCACACTAAGGTTTCTATTGTTTTTCCTTTCTCCCTCAACCTTTGTTCCTTTTGATGCGAGTGTTGAACCTTCAACCTCTAATATGGTGTTGCCAATCATCACTTTCCACCTCATCTCCTCTCTCCTTACATCCAAGAATACATCCAAGAATACCTCTCTAATAAAGGGCACTAGCTTTCTTCTCGAAATTCAACTTTTGACTTCGTCCAATTCTTAATTCAATCTCGTAATAAAAACATAAACCCATTCATTTTCATAACATAAGACTAATTCTTGCCACAAGGTTACAAGTTTGTTATTAAAAAAAAGTATTGTTACGATCTCCTTGCTTGGCCTTCCATAGTTTAATTTTTTGTTCAAAAATTTTACATTTCTTGAACCACATCCTACTCATCTTTTGTTGTCGGTAGAAGCATATGAGGTTTTTTGATTGCAAGTTTCATTGAATTAATCAACCAAGCTGTGATCAAAGAATTTTCGAACCTCCACATTGCCATATTTGGATCATCTAAAGTCAGCCTTCTTATCTCTTTAGTCAAATCGTTGACTTTTCTTTTACTATTAATGGGCAACTTTTTATTTAATTTCTGTTGAGAATACCCACACGTGAGTTTCCCACATCAAAAAAAGAAAGGAAAGAAGACTAACATATAAGCCTAGTGGGCTACTCCACCTATTGCTAATTGGTTTTTGGATGGAACTTCACTTGGACTTATGTGTAGTCTAACTTTCCTTTTCGTGTTGGCCTGTAGGCCCATTGCAAAATTCTAACATGGTATTAGAGCCAATGAAGATCTTAGCCTACTGTTTGCCCTAGAAGGGAGTCTATCATTTAAGCAACTGGAGAAGGATTTGAAGTCTGCATGGAGCAAGTAGCCTAGTAGTAGTTTGCCCAGGAGGGGGACTATTTTACCTCAATTAGAAGTCCAACCTTGATGAGGATTGTTTACGCACCTCTCCAGATTGTCCAAGTAAAAAGGGACTCACATGTGAGGGAGAATGTTGAGAATACCCACATGTGAGTGTTCCACATCGAACAAAGAGAGGAAAGAAGACTAAAATATAAGCCTAGTGGACTACTTTACCTATTGAACCTCACTTGGGCTTGTGTGTGGTCTAATTTTCCTTCTCGTGTGGGCGTATAGGCCCATTGCAAAATTCTAACAATGTCTATTCGAAGTAATTTTGGACGTTCAATTTGTAGTTCTTCTATTGAAAGGGCAAGTTTGAGCTAAGAAAAGCATAGCTGTGTTGTGGATTTCCCATTGTTGCATTGGGATTAGTCACACTTGAACTGATGAAATTATTACTGGAGGATGAGGAGTCTCCCTTGATCGGTCATTTATAAACAATGGTCCATTTATGACTGATTTGAATGAAGAAAGACAAATATTGTGAAAGAGTTGTGTCTCTAACATCATAAAGGAGAAAAAAGTAATTCTTCCTTGATCTTTTTGTAAATAGTACATGGAATATATAGGAAAATACAATCCTACTTACCTTTTTAAATCAAGGAGAATCTGTTTATTCGCTAAGCATTAAAGCCCCGCTAATTCAACCACTAATTTATAAAATATCAACTAATTATCTCTAGAGGATTAGCTAATTATCTTTGGAGTATTAATAATGTCAACAAAGCTTGGCATAGACTAAATTTTAGCCTTTGTTGTCACCTCAACTCTCACTTTTCATCCTACGAAATTAAGGTTTATGATTGGCTAATTTGCCCTTTTATATTTTTTTCTATGAACTTAAGTTCTTTTGCATCAATTCTTACCACTTTGTCTGAAGTTGTCCTTAATGTAGAATGTGACAAATATTGATCATATAAGTCTAGATTCAACTTTTGAAATTATAATTTTAAAATCCAAGTGTTGGCAGAAATTGATCTTCCTTTCCACTTGACAAGACACAATTGATATCCACCAACTCTTATGACTTGTTTATCAAGAACATCTTTTATCTCCTCCTTAAGATGGAAAATGACTGGAATTCTCATAGTTGTAGTAGAAGATTATGTATCATCATGTCCATGACAAATAGTTAAGCTTGCGACATTAAGATATGATTAATTCTCATGTCACTAGGTAATTTTGAAACTTAAGCATTATCACAAATCTTCTTGAAGATCTTGTAAGGTTTAGTTCTTTGTGAATGAATTTTTTAAATATATTTCTTTTAGAAAACACTCTAGATGATTGTTTACCATCACCAAACTCTTAGGGTCTAAGAATCCTCTAATAAGCATTATCTTTCGTCATACCTCATCAAGAATATTCCTCATATGTTGTGCAAAACCTTCAGCTTTACCACTAACTCGTATGGTTTGTGGTAAAGGAATCAAATCAATAGGCTTTCTTAATTGAACCCTCGAAATTATCTCAAAAGGTCTCATACTAGTTGATCTATTTATAGAACTGTTATATGCAAATTCTGCCATTGGAAACGTTAGGTCTAAATTATTCACATTTTCCCCAATCAAACATCTTAACAAATCCTCTAAGCTTCTATTCACCACCTCTTTTTGTCCATTAGTTTGGGAGTGGAAAGAACTTGAATTGAAGGTTATTGTTCCACGTTTTTCATAGAATTCTTAAAAAATAACTCATATTTCACATTAACATCAAAGAAAATGGTTAAAAGTAATTTGTAGAGACATACAACCTCTTTGAAGAAGAGTTTAGCAAATGTGGACAGCATCATAGGTATTGACCATTGTATTTTCAGATGGTTTCAAAACAAAAACACAACTTTTCTACAAAATAAGCATCAAGTATTGAACCATTAACTTCCAAAGCCTTAGAATTTGTAGGTTAATCTTTTCAACTCCCTGTTTTGTTATTTTAGCTTCTTGTCCGAGTAGCCCGCTATCTTGTTGCTTCAACCTGGTGCTCTTGTATGTTGATTTGTTGTTAAGGTGTTTTAGTGACTTGCTTAATTGTTTCAGCTTCTTGTTCATTCATTTTAGCTTATTATTTTCCACTTTTTTCTTTTCTTCCTTTTTAACACTTTGATCGTCTCTCATTGTCAAAATTCTCCTTGTCATCAAGTACTTGAGCACCTTCTATATGTGGGTTTCATTGTCAAACTCTTCATATCATCAATTACCTGAGCACCTTCTACATGTAGACCCAAAGATTTTAATTGATCAGTTGGCAGAGAGGTGTCAATAGTCTCACTACTTGCACCTCTCTCACCACCTAGAACAAGCACTGTCTCTGAGGTAGTGCCTGTTAAAGTTGAGGAATCAAAATTAGTACATGATTTTTTAGCAAAATTTTTACCTTGCACTGCGTGTTGTTGATCAATATCATTCCATTCCTCTTGCTTATTACCACCTTCTCCATGTTTAGCATCAAGTATAGGTTGTTGGTTTGCATAATTTTTTCTTGTGAAGTGTTGAATTTTAGGGAATATATGTCAAGGCAGTATGGCCTCTTAAAAAATTGTCGAACATACTTTCTTGTGGGAGTTGTTAAATGTAAGTTTATGGAGTTTGTAATCAGGGATCAATGATGTCCAATTTTCCCATAATTCTCAAAGCATTTCATCTCGCTCTTGGTCGCCGAGTATTCTTTTGTACGCCCTTCTGCTGTGGTTTGCCATTGTGAACCAATGCTCTGATACCAAATTGATGCAGAATAAATAGAAGAAATATCAACTAATAGCTAAAACTTACAGAAACTAGGAAATATAGCTGTTTAGTGTTGTTAGGGTACTGGAATATCATATTTCAAGTCTGGTTTTCAGCTTAGGTTGTTGGAATTTCAAGCTTGAATTAGCTGGAATGTTAGGGTTTGATTGATGGAAATTTAGGCTGAAATTTCAGGATTCGATATGGTTGGGATTGGGTTTTGGTTGTTGGAAATTCAGATTAAAATTTCTGAAATTTAGTGAGGTAAACAAGTAATGGAGGGTAGGAAACTAGGAATCTCTTCTAGGATCTAAGAATTACTCTTAGAAAAAAGTATCACACCTAATTGAAAACTCAAGTTTATGAATAAAAATTCAGGATCATATTATTGAGCGCTGGGTATACACATATTTATAAAAAAGTTTTTAGAATCCTTATTCTAGTTCGAAAGGTGTTCCTAACTAAAACATCTACAATAAAATTGAATCTTATTCTAATAAGAACTCTATATTCTTAAATAGGTTTATGTTCTAAACAACTAGGATAACATATCTAACTTACTACTACTATTAATCATACAAGGAAACCTAGTATAAACTCTTCATGTTACCAAATTAAAGTTTTCGGTTAAATACTTTGGCTTCTTTTATTTCGTCTACAGACTCTAAGCTCTTTTCCATGAAGTACCTAATTCATTTTCTGATAATGTTTATGAGCAGATTCTTAAAGATTTTCCTTCTTTAAGAGAAAACAGTGTGATTATTTTGTATGCTGCCAAAGCTATTGTTGTGAGTATTAGTTATCCCTCCAAAGAACCTCGAATCTCTGTGTCTGGAGCAAGAAAAAAATCAAAATCAAGAACAGGTGGGCCTACAAGGCTATCTTTTACTAACAGTTTAAGCAATTTGCAAAAAGAGGCTCGTAGGGCTTTTTCTTGGGCCCCACGGAACACTGAAGAAACCAGTTCTCCAAAAGATGTTTATCGGAAAAGAAAGAGTACTGTATTGCCACCATCTGAAAGAGTTGCTTGGGAGGCAATGACTGGAATTCAAGAGGACCATGCTCTGCCCCATTCTCAAGATGGGCAAGAGAGACTCCCTTCAGTGTCAATTGCTGAGGAGTGGATGTTAACTGGTGATTCTAAAAAGGATGAAGCTGTGCGTGCATCACATCGATATGAAAGTGCCCCTGACATCACACTGTTTAAGGTAAGGTAGTCATTGTATTAGTGGTGGGAATCACCCCATATGAGAAACATTTTTGCAAACTTCATTGTATTGTTGTGAGAATCACTTCATGTGACAAATATTTTGGCAAACTGAAATAGAGGTTATCCATATGTGAAAGCAAACTCGCGACATTTACCGGCAATATCTACATCTGTGAACTGATATTATCCATGATCCGTATTTATATACAGAGCTTTCTTTATTTTTCATAGGAGTTGATTGTTTAGTATAACTTTAAGACTCTTGGATATGTAAGATCATGTTGTATGGGAGTGATTGTCATGATGTGGAGCATGGGTCAAGTGTCTAATGTTGCCTGGTTTCCACCCCGAAGTTTTGAGAAGAAAATGCTGTTTATTTCTATGAAATCACTTCCTTAGATTTGGGCTTATTATGAGAGGCAAACCATTTTCTGCTTCTGACATATTCCAAACTGATACATAATTGGGATAACCATTTTAGTTTGAAAACTGTTACTTTTGTGATTGTTCATCTTAGTAAGAGCTCTTTTTGTTAGCAGTATACAAGTTGGGAAAAAAAGAAAGGAATATGTAGATCCTTTATACTTGAATTTCTGAAGTTTTGCATCATTGCATCCTTTAATTGGAGTAAATTGATTGCTTGAATTATTCTCTTTCAAAAAGCATGTGAAGGCTTTAAGGCAGAATATTTTGGTTTTGTGATCCCTAGACATAGAGCTAAACTCACTGCCTCTGAAAGAATGTGATTTGCCATCCAAGAAAATCTATGGGGTTCTACATGTTCTTAACAATTTTAGGTTCTAGTATGCACTGTAGTTATACCCGATTCCCTATTCCATGTGATGATTCATACTTTTGGAAATATAGATCTCATTCTCATCTAGTTCATTCCAGATTTGAGTGTTCTGTACCATATCCACTAAAGTTTCTATTTCCTTTTAGGCATTGCTTTCATTGTGCTCAGATGACTTAGTTTCCGCCAAAAGTGCTTTGGACTTGTGCATGAATCAGATGAAGAATGTGTTGAGCTCAAAACAGTTACCTGAGAATGCATCAATGGAAACAATTGGTCGGGCATATCATGCAACAGAGACTTTTACACAGGTACTAATTATTCATGGTGTCCTTAATTTTGTAAACTGCCATGATATATCACTGTAGTTAAGATGCATATGTTTAGGTGCTTATATGTCCTTCCGAATGCCAGAAATGATTATGCTATCCATGTACTTATATATGGTATTAGTTTGCATTGCTCATTGTAAAAACTATTTTTGCATTTGCAGGGATTACTTTATGCAAAGTCCTTGCTGAGGAAGCTTATTGGAGGTAGTGATTTGTCAAGTTTTCCTGAAAGAAATAGAGATGCTGATGATACCTCTTCAGATGCTGGTAGTTCTAGTATAGGAAGTCAGTCCGCAGATGAGCTTTCAGAAATCTTGTTACTGACAGATATTTGGTTGGGACGTGCTGAGGTGCTTCAGAGCCTTCTGGGTTCAGGAATTGCTGTGTCTCTTGATGATATTGCAGACAAAGAGTCCTCTGCTCACCTAAGGGACAGGTTAATTGTTGATGAACGGTACAGTATGGCGGTCTATACTTGCAAAAAGTGTAAGGTAGAAATCATAACTATGCTGTTAAGCTGCTTCTCTTCTGTCTTGCCTATAGGGATCTCATTAGATCACTGTGATTTTGTCAGATTGATGTTCTTCCTGTTTGGATTGCATGGGGACATGCGTTGATTCGGATGGAGCACTATGCACAAGCCCGTGTGAAGTTCAAGTATTCTAGACTAACAGAAATGTGTTTTAGTCATGTTTATTACTCATAAAGAAAACACTTCTTTGCTGTATATCTTCTTTCTTAGTCTAATTTCTTGTATTATGTATCAGGCAAGCTCTTCCCTATCATAAGGGTGACTGTGCACCGGTCATCCTTGAGATCATTAATACAATAGAGGGAGGTCCACCTGTTGATGTGCCAACTGTTCGTTCAATGTAAGTTGGCATACGGCTTTCTACTTATTCTTTTGTATGCGCAGGTTATGTTTACAGTATGTTTTTCTTTTATCAGTTTGATTCTGGCTTGGTTTATAAGTTTTGTTGGCTATGTTGTTTCATGCAATCATGTAGACTCATACTCCATTTAATGTAACTGTGTTTACGGGTATGTCTGCTTGTTGTATCAGTTTTTCACACTTATACTGGCTCAAGAATTGGCATCACAAATTAATGCCCTTTTTTGCTTGCATTTATTTCAGACAACTGCAGTTCTAATGACATCGTAACATATTAGGTTGCAACTGCTGGACTGTAGTTTTTCCTATCCTATATTAGTTGAGCTAGTTGATAATGTTTTAAACGTTTCTGTTTTAAATCTTGTGGCCTTTTATGCTGTATAAGCCAACATTTAACCCCCTTGAACCTAGGAATCAAGACAAGATGATAGATACACTCGAAATGATTTTCATCTGGAACCTATCTAACAAGACTTACTGCAGGTATGAACACTTAGCTAGAAGTGCACCCACAATCCTGGATGATTCTCTCTCTGCTGATTCATATCTGAATGTATTGTACATGCCATCAACATTTCCACGCTCAGAGAAAAGCAGATATGATGAAGAATCTGCTAATAATAACTCGTCAACATACAACTCTGATTTGGAAGATGGGCCTCGCAGCAATTTGGACAGCATTCGCTATATGGAATGTGTTAGTTATTTGCAAGATGTAAGCTGCACTCCATTTTTCATGCTCAAGCCTATTCCCGTAGCTTGTACCATCTGCCATTAGTTTTTGCAAAATGCAAACTACAACTGTGAAGATAAAAAAAAGGAAATCTAATATCAACCTGTTATTTTCAAGACCAGAACATACTATGTCTTTGAATGTTTCCTTTTTGTTCATCACCTGGAAACTAGAATCTTGTACATTTGTTTAGATGAATGATGGAAGAGAGATTAGTCAGGGAACTTATTCAATTCAATGAATAAAATAGAAGTTGCATATTTTATTATGAAACAGCATGTTAGAATCTGTTCAGTCAGGGGCCAAAGCTACGCATTATGATGAAACTACATGTTACAAAACTACATATTGGCCAAGAGCTTAGTCAGGGGACTTGATTTAATTCTAGGATTAAAGAGGAGTTGTGATTTACTTCTAGGATTAAAGAGGAGTTGTTTATTTTCTTATAAAACTATCCTGAATCTGTTAAGGAGCCATGAGCTTAAGCTTTTGGGTTGAATGGTTCCTTGGTTCAAGTAGGATTTTCACTTGTTTCCAATGGATTTATGATTTGATATTAGTTGTTCATACTGGGTTTAAAGGCATGTATTAAATACGCGATCATTTCAAAGCCTCAAAAACTTTTGGGTTGAATGGTTTTTTGATACACAAATTGGGGCCACTAAGCAATGTATCATATAGACTCTTATATGCTCATTGTGATATGTTGAGCTTCTGTAAGTTGTCTTTCATTGTTTCCTTGTTTTTATTAGTTACTACTAGTGATATAGTACAAATAGAAGAACTATTAACTAGTAGCTAAAAATCACAAAATTAGAAAATATGGTTGATATTAGGCTACTGGAATTTCAAGTTTTAGGTCTGGATTTTGCTTAGGAATGCTAAAATCTCAGATTTTGTATAGCTGTGGTTTTAGGGTTTGACTGTTGGAAGTTTGGAGTTAGAATTTCATGATTTAATATGGCTTGAATTTAGGTTTAAGATGACTGGAATTTAGGTTAGTTTTGTTGGAATTTAGTAAGGAACGCAAACAATGAAGTAGAAAACTAGGAATCACTCTTAGGTTCTAAGAATCACACTTAGCGTCTAAGAAGAAAGTATCACACCTTCTAATTGAAAACTCAAGTTTGTAGAAAAAATTTCAGATTGCTTATTCATTGAAGTGCTGAATATACACATATTTTTAGAGAAGTGTTTAGAACTCTTATTCTAGTAGGAAAGGGTTCCTAATAAATTTAAATCCTGTTCTAATAAAAGTTCTATAAGTCTTAAGCAATTAGGATAACATATCTAAAATAGAATAATATATTTAACTTACTACTATTTTCTACCTAATAAGGAATCTTAACACAATCTAAATTTCGACCCTCATTTTTGATCTCAATGCAATTCTGAATCCTCATCCCACCAAATTAAGATTTGTGGTTGACTAATTTTTTTCTCTTTTATTTCTTCTATATATTTTAAGCTCTTTTACATCAATTCTCCCCGGCTTGTCTGAAGTTGTCGAGTTAGATGTGACATATAAGTCTAGATTCAACTTTTAAAATTCTAATTGTAGAATTCTAGTATTGTTAGAAATTGATCTTCCTTTTCACTTGACAAGAAATTGTCAATATCGTCCATCTTTTGTGGCTACAATTTGTTCATGAAGAACATCCACTCATTCCTCTTTAAGATGAGGAATGGCTAGAATTCTTACAGTCGCAGTAGGGGATTGTTCATCTTGTCCATGATAAATAGTTTAAGTCAGTGACATTAAAGATATGACTTATTCCCATGTCACTTTGTTATCCCAAAACATAAACATTAATACTTATCTTCTTGATGATCTTATAGGGTCCATCATTCCGTGAATGAAATTTCTTATATTTCCCTTTTTGAAAACGATCTGGATGAATCCTAACCATCACTATTTACCGTTCATTGAATTCCACCAATCGACGGTGTTGATTAGCATGCTTTTTATAAGACAAATTGCTGGTGCAAGATCTTCAGCTTTATACTGGTTTCGTTAGTGGTAATGGAATCAAATCAATAGGTTTTTTTGGTTGAACTCCTGAGACTATCTCAAAATGGCTCTTATCGACCTATTTATAGAATTGTTGTATGCAAATTCTGCCATAGGGGAGAATTAGGTCCTAATTTCTCACATTGTCTTTAACCAAACATCTTAACAAGTCCCCCAAGTTTCTATTCACCACCTTCAGTTTAGGGTTGGAAAGAACTTAAAAATTGAAGCTTAGTGTTCAATGTTTTTCATAGAGTTCTTGAAAAATAACTCGTAAACTTTATGTCACGATCAGAGACGACGGTTAAAGGTAATCCATGGAGACGTATAAATTCTTTGAAGAAAATTTTAGCAATATGGATAGCATCATAAGTCTTTGAACATAGAATGAAATGACTCAACTTGGAAAATCTATCTACCTCCACAAAAATAGAATCATAACCTCTTATTTATAGAGATGTGTATACTTAAGAAATTTGTTTCCTTCTTTTAGCTAATTGACATGTTCGACATTGTCATATGACCTTGGACACGCCCCGCTTTAAAGAGGGCCAATAAAAATGATCTTCAACTAGTGTTATGGTTTTATCCCTCTCAAAGTGTCCTGTTGCTCTTCCTCCATATGATTCCCAAATCACATACTCCCTTATAGAAATATTAGGTAGGCAAAGTCGATATCCTTTGACAAGATAGATAGCATGGATCACAAAAGGAAAGTATTGGTCTCTTTGTCTAGTTGCAATTTTTGAATAGATTATTCCGAAATCTATATCTGAAACATATTTTCTTTTTATTTTGTCGAACCACATAACTTTTATTACTAAAGTGTTTAGCAAATGACTCCTCCTACTTAATGCATCTGCTGCCTGATTCTCGAATCCTGTCCGACGTTTAATAATAAAGTTAAATTGCTCTAGAAACTCACTCCATAATGCATGACTTTTTTTGAAGTTCTTCTGGGACTTGGAAGTGTTTAAGAGATTCATGATCCAAATATAGAATATATTCCATGTATGAGAGATAGTGACACCAATTGTAAAGAGCACATACTACTGCACAAAATTCCTTGTCATAGATTCAGTATTGTTGTTTCTCTTAATTTCTCACTAAAGTAAGCAATCAAGTGTCCCTCTGAGCTGAGTATACCTTCAGTTCCCACATGAGTTGTGTCACAAGCAACTTCAAATACCTTAGAAAAATCTGGAAGTTGTAAAACAACAGATTCATTCATCTTTTTCTTATTTATTCAAACGCTTTAGTTGCTGCCTTTGATCAAATAAACTAACCTTTCTTCATACAATCCGTAATGGGTGCCATTATGGTGCCAGAATTATGAATAAACCGTGAAACAGCTGTCTCCTACACATCCTTTGGAATAGGCCAATCAAGGACGACCGTAATCTTCTTGGGATCTATCTCCACTCCACAATAGGATATAATAAAACCAAAAAAAAATACAACACTTGATTGCATGAAAGAACACTTCCTTAAGCTGATAAAAGTTTCTCTTGCCTCAAAAACTCTCAAGACTTGTTGTAGATGTAATAGGTGGTCTTCTTTAGGCTGGTTGTATATTAATATATCATCAAAATATGCCACCGAAAATCTACCCATAAATGGTCGAAACATTTGATGCATCACTCTCATAAAAGTGTTAGGTGCATTAGAGAGTCCAAATGGCATCAACAACCCTTCATAAAGTTCGTTTCTTAGCCTTGAAAGTCATTTTCTGTTCATATCCAGGTCTGATTCTAACTTGATGATAACCACTTCATATGTCTATCTTGGTAAAGATAGTAACTCCAATCAACATATCTAACATGTCATCAAGGCGAGGTATTGGAAATCTATGCCTTATCGTGATCTTATTTATTGCACAATAATTAATGCACATTCGCCAACTTCCATCTTTTTTAGCAGTCAATAGTGCTGGAATTGCACACAGACTAAGACTTTCTTGAATAAATCCTTTTCTCAGTAACTCCGCTTCAGCTCTTCATTCTCAATAGGATTCAAGCGATAGGTTGGAAGATTTGGTAGAGTAGATCCAGGTACCAAGTCAATAGCATGCTGAATATCTTGTAAAGGAGGTAATTCACTTGGTAAATCATCTGGTGTAAGGTCTCAAAAATCAGCTAACAATTTTCCCACTTCGTTTGTTAAGGTAGAAGGTATTTTAGGTGCTATTTTTGTTACTTCCCTCACAATCATTGCAAACATGATTCCCTGTTCCTTGCTAACAACTTCCAATTCTCTCTCCTTAAGGATATTGAGAGGCTTTTTCTTGGTATTTATGGCTGCCTTGTTAAGTCTTCTTTGTTTTTCTACCTCGTCTACTTTCATAGACTTCAAAATTATCTTATTTCCATGAAATATAAACTGATAGGTGTTAGCTTTTCGAAGTGATGCACATCTTGATCATAAAGCCATAGTCACCCAAATAAAATGTGAGATGCTTTCATAAAAATGAATTCACACTAAGTAGGTAGTCCTCATATATTCCTAATTTGAAAGATATCAAGCACCTTCTAATAATTGGTATAGTACTATCATCTACCCAAGCAACTTTGTAAGGATTTGGATGTTTCTGCATGAGTAAATTCAATTGCGTCACCATGTTCTCCGATACCACATACATACTTCTTCCTCCATCAATGCTAAGCTTGTATACTTTATCACTGCATCTAACTTGAGTAAAGAAAATAACAGTACGAAGCCATTCTTCTTGTTCTTCGACTTTAGGGGTTGTAAGTATGCGTCTCAGTACGTTAAGATTTGTAAGACTAGTTAATTCATCACTAGAGTCTCCTTCGAACTCCTCTCCAATTTCATGCTCACACACATACTCATCAGATTCTCTCTCTTTTTTCTTCTCCCATCATATGCAAACTTTTATTAGGACATTCATAAGCAAAGCAGCCCCTCCCATTGCATATAAAATACTTCTTGTCATTGTTGCCTCCTTTAGTCCCAGTCTTAGGTATGACTTTGCCGTTAAATTTAGCTTTTGAGAATTTTTGTAGTTGCATTAGGTTCTGATTTAAAGTTTTGTACTGTTGTACTTCTCTTCATGTCGAATTCGCCTTCTTGACTTCGAAACTTTTTAGTTACTTATTGTTTACTTATTGTCCTAAGTATTATTCAGCTCTTAAAGCCGAGTGATATGCATCTTCAAGGCTGTAATTCCTTTGAATTATCAGCTTCTTGTGAATATCTGGCCTTAAACCATTTTCGTAGTGAGATATAAGTTGTTATTTCGACTCCATCCCTTCAAATTGGATAGAAAGTTCATCAAATATGGACATAATCTCTTGTCTAAGGGTTGTGAGTTGATCTTGAAGATCTTCCTGATAATGAAATTGTATGAATTTTTCTTATAACTTCAGCTTGATCTCTTCACAATCAACAATTGGTGGCTGGCTTGGTTTCAAAGTCTATCCTCTACCGATCACCAAATTTTAGCATGTCCATCAAGTTTCATCTTTGTGAATCAAACTTTTCGATCTTTTGACATGTGATACTAGTCAAAAAAATCTTCCATTGTTGCTGTCTAGTCTAAGAATAGGCGTGGACCCATCTTTCTTGCAAAATTAGGGGCTTTAACACGAATTTTCTTAGTAATGTCATCGAGTCCATTGTGTGTTAACTCTATTATGGCCTCTAAAGGCTCGCATGCGCTCTCCATGTGCTGCTGATTGGTTTCTTTGTCTTACATCTCTTGGTAGGCGTTGATTTCCTAACCCTTTCGTCGTTGATTAGTGTCAGCCTCTTTGTCTTGGATTTCACTTTCTCCACCGAAACCATTAAGTGTAGTTTGTTGTCTGATATTGTTTTCTGGACTAGTTCTCCACTCTCACCATCACTTCTAGTTACTGAATATTCCTCTATATGCCTTTCCTCTGCCATAGTGAACCAAAGTTTTGATATCAAATTCTAGAACCCTTATTTTAGTAGGAAAGGGTTCTTAAAAAATTTAAATCCTGTTCTAATAAAAATTTGATAACTCCTAAATAACTAGGATAACATATCTAAAATAGAATGATATATTGAACTTACTACTACTTCGTATCTAATAAGGAATCCTGATACAATCTAAATTTCGGCCCTTATCTTTGATGTCAACTCAATTCCCAATCCTCATTCCACCAAATTAAGGCTTATGGTTGACTAATTTTTCTTCTTTTATTTCTTTGATATACTTTAAGCTCTTTTGCATCAACTAGTTTTTTCCTCTTACATTGACTATAAGTTCTTGAATTTGCAGTATGCCCGTCAGCATTTGCTTGGATTTATGTTTAGACATGGTCGCTATACTGATGCTTGCTACTTGTTCTTTCCCCCAAATTCTGTTCCACCTCCTCCTCAACCTTCAACAATGGGAGTAGTTACGTCATCTTCATCTCCTCAGAGACCAGATCCTTTGGCAACAGATTATGGGACTGTTGATGATCTATGTGACCTGTGCATTGGTTATGGTGCAATGTCCATTCTGGAGGAAGTGATATCTACTAGAATGGCTTCTGAAAAGCAACAGGATGTGGTGGTAAACCAGCAGACTGCAGCAGCCCTCGCTCGGATTTGTAGCTACTGTGAAGCTCATCGCCACTTCAATTATTTATATAAGTTTCTGGTAATGCAGCTTCTTTTCTCTTTCCACTTTGCAGCTAGTTTAATTGTTTTTCTAAACTTCATCTCAAGATTTGGAGAGATTTATTGCTAGAGATATCTTCAAACTTTTGGGCAGTATTAATGTATTGCTTTGTGGGAAAAAGGTGTGTGAAGTCCAATAGTCTAGAGGATTTCTTGAGATACCTTCGATCCATATCAGCACCAGATTTCTTTTCACTTTATGGAAATAGTAGCAGAATCCCCCCTCAAGGAACTATAATCTTAAAATAAAAATGTTAAGGGCAACATTTGGTCCATTTCTTGGAGCTAATACAATGGTTTTTGAGTGGTTTCTTGATTAGCTTAAAGGGGTTGGGAAGATGTCATTTTGTTTTCTTTACTGAATATTTCACATGTGATACCCTCTAGCTTCTAAATTATCACGTCTGCCTTGATGAATTGCTATTTTCAGGTTACATTTGAACAAATTAGCATAGTAGGAATCTGCATTTTTCTTCAGATAATGCATGTTGTGGGTGACCATAAAATAGAAGAGCAATCACTCTTATTATTATAACCTTACTCTTTTATTCTCAAGAATGATGATCCATGGTATCTTTAACTTTTACTTGATTGTTTATTCAGGTGATTAAGAAGGACCATGTTGCTGCTGGCCTTTGCTGTATACAGCTATTTATGAATTCTTCTTCACAAGAGGCAGCTGTGAAACATTTGGAACATGCTAGGGTAACTACTTATTCACTCTGACGTTGTCTTTTTGTATACTTTTCTTTTTCTTTTTGTTTGTTTGTTGTATTTGCATACTGAAGTTGTTATCAATCTTGTCATGATTCTTTCACTCTTGGATTTCACATCTCTTCCTTTTGGGAATAGATGCATTTTGATGATGCACTGTCAGCTCGATCCAAAGGCAGTGACTTGACTAAGCTTGTCACTAAGGGTGTCAGAGGAAAAAGTGCCTCTGAGAAGCTGACTGAGGAAGATCTTGTCAAGTTCTCTTCTCGGGTAACAATTCAGGTAATTTTGTATTGTCAACATGGCACTAGATTCCATTTTTGCAGGTTCGAACAAATCCAGGGACTATAAGGTCAATTTATTCTGGTTATTGTTTTTAAGATTTTGGCATTTTTTCTTGATAATTGATAACATTTGAACCTTATGGATGCCAATGATAGCCATTGAGGTAAAGTACCAGTCTAGCGCTTGACCTTGGATGAATCCTTCAACTTTTGGGTGTTGGAAATGCATATGTTTTGCTGCACCTGGAATACAAATTTGCTTTTGTGAATGTGTTTGTTCTTCTTAACTTGTTTCAGTGTGCAGGTGAATAGATTTAAGCCTTTTGACTAGCAGAAGTGGGAATTTGAGTTACGAAGCTTAAACAAAATGTGTTAATTTAGACTTCACTTTAGACCTTTTTTGGTTGTGTTAAGGACATGCAAGCTGAGACATCAAGTTTGCTTTGCACAAAATTTGGCAGTTGATTTTAGAAATGTTGGAATATATTAGAATTTTTAATATGGATAGAGTGTAGAGCTTATTAATATTAAGCTTGGGTTAACCACTATCAAAATGACTAGAACTAGTTATTTAGATAATTGATGTTTGTCATTTATAAACTCTTTAATATTTTCATGTTTAGTCAATATGGGATACTCTAACACTCTTCCTCAAGTGCAACTTGGACTGTACATTCAATTATCACTTGAAATAAATATAGCAATAATCGGACCGGACCGTTAGGACTGGACTTTTAGATGGATAACTGGAAAATAATAATCCGAAACAAACCTGTTCTAATGCCATATTAGAATTTTTAATGAGTAGAGTGTAGAATCGATTAACAAGAATTAAGCTTGGGTTAACCATTGCCAAAATGACTAGAACTAGTTATTTGAATAGTTGGGAGTAACTCACTAAGCTTATATATATGCTCAAGGCCATATATTTTTTTCGTGTGGGACAAACTCGCACTTATATTTCAACACGTCCCCCTCATATGTGGGCTAATTTAAGGTCCAACATGTGACATAGTCTATCGTGTCGAGATGGTAACGACTAACCTAAAAGCAACCTGCTCTGATGCTATGTTAAATTTTGTAAGATTAGTAAAGTGTAGAGCTCATTATCAAGAATTGGACTTGGGTCAATCATTGCCAAAATGACTAAAACTAGTCATTTGGATAGTTGATCCTTACCACTTATAAACCCTTTAACATTTTCATGTTTAGTCAATATGGGATACTCAAACACTTCTTCTCAAGTGCAACTGGAACTGGACATTCAGTTGTTGCTTGACAGTGATGCCCTGGTTATTGGAACGGGCCTCTGAGATTGGACATCCAAACGGACAATTGAGAAATTAATAATCCAAATCAAACTTGCTTTGATACCATATTAAATTGGTTTTAGGATGGAATCTTATTTGGGCTTGTATATGTTCAATTTATCTGGGCCCAATCTTATAAAATTTAACATGGTATTAGAGCAGGTTGCTCTTGGGTTAGTCGTCACCATCTCGACACGATAGACTGTGTCACGTGTTGGGCCTTAAATTAGCCCACACATGAGGGGGACGTGTTGAGATATAAGTGGGAGTTTGTCCCACATAGAAAGAATATGTAGCCTTGAGCATACATATAAGCCTAGTGAGTTACTTTTCCTATCACCAATTAGTTTTAGGATGGAACTTCATTTGAGCTTGTATGTGCTTAGTTTATTTGGGTTAAATCTTACAAAATTTAACAGAATACAAGCCACCTTTTGTAGCTGTGCCATTCTTTTCACACACATATATTATATCTTACAATGAGGCTAGTTATTACCGAAGACAAAATATATGGATCTTAAGGATACATCTCTTACTTGAAAGTGTATGTCTGTGAAGGTTTTTAAGTTCTGTGCGATTGTCTTTTGAAACTCTCTGCTGCTGACACTCTTTAGCACTTTCAATATAATTTTGTTTGTAGATGGATGTTGTGAAAGCCTACAATGATTCTGATGGGCCACAGTGGAAACATTCACTTTTTGGAAATCCTAATGATCCTGAAACCTTCAGGTTAGTGCCTTTTGCCACAACTAAAAATTGAGAGTATATTGATGGGGACCAGAATGATATTGCAGATTCATGATGCTTATGCAGAGCTTTATCATATACTTTTCGATAGCCAAAAATTCTCAATCACAATTATTGGGTTTTGGTCCGGAGAATCCTAACAGTTTACCCACTGCAACACTCAGATTGTTGTCATGACATGTTGTGATGGCTTGATCTATCTAATATAATGGTGGGAAGATTTATCTGCAAGTATCTTTGATTCACAGGAGAAGATGCGAGATTGCTGAAGTACTTGTGGAGAAGAATTTTGATTTGGCTTTCCGAGTAATCTATCAATTTAATCTTCCAGGTAGTTATTGGATTTCGGCTCTCTCTCTCTTTTAAAATCGAGCTTTAACTTGGAGTATTGGAGTTGATATGTGTCCTATGAATGTTTAAAGTCTTCTTTTCACATGATGTAGCTGTTGATATATATGCTGCTGTTGCTGCTTCACTTGCCGAAAGGAAGAAAGGTGGCCAGTTGACAGAATTTTTCAGAAATATAAAAGGAACAATTGATGATGATGATTGGGATCAGGTAAAATGATTGAATTGTATGCTAGGAGACAATAAATACCTTTTTAGTATTTTTTGAGGATAAAAGGCTATTAATTGTTACTATACTTTCCTCTTCTTTCTTTTTTCCAAACAATGAAGTTTAGTTGAAAAGTTTTCCCTTTAAGTAATTGAGAATTGATAAAAAGGAATAAGTGCAGGAGTCACCCAAAGGGTTTGTAAAGAATTTTGAGCCGCACTTAGGATTTGAAGCAAATGAAACTATTAGAATGATGCTAGGTTTCTTCAAATCATTTAGGGTTCAGGAATCACTCTTAATTATTTGAGTATCACTATTAAAGAAAGTTTCACACTTTCAGATATGAAATTTCAGAATTCACAAAAACAAAAGAAAGAAACTCAGTCCATTATTGTTGAAATGTTGAAACACCTATACAGGAGACTAGAACCCCAATTCTAAAAATAGAAATAGAATACTACTCTAATAAGGATTTTTACTATTCATGGACTTGAGTATAATTATGCCCAATTTACTCATTGGTATGTTGCATGAACACCAAAATATGTCCGTTATTGTGTAGGTGTTTCCATAACCATTTTTCGGAAATCATGACAAACTAAAACAAACAATTTTGTTCAAGAAAGCAGTTGATAAAGCTTAGTCCTTTATGCAAATTTTCCTTTTTTTCCCGAGTTTTTGCGCCTGCTTCATCTCTTATAACCACTTTCTTGTTTGTTATGGTCAGATTTATGCTTTGTACCTTGGATTATGTTGGTTTTTTTAATGTTTAGCGTCACTATGTTTTCGTATATTAAGCTAAAATCACATGTAGGTCTTGGGGGCTTCAATCAATGTATATGCTAATAAACACAAAGAACGCCCTGACCGTCTGATTGACATGCTGGTCAGCAGTCACAGGTACTGTTCTTGATTTTTCTTTTCTTAATCAGATACGTGCTTCCCAAGTTGTGTTTCGCGTGTATTCTATGCTTGGATAGTTACCTGAGAAGTGGAAATTTAAGATCCTGGGTCATGAGTTAAGGCGGCTTTATCATTTCTAAGCGATATAGCTCTCTTCTACTATTTTGTTAGCAATTCTTGGTTAGATTGGTATTCAAGAACCAAATGCTCCTTTCAGGATTGGCCCTTAGACTTACGTTTCTTTTATGTAGATGTGTATATTTGATTAAGACAGTACTGTCGTTGCTTTGATTTCCTAAGTTAATACAACAGAATCTCTTTCTTTAGCTGGGGTGCCAAACCTAAGTTCCCAATATAATATCCTGGAGATTATTTGGACTAGCAACGAAAAACCCTAATCAATTAGCATAACTGTACATTTAAAGATCATGCCCAATCACTTCTTGTTTTTGTCTCCATGCCCAGAGTGAATGGCTATTATTTCTAGAAGTAATTTACTTGAGCATGAATCCACACCTACATTAAAACATGTTATGTCAATGGAACTATTTCTATTCAACTGTACTGACTTTGGTATGATTTGCTTATTAACCTAAAAACTAATTTTGTTTGTATCCTTTTTTACTTTGTCTCTGTGAACAGGAAGGTTCTGGCCTGCGTCGTATGCGGTCGTCTGAAAAGTGCTTTCCAAATTGCTTCTCGAAGTGGAAGTGTCGCTGATGTTCAATACGTAGCTCATCAGGTAATGAATCCCCGTTATGTTTCTATCTACTACTATAAAAGCATGGAAAGCATGCAATCATTGGTAAATTGTTCGTTGCAAATAGAAGACCCTGTGCTATGGTACAAAATTTAGAACTACAAGAATTAGCTATCAAGGTCAGGAGTTTACTGTTGTAATCAATATAAATTCATTCCGTTATACCAATATATCCTGTGGTTATTAGGTATGTGTGTAGGTAGATCAATTTTGTAAACTTTGATTTGGTCATATCTTCTTCAGTAGTATTTTGGGTGTTTGTGAACATAACTAGGGTTTGGTAGTAGACTGAGGTTTATAGCTTAGTCCAAACATGGAGCATATATGGTGATGGATTAGCATGGAGTCGCCCAAATTATGATGACACGAGAGGCATAGCAAGTGGAACCATTTATCTGGGAATTGATATATTGCCTCGTTGAGACTTAAAAGAGCAACAATAAGCAGTAAAAATTCATAGGATCTCATACTTTATAATACTTCTATACATGTTTAGGAGGTTTTCTGGTTTCTCCTGTTCTGTGTCCTTGAGTCCACTACAAAAGCAGAGCTAGTCAAATCATTCACACCCTTGTAAAAGTTCATTTAAAGAAAAAGTGAGTGTCCTGATTTGTTTATGCTATTTTCTAATCATACGAGGTTTTGGAGGGATCTGATATCCTTCGTCTATATATTTATTACAGGCACTACATGCAAATGCGTTACCCGTGCTTGATATGTGTAAACCGTGGTTGGCCAAATACCTGTAATCCATTTTGCTTGAAACCCAAGATTCAAGCAACAGTTAATCAAAGAATAGTCCACCATTGTTTTGGGAATGTCCTCAACAAGAGCAAGTACTTGAATCTATTAGAATCGCTGGCCTCTTTCACGCTATAATGCTAGCCATCTCCGGAGGATATGCGGACATAAAGATGGTGATGAGGGTGCCGGTCAGCTTCAGACCAGTTGCACTGATATGACCTCGCAAGGAACTATTGAGACCACTTGCACTGAAATGATCTACCTAGAGGATGGTATTGGATGTAGAAAAGGTTGTACGGGGTTTTCTCTCTCTTTTGGTTTACGAAGATAAACATTTCTACCTGATTCCAAAAGCGTTGTAATTTAGACAGTGGAGCTCGAAGGCGTAGGAATTAGTTAGTATAAAATGTGGAAAATGCATCCATTTTACGATGTTAATTTCAAATTTTGTTTTACTTTCCTTCTGGCACTTAAATTTCATGTCATAAATGAGTTGAATATATTTATTCCAAATTATCACTTGTATTCCCTTTTTATCTTAGGATTTTGACTATTATATAATGCTTTTAACAGTGTTTTCATTTCTCATTTTAATTTTCTTTAATTATGATCTGCTTTCTTTGCGATTTGTGGTTTAATCCACAAGTTAATGGTATGAAAGTCCTGCTGGTTGAGAAGTCCAAGAATAGTTGATTATGGGAGCAAAAGTGGAAAATACATAGAAAACAGTGTGAAGAGCGTGATTTGAGGAATGAACAAGAGTGCCAGAGATTTACAAGCCATATTACAAATTTATGGTCTTCTTTTATTTCTTTCATTTCCAGATTTTAACGATGAAAGAGCAGTATGTTTGCATAGACAAGGGTGTATCAAGAGACTCAAGTAATACTATAACAAGTTACGGAAATCAGCAAATGTCCTCTTCAATGAATTCCTAGATAGTGTAGCCTGTAAGCAGAAGATATAATCCATTCATGAATCCACAGAGAAACCAGCTCAAAGAGAGGGAACGCATCACATGGAAGTAGCTTCCTTTCAAATCACCTAACAAAATCACTCTTTTTAAGTCCTACCAATTAAATAGAAACCAATAAGATAAAGTGAAAGGAATTTGTTTGTGAACGTTTGAATTTGTTAATTGGATCAATTACGTAGACAAAAAGAAAAGATTTTAAGATGTATTTAACGGTCTTATGAAAGAAGCTATTATATATGTAGAATTAAAGTAAATTAAAAAACCAGCATTGATTAATTTAATTTAAGTTTATTTAGAAAAATTTGATCCCACATGACACACACACATATGTGATGTTTATTTGCAAGCCATTTATTTTTATTTATAATTTCTGTTTCGTTTAAAATCTTAGTTCAATATATTTTTCTAGAATATTATTTTATATTTTTCTGTTTTGCTTTGTTCCTTATATATTTATTTCCACTTTTGTTTATAATATTATTCTCTTTTTAGCATATTACTAGTTTCTTTTGTGTAGTCTATAAATAGGCCATTTTTAGAGAGAATGACAAGTTTTTGATCATTGGTAAAATTGTGAGATTTCTCAAGTTGATTTTTTAGCATGTAAACAATTGTATACCTATCTTTTGTTAATTCATTAATACATATTTTATTTTCTTGAAAAAATTGTGAGCTTTTTCTTTGGTTCTTTTCCTTCAAGATGAACTTACACTAGAAACACCAAAATGGTTATTAATTTTCTTTTTGATTTGTCTTACTATCTTCATTGTCATATCAACTGCACCTTCCAACTTCACAGAACAGTGCAACTCCACAATATTGGCAATTTTAGGGTTTAGCACGTAATAAATTGAGGCATTTTAGTACCACCATGTTTGTCCTAGGTATAGCAACCTCTATCTCCTTATATTAATATTCCACACTCCTGGAACCTTGAGTCAAAGTTTATAACCTTTAATAAAGCTTCCTACTCCATCATTTGCCTTAAGGTCATCCATCCTAGCATTTAGAGGTGGCTTAAATTGTAGTTCAACTACAATAGCTTCATGTTTCTCCAAATTTTCCATAACTTCTTTGAATTGTTAAGTACGTTACTCGAATTGTCTTTGGATGATTTTCATATAGGACTCTTGATATACTCCCATTCTTTGGTCCTCATTTACTTCTTTGTCTTTAGATATGATCATACTTTCTTCTTTGAGTCACATGGCACCTATATGAAAAGTTAGCAGCAAAAGAACTTTCTCACTTTTTTCTCTCAAAGTCTCATTAAACTCATAACCTAAAACTCTTGATTAACGTTTCTTTTCAAACTAGACAATTAAAATCAAGAAAGCTAGTTTAAATCACCCATATGTCAAATACTCTCAAAGAAGTACATATAGACAAAAAGCAAATAAAGAAACAAAACTAGAGGCCAATTAACAAGAAAACTCAAAATAGGAAATTAAGTTTAAAGGAACCCAATTGACTTAATAGAAAATAAGAAGAATATAACAATTTTGAATTTAACAATAATGAAATCAAGGGAATGAATACAGAAATTATTTAAATGTATCGAATACCTTGTTCTTATTGAAGAGGAATTTAAACCCTAATTTGTAATGGGTATTGCAACTAGCCACAAAGTTTATGTAACTTAAGATGGCTCCTTTTTAGGGCTTTTATTGACAAACCTTATCATAATAATAATGAAGATGGTGATGATAATAACAACAATATTTTTACATGAACTTAAGAACTATTTGTTTATAACAAAATTTTAGGAAAGACAAGAGTAGTAATGAATATTGAATGTAGGAAATAAAGATACAAAAGTATTAAATACATAAACAATGATATCAAGAACGAAACCTGAGCACAGAATTGTGCAAATATAGTATATTTTGATATGACCCTCACTAATAGGACTAGTGAGATTGAGGATTGTTTTATCAAACATAGGTTAATCTAAAAAGTTAAACACAAAAACATACAAAAGAAGATATGAATCACCACACTCTAGAAAAGAAGGGATTAAGAGTGATAACTTATAAGGTTGACCACCACTAGTATGCTAGATAACATCACAAGGTTAATATATAATCTATAAAATAAGAGTTTCTCTAAGAACAAAGATAAACAAAAATCTTGAAAGTTTTTTTATTTATCAAAAATAAGGATAACCTCCCAAATTAAATCCATGAGATAGTCTTACATAGTAATAAATCCCTCAAAATATAAAACCCTAAAACTATAGTTCTAAAATGAAATAAAATCCTAGCTAACTAAAACAAGAGTATGTTGCTTGTCTTGGACAATATTGGTGCCAAGTTTATTTGACATAAAGACGAGTTTGAAATAGTTGCAAGTTAAAATGTGACACCAATTTATTTCTTGGAACTTTAGCCTGCAAGACCTCTTTAAAAGAGTAATGATAATTTGCTTTTATATCTACGTCAGTTACGTTCTATATCTATAATTTTTAGCTTCGTTTTAGCATTTGACTTGAACCTCTTACTAGCCTTCCAAACCCCTCTTCATGGCTTCCCTATGTAGAAGCTTGTATTAATCAAATCAATACTTGAATCCCATCACTTTTTTTTCTCATTTGCTTCAAATATACATTTAAGTAAAATCATATATGATAAGGTCTCCTCCTAACTATTTACCATAAATAGAACAAATCCGTAGGCATGAATACTGTTATACTCTCCTTTCTCTTCAAAATTGATTGTCATCACTCTATGTAAGTGTCTTAATGCAACAAATATAATTTGAGAGATCTTAATTATTGATGTGTCATAGTCATGCCTTTTATTTGTTATAGACATCTAAAACCCTCTTGGTTATGACTTATAGAGCTTAGTGTGAAAAAAAGTTAGAAATTAAAGTCCTCCTTATTCACCTACTTTGTTATGTCAAATCTACATCACACTCTAAAAATCATTAAAAGACATAGTTCTTTGAATTACTCCTAACTTAAAACAAATAGCATCCTCCTTATCTTAATAGTATGTCTAATTAAGTCTAACATGGTTAGGATTTCTAAAGTTAATTGTCTATAAGCATGTTCTTCTATTTCAATGAGCATAGTACACCCCAATAATTTTGAACCTCTTATGCCAATCTTATATTCTCTTATCCAACCCAATCTACATCTGTATTTGACTTAAAAGGTCTAGATTTAATCACTTTTTAAGTTTTTCAATGATTGGGATGAGGAAATAATAGTGATGGATGTTCATTGGTGGTGGTATTTCATGGTTAAAGCTTTATTTCCCCTCCTCTTATTACTCTAACATTACTTTTGTTTGTAGTGGCCTTACAACTTATTCTGGTGATGGATTGTTGGGGTTGAAACTAAAAGTTTAAGAGAGGAAAACACATAAATAAAGATAAAATTTCTGAAAGAGAAAGAAGTAGTATATTGCTATAAAAGGTGATTCATTATTCATGAACATCCTTTACATTTTATAGTGATGGACTGAACTGAAAACAGAAATTGACGCAAACACGATGCAAACACGATGACACTGAAGTAGTGCTTGATGTCACAAAAAAAGAACTGCAGAATCCCTAAAGACACGATCTAATTTGATTAAAACTGAAAAGAAAACAAATAAATAAAAGCCACATGACAAGCACGTGAGTTTGAAGTTACAGAAGCAAAAAACTAGTACTCCTCCTTGCTTTTGTTACTGAAACTCCAATTTTCTGCCTTAGAAGTTCAAACTTGTTAACTGGAAGTAGTTTTATGAACAGATTAGCTATTTGATCTTCAGTTTTGCAGTAAACCAGGGTTGCTCCTCCATGCTGCTGTATTTCTCTCAAGAAGAACAATTTGATGTTGAAATGCTTTGTTTTTCCATGAAAAACTGGATTGTTAGAGATTGCAATTGCTGCTTGATTGTCAACAAAGATCTCCACACCATTTTTTTGTTCCATATTCAGATCACACTTAAGCTTCTTTATCCATAAAACTTGATTAACGGCTACTGTAGCTGCAATAAACTCAGCTTCTGCTGTAGATTGTGCAACAATCTCTTGCTTCTTTGAGCACCAAGAGAAAAAACCTGAGCCAAAACCGAAACAATAGCCCGATGTACTTTTCATGTCATCAACAGAACCAGCCCAGTCACTATCTGAGAATCCACATAGCTCGAAATCATTGCATTTTCCAAACTTGACTCCATAACTGATTGTATCTTTAATATACCTTAACACTCACTTTGCTGCAATTAAATATAACTCACTAGCACAATGCATAAAGCGAGATAAGAGATTTATAACAAATAAAATGCCAGGTCTGATGGTAGTAAGGTACAAAAAGCATCCAACCAAGCTTTTGTAGTAGCCTTTATCAACTTTCTCGGTTCCATCTCCCTTGCTCAGCTTCTCTTTTTGATTCATGAGTGTAGCAACAGCTTTGCATTCCTCTCATATTTCTTCTGACAAATGAATACTTCATTTTGTCTTTGTGTAATCTCCATTCCAAGAAAGTAGTTCACAAGACCAAGATCCGTCATTTCGAAAACTTGCTCCATTTCTTGTTTGAATTTCTCAATTAGCAAGGCATTATTTCCTGTCACCAAGATATCATCAACATAAAGAGAAACTATAAGAATAGTATTTTCCTTATGTTTAACATAAAGAGTTGCCTCTGATAAGCTTTTTTTGAAGCTTAAGTTTTGCAAATAATCATCTATCTTATTGTACCAAGCCCTAGGTGCCTGTTTCAAATCATAAAGAGCCTTTTTGAGCAAGTAGACTTTATCTTCTTCACCTTGCACAACAAAGCCAGCGGGCTGCTTCATATATATTTCTTCCTGCAAAACACCATTTAAAAAAGCAGATTTGACATCTAATTGAAATGCTTTCCAACCTTTTTGAGCAGCAACAGCTAAAAGCATTCTGATTGTATCTAATCGAGCCACGGGAGCAAAGGTGTCTGAGTAATCAACACCAAAAATCTGCGCGTAACCTTTAACAACAAGTCTGGCCTTATGTTTGTTGATGGAGCTATCTGCATTTAACTTCATGCTGAACACCCACTTCACTCCTATGATTTTTCTGTCAGCAGGTTTCTCAACTAATTCCCATGTTTTATTCTTTTGAATCATTGACATCTCCTCCTCCATTGCTTTTTTCCATTTTGGATCTCCAAGAGCTTCTTCATGTCCAGTTGGTTCATATACTGCCACATTATATCTTTGGTAAATTTCAGATAGTGACATGGTTCCTTTAATTGGTGAATCATCAATGTTTTCCTCCAGCAATTTGTCTTTCGACTACTCTTTAGGAAGACTAAGCCCTTGTAGGAGTCCCGGTGAGTCATTCCAATCCCACTGCTCCTCTTCATTAAAATGAACATCTCTGGTAATAGTCATCTTTCCAGTTTGTGGATGATAAACTTTATAAGCTTTGGAAACTAAGCTATAACCGACAAAAATACCAGGAATGGCTTTCTTGTCTAGTTTGTCACGCTTATTATGTGGAACATGAACAAAACAAACACTTCCAAACACTTTAAGAAATTTCAATGAAGGCTTAAAACCATACCAGACCTCAAATGGTGTTTGATCCTTCAATGCCTTACTTGGAAGTCGATTTTGAAGAAATACGGCTGTGTTGGCAGCCTCTGCCCAAAAACTTTTAGGCAAATTCTTCTCTTGTAACATACATCTCACCATCTCCATCACATATCTGTTCCTCCTCTCACTGACTCCGTTTTGTTGTGGCGTATAAGGGGTTATGTATTGGTGTTCAATGCCAGCTTCTTCACAGAAAGAATTGAATTGAGATGAGGTGTATTCGGTCCCATTATCATACCTAACAGCTTGAATTTTGCAGCTACTCTAGTTCTCCACCATATTCTTGAACTTCCAGAAAACTTCAGCCACTTTTGACTTGTATTTCAAGAAGAAAATCCAACACATTCTTGTAAGATCATCAATAAACAGAATAAAGTAGAGGCTACCTTGAAGGGATGGAGTTCTTTGTGGTCCAGCAACTTCTGTATGAATTAATTGCAACTTCTGTAAGGCTTTCCAAGTTGACTTTGGAAAGGGCAATCTGGTTTGTTTACCAAACTGACAGACATAACAATTTGGAAATTGATCAGCAAGCATTGGTAGATCCCTTATCATATCTTTCTTTTTCATTTCTAGCATGTGTTGAATATGACAATGGCCAAGTCTCTTATGCCAAATTTCAGTGATGTTGGTTTCTATAGAAAAAACAGCATGCTCCTCTTCTGTTGGATCGAACGAGAAACTTTTACCCCTCATTTTAACACGCAAAACCTGCTCCCCCTTTGCATCATAAATGTCACAATGTCGATCTTCAAATGTTACTTTGAATCCCTTTTCAACTAGCTGACCCACACTCAGCAAATTTTGATCAATGTCAGGCACAAAAAGAACATCAGAAATAGTTTTTATACCTGACGTTGTTGTAATTGTAATAACTCCCTTTCCTTTTGCTGGAATGTAGACACCATTTCCAATTCTAACTTTAGTGATCTCAGTGAGATTCAACTCCTTAAAGAGTGTTATGTCATAAGTCATGTGGTTTGTACAACCATTATCGATCAGCCAACTTTCGGAACTGCACCTGGTGAAAAACATGTTGCCACAAAAATCTGATCTTCTTCATCTTGATCAACAACTTGGGCATCAACTTCCTGATTCTTGTTTTTGCAAATTAAAGCTTCATGTCCGAGCTGATTACACTTCTTACATTTGGCATCTGGTCTTCTCCAACATTTGTATGGTGGATGACCTATTTTGCCATAATGTTTGCAAGGAGGATATTCTTTTAAGCTTCCACCTTTGCCACAATTACGGTCAACTGATGTTTGCTCATATTTTGAACTAGCTTGCTTCGTCTGAAAGTCCTTTTCTTCATGATGCCTGACTGGAAGGGCTCCTTCAACAAAACCATTCTGCCTCATACATCGCCTCTGCTCTTGAGCCTGAAAAGAGTTCAATAACTCTGCCAAGGTGATTGTGGACAAATCCCTTGTATTCTCCAAAGCGGCAATTGACGCTTCATATTTTTCAGGTGCAGTAACTAAAATCTTTTGAATAATTCTAGAATCATCAAAAAAAGTGCCGAGTAATCTTACTTTATTGACGATATCAAGCAGTCTTTCAGAGTATTCTTTGACTATCTCTGACTCTTTCATTCTTTGCAGCTCAAACTCCCTTATAAGATTGAGAGCTTTCATGACTCGAATCCTGTCATCTCCAGCATATTCTTCCTTAAGATAATCCAAGACTTCCTTCGCTGTTTTGAGAGACATAATTCTAGTGAAGATTGTGTTTGAAACAGTTGCAAACAAACAAGCCTTGGCCTTCGATTTTCTGGTTTTCTTTTCCTTGTGGCATTTGATCTGGGCCACCGTAGGATTGTTTGGTAGAGGGAGTATTTCATAATCCTCTTCAACTGCCTCCCAAAGGTCCAAAGCCTCAAGATAGGTCGTCATCTTCACTGCCCAGAGTTGGTAACTCTCACCATCGAAGACAGGAGGAGAAAGATGGGAAAAACTAGTTTCAGACTCCATTGCACGCACAAGTCCCGCAAGAAAAACAACTTTGATACCAATTAAAAGTTTAAGAGTGGAAAACACAGAAATAAAGATAAAATTTCTATTAAAGAAGAATACTGAAAGAGAAAGAAGAAGTACGTTGATGTAAAAGGGTGATGAACTATTCATGAGCATCCTTTACATTTTACAGTGCTAGACTGAACTGAAAACAGAAATTGACGCAAACACTACTCAAACATGACGGCATTGAAGTAGTGCTCGAAGCCACAAAAAAGAAACTGCAGAATCCCTAAAGACACGATGACACGATCTAATTTGCTTAAGACTGAAAAGAAACAAATAAATAGAAGTCACATGACAAGCACGTGAGTTTGAAGTTACAGAAGAAAAAAACTAATACCCGGCCTCCCCTTAGAGTTGAGTTTGGCTCCGTCTCTGATTATGTCATCCCATAATGCATTGCTATCTTCTTTTGACTCTACCATTGCAGCCTCTCTACGTACAACTATGTTCTTTATCAATTTTTAGATGTTTCTCGTTAGTCATAACCCTTTCATCATTATTATTGCACCATTTTCAACCTTAATATTATCTATGTCAGTTTTATATCTAAAATCATTGGCATATAAGGTGTCTAAAGAGATCAAGTTCTTCCTCAAATCGGATACATATCAAGCATCACTCAATGTTTTAACAATTCCATCAAATATTTTAATTTTAACTTATCCTTCTCTAAAAATTTTGTAAGCTTTATCATCCTACAACTAGATAATACTAAAGTTTTCTGATGTGTATAATACAAACTAATCCTTATTTTGTATCATATGATGTAGTTAAAACTTAAAGTATGTCTTTATTGCTGTAATCCTTACTCTATACTATATTAATAGACTTTGGTGAATCATTAGTTTCCTTTCATCACTCTCCTCTTTCTTTTTTGGAAAATTTCTATGTATATGTCCAATTTGCTCACATTTTTAGCAATAAACTACCATTTTATTAGATTTTAACCTATGACTTCATTAGACGAGTCATCTTTCTTTTACTTTCTCCTATAATCCTAATTTCCCCTCACATAAAAACCTTCACTTTGAGAGCTTTTACTAGTGTTCTGTCTTTCTTAGTAATGATCCAATAGTGTAATAGTGATGTCTTCCACATCAATTCTCTTTGCCCAATATGAACATAGTCACTAGATGTTCCTAAAAATAGGTAAAGAACAAAGCATATTCATTGCTTTATCCTCATTTGTAATGATCACTACAAGCCTTAGCAAGTCATTAACTATTTGGTTAGACACATTTATATACAATACAAGCCTTAGCGAATATACTCTACATTGGTTTATTGTAGTCATGTCTAAAGCCTCTAGACATCAATCAAGTTCAAGCAATGTTTAAACTGATTTTATTAACATTGTAATTCCATTCTCTAAAGTGTGATCCTTCTCTAATAAGATTTAATCAGATGCAATCAATTCCTTGATCTTATAAAACCCCACATCTTTCGCTAAAGCACTTATCCATCTATCCTGATCCTTACTGTAGTCTCCTCAAACTTTGGTTTGAATTATAGATAGAAGTTATTATGATTTAAATTCGAGATCTTTAGCCAATGTTTGAATTGCTCTTGCATAAGTTAATATTAATTAGAAGTTATGATGCATGAATTTATGTTTGAAGATTAGTTTACTTAGAAGTTAAGAAACTTCACATTCAAATTGGTTGATCCATTATCACACACAAACTACTGATAGATTATCTTTTATGTTCCATAATTGAATTGAATAGGTGTTTATTGGTGAACTCTCTTGCAATTGGGAAACTTGTTAAAGTTGACTTCTTTTATCTTTAAAATTCTGAATTCTGCTGAATCCTAGCATTAATTTACTTTAAGATTTAGTAGTTTTCCTAGTTAATTTTCCTTGAATTTTCGATCTAAGGAAATTATTCTCACCACTATTGCTTGATTATTAAATATATTAATTTGTTAAACTATTCTCTTGCTTTAATTCTATCCACTGTTGCTTGATTATTAAATATATTGATTTGTTCGAATTGAGTAGATTCATACTTTATAGTTCTTTGTGGGAACGATTCATATTTGCCCATACTACTTGTACTAGCTTTTAGGATTAATTTATATGGCCTAACGACACCTTATCAAGTATCAAGACAGATTGAGTAAGAGAAAAGTGTAGCGTGGATGTTTGTTAGTCGACACGGGTAGTGTAATGGAAAGAAGGAGCTGGAAAGTTCTGGAGCTGAAGTGGCATCTAGATCTATATTAATATAATTACGTTTTTTACCCAATCGCTTCAGCATTTCATATTGCATCTTTGATCGGTCCCATCACCTTTGGCTAATTGGGTGCATCCAAAGATGAAAAAGCTGTAAACAGGTAATCGAGGAACAAGATTTTTTGTCCAGTTTTATGGTGCTTTATTGTGTTCAGTAAATCTCAGCGATTCATTTATGCGGGTTCCACGTGAACTTCACATAAATAAATGTAAAGCCCACATAAATAAATAGTTGAGATTTACTGGATACAATAAAATGTCATAAAAATTAGACAGAAGATTTGGACTCGCCCGTAAGACTGCCTTGGATTTATTTTAATTTTTAAACTTGTTTGAACAAATTATATTTTATCTGCAAGCTAGGACAATGTGAAACAGCAATCTCGATAGCCTACGAACGGTGATTGGAATTTAGTCCAAGCCTTTCGGATCAAGAAGTAAATTGTGATGAGAAAAAGGGCATGGTTAAGCTTTTCAAACGTGTTGCTACCAAATGACGGTATTGATTGTGGATGTTCACTAACGAAAACAACAAATTACATGAAAAGGTATCTAAAGCAAGGGAGTGACCCGCGATCTACTAGATCTTAGTATCTACAATACATTGATTAAGTAGGACATTTCAAAGCCACAAATAACTATCATTTAGTTGTACAAGGCCATCCGTACCGAGTAGACGCGTGTTACAAACCGACGATGCCCCATTTATTTAACTGGTTTCCATGAATGAGCATGGTTAAAGAAGTAGAATTCGTTCCCCGAAATGCAGCCTCCACACTGATTATTCAACATGAAACTCGGTTCTCTGGGGATTGTCAATGGTCTGTTTGATCTGGATATTTGTGTTAATCAACAAAAACATAGCTGCAGCAAACGAAGTAAAGGGTAAGAAGTACGAGTAGGATATGTTATAGTAACCTTTGCGGAAAGAATGGTCTGTCAAAGAAAGGCAACAACTGAGCCCTTGGAATCATCTCTTTTCTCAGCATCCGAATCTCTTCCTCTTCTATCATCTGGTGAATATAAAAGTTAGGAATAATATATAGTTTCAGAAACTTAAAATTCGTCCCAAACTGGATCATCATGGCCAACCTTCTCCAACTTCTCCACTTGTTTTTTCTGCAACTCCATAAGATATAGCTTTGATGCCACCTGTATGCACATCAAGTTTACCGTTCAGAGAATGCATCTGTACGAGTACGAGTAACTAAAAATCAAGCAAAATGAAACAGTGAAATGGGGTTAAGTTTAATTTTCACTAGTTGATCACACTCACGGAATAGTTGAACATGGCTCGTTTCAGGGCTCTTTGTTCAGTGTGGAGTTTGAATTCTTGTGGCTTCGTATTTTCCTTCGCATGAGGCCTTGGGGTGACCTACGTAATATGTGATAGTTATGTGTATGTGAAAAAGAGAGAAGTCAGGTGATGGGAGGGCTGAAATCAACCAGTAGATTGATTACCTTGGTTTTATCGTGGATTCGATCCTTGAGTTCATCTTTTACCTGCAAGTTACATAATAATTCAATGAAAAAGATTGAAGCTTAAGCTAAGATTCCAGTCTAATCATATGCCAATAACAGAGTTGAAAAGGAGAAGTAATTCATTATTAGTGTAGCAGCAAACTAAAGCAGAAGTTAACACCTGAAAGTAAATTTTTTCTATAGTGGGGCATAATGCAGCAACTTGTTGAAAAGTCTTTCATCATAACTACTAACACTGCATGCAAATAAAGCAAACTTACGCCTTATATACATTTATATAGTTCAGCTGGTAATTCTCGCAGTAAGAAAAAGCTTATGGAGAGAAACTTCCAACAATTTCAGCAACTGAAGGGAGGATTTGGGAATTACTAGTGCTAGCCTAGAAGAGTGAGAGATGGCTTGTCATATCTTTGTAAAATCTACCAATTCCGTAAGTAGAACTCTGGTAATCCGGTTAAAAGAATTCTTATGCAAACCAAAAGTGACAAAGTGAAGTAGACCACAACCGTTCACTTCTTTAATGAACTAATGACAATTATACACAACATATTTTGTAACGTGTCCTCCTTTTTTGACTTAGTAATATTGAGCAATCACTATAAAAGGACATTTGGAAATAAAGTATCCAACATTCCTTTGGCAGCAGTATTGCTCCATGAGACAACAGACATCGAGCTATCCTTAACAAGCTTTCAGACCATAACACAAGAAACAGACAAAAATGATTTAGGATGCATCAATCTCCTTGTTTGGGGAGAGGAACTAAACTTAATTAGCTGGGAAGATTCAATGATTGCAATCAGAAATTAAAAAAAATAAAGACAATATATTAGCAACCTCGAGTGCAGATTTTGCATGTGACTTCTGCATGCTTAAGCAGATGCTAAGCTAATATTGGTTGAGTCAGAAGAAGATAATGTTGAATTGAATTTATAAGCCAGGAAGAACCAAAGGTTGGAGATTTGTAATTGTCTGAGGAACAAATTGCAATAGCTATCATTTGTTGTAGTGTCTGTTACAACATCGCCAACAAGGCCAGGAACCGGTATACTCTACCAAACTTTCAGATTGAATCTCCCTCTCAATGCTTGCATATTAGTCATACCCGCTATTGTTCCTTCAACTCTCCTCATGAGATTGAACAAGCCATTATTATTTCAAGTTCCTGTTAACTGATCAAAGCCACTGACTTTGTTTTCTTTCATTTTATGGTAGAAAAAGCACCGACTTCCATTTACATGTTTATTTAAGGATCAACCATTAGTACCTCTGGTTGTTCTCTCCTAATTGAGAACTGCGATATTTTCCATGAATTAACTAATGAGAGTAGCTAGACCAAAGGTTTCTGAGTAACTTTAACTTTAAACAAAACCTGGTAAATATTACAATCCTGTGATGTAGAGTACACAAGATGCAGTACAATTTTAAAGGTATAGGTAGTTGGATTCCTTCCTTAATCAGGTGCCTTGTGTAAAGTAGTTTTGTAAGTCAAATTGCTAACATCTTGTCTCTATCCATCTTTCATACTGACTAAAGACCAGGAAAAAGAAGAAAACAGAAAGGAGACAAAGTTATCAGCATATATTCATTATCCTTTGAGTAGAGTTTACGTGTGAAAAGCCGCGGAATGAACTTGGTTCTCATATATTTTCCTGGGGGCTCTGAGATTTTGAAAATCCCCAGTTTTCACAGCACTTGGAAGTTTTCTCCCTATTTCTAGGTAAACTTTGCTGCCTCATGGAGCATCAGCAAATAGTATTAATGGTGGTATATCTCTTAGCTGATAAACCAAATGACATTAGTTGCTTAAAAAAGAAACTACCCTTCAATATTCTCTGAGAAGACTGTGATCTAAAATATCACAGAGAACGAAGCATGTGAAGATTATAATTATGAACAGGTAATCACTATCCTTGAAAAGCGAAAAAGTGATGAAAGGTTGTTAACCATCCACCCAGTTTTCAATTCTTTCTTGTTAAGGCCGTTATCTAACCAATAGAGAAAACATAGGTTGATTGCTTTACGGCATCAGATCTTACATTATAATTAACCTGTTCCAACCCTATTTTCACCCAAAATAAAGTTAA
Source organism: Erythroxylum citrifolium (assembly GCA_026284465.1). Taxonomy (NCBI): domain Eukaryota; kingdom Viridiplantae; phylum Streptophyta; class Magnoliopsida; order Malpighiales; family Erythroxylaceae; genus Erythroxylum; species Erythroxylum citrifolium. The sequence goes on along the minus strand of JANKOE010000206.1, from coordinate 41,059,105 downwards.
AACAAGTTAATCAGTACAAAAGTTCTGTACCCTTGCATTAGAGGGATGGTTTTATTATTGTCGTTATTATAAAGGTAAGCAGCATGTCACTCAGGCAGTTAGGTCATGAATGGAAAAATAACCTACTGACTCACTCTGATGCTTTTAGCTCAAGTTTTCTGAAAGCTAGTCATCATGTGCATGTGACCAAAGTGGCAGTATGCCAAAAATAGTGCCTTCCACTTCTTTGCTTTCCTCTGTGCCTTTTTAACTAAATGAAGGATACAATATGGATAAGACGTTGTTGGACAGAGGTTGAGTTGTCCCTGAAGCTTAATTTGTCCATCAATTTGGTGCTCGATGTTGAAATTTTCTTGAAGAGGCTATTAATTAACCGGTATTGAGGTTTCCTTTTTTATACGATGCGTATTACCAAATCTTTAATTTAAAAAATGCATAGTCCTAGCCTGCTTTCGATATTTAATAGATGGTGAAATCGCAGGATGATGTTCGTACGTCGTGATTACGGTTAGCAGCTTTTCCTTATTAATTGTTTGGAACGACCATTACGCCCATCTACTTCTATCAAACCTCGGGTTTGAGACAGAGAGATTCAAGTCGAGTGACATCAGTTTTTGTACAAAGGCAAGGGGGAATCAAAGGTGCTTTATAGAAATCGACATAAAATTCCAGACTTTACTGTTCATCTTGTTGTTCTTATATTCTCAAACATGATTTATCCAAAGTCATGTAAAAAATTTTAAAAACTCATAAATATTAGCTAAATGTCAATAAATATCTTTATTAGAAATCGTACAGCCTTCAGTTTTATGTAAAAAATAATTTTAAAAAAAGATTATCTAATTGTAATTATAAACTTTTTTTGATGATGTTACTTATAATAAAATTATATTGATGTTTATAAGTTGCTCTATGTAAGTGTAAATGTTTATTAGTTAATAACATTATTTTTTAGTCAAGGGTAAATGTGTTATATGAAATAATTGAATTCAATTATAATATTATTGGATTTGTTCCAAACAGTGTTTAAATATGGGGCATGCACACATTTAGAACAAATTAGCAGTCTTTAAATATGGTTGATGATTATTACTTTGAAATCTAATGTCGATGT
>JANKOE010000206.1:40909355-40921448 GCA_026284465.1 Erythroxylum citrifolium | reverse complement strand
TTTTTTGTTTTCAGAATCCACCTTCGGGTTGTAACTCCTATATCCTTGCGGATATGGTTGGGGTCTTATCCCCGCAATTAGGCATGTAATAACGGTTTTTCTCCTTTGTGACAAAAAAAAGTATACCATATCTTCATATATCCAATATCATGATTATGTTTAAAAATATTATCACCCATATCTAATTAGTCATATTGTCACCTTAAAATTAGAATATCATCACTAAGAAGAATATTATGGCTCAACTAAAACTGCATCAAATTTCCATAACACGCTTGTGTACTAAAATTACAACCACCTATGATAGATAATTCACATGTTCACCATAAAATAGGAATATCATCGTTCAGTTCGAAGAATACCAAGCCTCAAGCAAACCTATACTAGACTTTCATACATATAATATAATTGACCTAATTTCGTGAATGTCAATATTGTTTTAACACAAGTGCACAATATAGCTGTAGCTAGTATCGGCAAATATATGTCAATCCCGCGAGGACAATTAGTACTATTATCTAGCCTACGAGTTGATTATGATTTTTAACTAAAGAAACTAAATTTAAGCAAATAAAATAAATGAACAACACGATTAAAGCAGAGAATTGCAAAAAACTAACTTAATTACCAATATGAAGTGATTAGTATTTAGGTTTCAAATCATCATAAACCTTAACAGATTGGTCTTCTGTTATACAATTGGTTTGATAATTTGTTGGACTGTGGATTACTGTATTTTATTTGAGATGAAAATTGTAACAAGTTTAGAATTATGTAGATTATTATTAAGGGAAGTACCAAATTAATATCTCTTTTTCACTTTATTTTTCTTTGATATTATATTTTATGTGCTTTTATGGCATACATTTAGGACAATGTGCATCTTTAAGTGTGGGGAAGAGGTAAATTGAATTCTCAATAAATTTCAAAGAATCTTTTGATTTTGGTTAAACTATCAAGCTTTTATAATCCTTATTATTTATTTTTATTAATTGAAATACCAATCTAGTTAAAATATGTCAGAAACACTTTAGATTATTATTGATTATTGAGTTCAATTAGTATGCGAAATGATGAAAGCTAGAACAAACTTAGCTTTATAAGTTGTATTTTTAGTAGTCATTGAGATAATTAATTTAAATGAAAATTGCATATTATTTAAATACATTAAGCCTAAACATGAGCTTTTAAGCCTTAGATCTATATATCATTATATGATGCTATATTTTTTTGTTATGTGCTTTATCATTCATAGTTGGATGATTTTAGAACTTACTTTTATCATTCATATTAAGACCATATTGTTATATTAAAGGCATTAAAATGATAAAAGCACCTAGATTTTACCAGTTGTTTTAGCCTATATTCTTTTGATTATTACCTACCCTATTTTATCCCATAGAATTAACCAAATTAAAGGTTTAGCTCTTTCTTAATAATAGCCACATTGATAGTCAACTACATTATTTTTCTTGAATATTTTTCATCTATTTTAAAACCCTAAGAGATTTTCATTTACTTGATCGCATAAAACTTGGATCATATTGAAAATTTTTAAAGAGAAAGTGTGCTTACAAATGTTGGTGCATATCATTTGTTAAGCTTATCACTTCTTAAGTGCATTGTTGTTATAACGTTATATTTTCTCCAAAGTGATTCAAAGTTCAAGTTTTTGAAAAAGGAAAAAAAGAGAAAGAAAAGTTATGATATTTGTTATTGTTGGAGTGTGAGAAGAATTATTGTTGTGCTAGTTGTTCAGAGGATCAGTATTATAGACAACCAAGTTTTATATAGTCATGTTTATGTAAATTTTCTTCATCTTGTTACCTTTTAATTGTCCCTTTCATACCTTTACGAGAAGCCATTGCACCTTGTTTAAAAGACTTTTGGAATTTTGCTTTTAGTTTACTTATTAGTGGCGGGGATTTGATTTTATTGCAAGCTTATGGTCAAGATTCTTTATATGTATTGATTTGAGAGTTTCATTATATTTTTCACCTAAACACTTTGAGAGAATTGAGTGAATCCTTTACAAGAGTATGGAATTTTGTGCTTTTGATTTCATAAATGTTGTCAATTTGATTGCTATTAATATTGGTTTACAGAAGTTTGTCGTATAATTGCTAAAGTCTAATTAAAAGATAATTTGATTCATAAGATATGACAATTTAAGGTGTGAATGGATGTTTTGAATTTGAAAAGGGTTGGATGTTTTGAAGCTTAATGTTTGGATTATGATTTGCTTGAGGAAAAGAAAAGGCTTCAATGTGTGGAATTTGATAAATGCTTAATAGACTATATTTGTAATCCCATGTTTAATGAATTTTGCTTATTTATTTAAGAGTATTTATGGTTTTTGGTACCTATTTCATTTGTAAAATATTTGTAGACCCTAGTTGCCTTTATGGATCAAAAGGTGCAGAAGTTGGGCAAAATCGAGGCAAGAAATGGAAGAATTGAAGTTGTTTTTAAAGGGCACACCCGTGCTGATTGAGTGCATGCCCCTATGTGACATGTACACAACTGTGTGAGGAACCATGTACAGGTTAATAGAAGTTATTTTTTCCCGTGTTGAGATAAACACACCTGTGTAAATCTCGTACACCGTGTAAGCTTTTAAAATCAAGTTTTCGTACGAAATTTAAGTTTCGAAGTGATTTTAGAGGACATAGATTGCGTGGGCAATCATGTCCAATGTAGAAACCTTAATTTTGAGTATAATAGCGAAAAATAAGGACAATTGGGGAGTGAAAGTTTTAAGCATAGTTCTAGTAGCATAGAATTGGTAAGTGGCGTAAAGATCCCATAAAGACCATATTTCTATCGAAGTTTCAATAGATTATATTAGAGAAAAAGGGATGTACAATAAATTCTCTTGTATTTAATTCTTCTTCTATATCTTTAGCTATGTTTTTTATGAACTTAATTTGTTTAGTGCCTAGATGGGTTGAACCTTAGGATAGATTTTGTGTTTTGATTCTTTATTTAGTGTAATTTTATTATTATTTGATTAGATTCAATTATTTTTTATTAGTTTTTAAATTAATATGTTCAAGATATTATTTCCTGTATGATTTCATACTCGTGTGAATGAGAAATCATTTTTTTTAAATATTGAGAAATCATTGGAAGAAGTTGTTTTATTTGAATAGATTTACCATAATAGAAAGGAGTTGTATGCAAACGTAGAGATAATAAACATATATCAGAGTAGATTAGTGTTAAACTTAATAATGAAATTCACAAATCGATTAAATACAATCTTAACAATTTAAACTAGAAAAAGATTTCAGTTAATCAATATAGGATTAGATGTTGATAGTCTTGAGAAAAATATTAGCATAAGATAGGAATTTCTACATCTAATGATCGTTAATTAAATTGCATGATAAGGGGTTAATATCGTAAGAAGTTTAAGGGGGATTCTTTGCCTAGATTGACTTGGTTAATCTTTAATTGCTTGGCATTTTCAGTTATTACTCTGTTAAACTTCAGTTTAGTTTTATTGCTTAAACTAAATCATCATTTTAATTTGCCCGTTAGATAACAAAAAGGTCATTAATAGTAATTATAATCCTTGTAATATGAAATGGCCAACTTGGATTCTTAGAAATAGTTGCTCAGTTAAATTATTGCTTTTGGATTTCCATTTGAAGTGGCAAAAAGACCATTCAAATGTGTGTCTAAAGTACTACCCTCGTCAAAATAAAGATGATAAAAATCTCAAAATGTGATTCTAGCTTAGAATAGCGTGTCTCATGCCCCAATAAATTCTTCTAAGATACGCTCAATATTCTTCCTTGACGTGACTTTGTCCACTTGAAATGCTTTCATCTCTTCCCTGAGGGCTGTAACATTATTCACCAACCATAACCAATGTAAACACACATAGAAGACGTATTGCACAGAGAGTATGTGCCTTGCTAGTGAAAACTGACCTCGATAAGGGAGAGCTTTGAGTGGAAGTTCGGAGACTTTTGAATAAAAGAAGGATAGAAGACTCTTAGCCAACTCCAACGACTCCCCACTTACCAATATCTCCCTCTAAATTTAACCAAACAATCAAAATCAGTAACTGTGAGACGAGACCAGAAGTTCTTGGTTGCTTTTGAAGATGACAGCTAAAACAGCTAACAAAGACCATATGGACAGTTCATTGCATTGAATCTTAATCCTTTATGCTTTTCCTTTTCCAGCAATTTTCTAGTCAATTCATTGGATTTGTGGTACTTCATGGCCTTAGAGCTTGACTTTTAACTGAATATCTAATTAGCAAATCTACAAACAAAGAAAATAATTTTCTACCAACCTTGAAATTCTTCTGTGTATCATAATAGCCAGACACAATGACGAGAATCTGGAGCTTCTCCAGTCCTGATAGTCATACACCATCAATGAACAGTAATATAAAACCTTCTGACCATAATTCATTACAGAAAAAAATGTAGTGGACACAGTGCACGTTTTCCATGTATGCCAAATAAGATAATCCAAACGTAGTATGGTGGACATATTGCATGCTTTTCAATATCTTTGTTTTTCTTCTCCTGGCTTCTATTTGCCGCTCTTGTTAAGATCCTTATGTGGTGGTGCTTTCTATTAAACATTTGAGCCTATATTCTTATACTCCATGAAAACATCTCCTCATCACCACCAGGAAGGAACAACAGAAGTTATTTTATTACAAACCAACCATGATAAGCAGAAATTTTGGGTTTTGAATAGGAAATAAGAAATTTCAGTCACTCACGCTGGAAATATTTGATTTCCTCCGTTGAAGTTGCTTTGTGACCAAGAAGTTGCTCAATTGACGTGCCAATAGAGCTCATGCCAATAAAGGATACGACTGATCTTGAGCCACCAATATCTGGCTTACCTGTTAACAAAAATTTCTGCTTGAAAAACTAATGAACCACGAATGCAGCACAAATATTGACAATAAGAACATAGATTCATTAGAATGAGGTAGTTTTCAAGCATGCAGTTACAACCTCTCCATAACAGTTTGCTGCCAACTACCTGTTCACACTGCTCTAAGACATTGCATCAATTAGTTTTGGCTTTGGTAACTTATACAAAGTTTTTGACTTTTCATCCTTTTGACTGATGGTCTCGATCCCTTCTAGTAAATTGCATAGTCACTTCTAGGGAGTTCTTCATAAAATAATGTTAAAATCTTTCAGCAACATGTTTGCAATATCAGATCATCCTTTAATAAGTACCAGATGTGGATGTCTGTTCCCATCAAGTATCCTATTACCACAAATCTGGTATTACAATATTTCCAACAAAAATGACGCTACCAAATAGATGAATTCTGTTGCACAATACAAAGCAGTAATGCATCATCTGTTCACATAGTTAAGCTGATTTAGTTGCGTGTTGAATAGAAAGTTTGAAGATTAAGTACAAGTGCACACCTACTCTCTTCCACTTCTTAAAATCTTTGTGCAGTATATCAGTTAACTTGAGATCAGAGATATCATGCATTTTGTATTTCACTGCATAAAGAAGTTTTCAGTTAAGTTAGAATTTAACTGAATAAGATAAGCAAATGAAAATGGAAGAAGCAATAAGGAAGAAGGGCAATGGGAGGAGGGAGGCATAAACAGCAAGTTTCGAATCATGAGGAGAGAGAAAATTGCATTTACATATCTGGTGTAGACCATTACAGCCGAAACGACCGGCCCCATTGATCAACAATGTAGTCATGTACTTGTCTTTGATGGTGCAAGTAGTGCTTGAAAGGTTTCCAGTATGCAGCAGAATGCCGGCTAACTTTGAGACAATAGAAGAAAAATGAACGAGTTTTAGAAATATAATAATTGAATAGGAGATAACAGCAAACTTGGTTCAAAATTCAGGATCAGACAGAATATTTTCAAATTCCTGTTCCTTCTCCAAGACGTAAAAGGTCAAAAGAAGCAATTGACAGAGCCAAGGTGTGCATATTAAGAGCTTGAATATAATTTGTTACTGTTCTATGTCAAATTCCATCAATTCAGAGTCACATCACTTTGTGATGAATGCATCTTTTCAAGAAGACGACTTTGACAGTTACTTGGTGAGCTCCCACTCTTTTCTATTTGATACATTAAATTCTGTAATTTGAGTTCAATATTTATACACGGTTATGTCGTATACAAGTGGCAAAGGAGACTCCTCAGGGCTATTTCCAACATGCTCCTACTCACATTGTTATGTAATCAGGTTGCATAAACTCGCAAGCAGCCATTTTTATGGTGAGAGACTACGATCCAAATACACTATACAAAGATCTTTAGATCGTGGCTTATAAGGGTCCATTTATAGGCTAAGGTCATGTGCATGCTACAAGATTATTGTTTAGTTTATATATACAGACTACTGGTGATGTCCGTATTGTTTAGTTTATATATAGACTAGTGGTGATGTCCGTATTTGGGAAGTTGAGGAAACTCAAGGCCTTTTACTTAATTATTGACCCATTGAAGAGCTCTTAGCCTAGCTTGAGAGGAAACTCATTTGTTTAAATCATATGTGAATGAGATAGCAAAGAAGAATATGTAAAGAAAGATGTCCTTTAAACTAAACCCTTCTTGAACCCAAAGAGACAGAGAGAAAGCAATCATCCACGCAATTCTGATATCAAAAGCAGTAAGTACCAAAAGTCGACTGAACCCTTGCCCAGTCAGAGCCTCTGGTGAAGTCAGGGTAAATTTTTCAGCAACAAGAGTACAGCATGAGTCCTGCATACATGTCGTAGTTAATACATATTGCTTATGTTTAAGTACAAAGCTAGCTAACGACTGTTGTATATAAATAGAGACCAGAGACCTCTCCCATTTAATTTGAAACAAAAGAAAACCGTACTATATAAAACCGTATTATATAAAAACAATCTTTAATTTTCCATTCCTTTACCTGCTTCATGGCATCATCTATAAAAAGGATGGGTGAACTACTCATTCTTCATATGGAGATGAAAAGTTGATAGCAATACTAATAGCCATACTAATAGCAATATGGATCCTAAACCCATATTGACATATGCTAGGAGGAAAAGAGAGAAGGGACTCAACATGGGCCACAAACCCATGTTGACATATGCTAGGAGATCCTCTAAGGCAGGGAGGGATGTGTTAGGATCTTCGGGCAAGAAGGAGAATTCTAGAAGAAGACCAGTGGGCAGGAGGGCAGTAGTATGCTGAGGTGGCAAAGTTGTTAGAATAACAGAATGTACCTAAGGGGGGTCTATAAAGGGGTAGGCAGAGAAGAGAGAGGTAGCGAGAATATTTGTGAGAGTAAGAGTGACAGAAGGCAGCAAAACCTTCTGAGGAGCTACCTGCTCTGGATAGGAGAAATACTATATTTCTCTGGGACAGTGGTGAATACACCACTGTTATACGGCTATAATATTGTAATACCCTGTTAGTCTAAGGGTTGGTTCCTAACAGGATGAGTCATCAAACGGTTAGGGAAGTTAGTTAGAGGGGAGAGAGGAAAGGGCTATGTAAGGGGTGAGCAATGCAGGGCTGGGGGGTATCTCTATACTGATATTGTATTCAGCTGCATGCCAAAGGGCCAATAGTGGCTGGTAGCTAGAACTTGTGGAATATACTGCAAGACTATAGCTATTTTATCAATAAACATGCCTTTTTCTCATCCATTGCGTATCAAAAGTCAACAAAATGATTATATGATGACCAACTCAACCTCAGTGTGATGTTAAAATGAAGCAAAGTTCAGCCCAGAACAAATGAAGCATCAATTGCTTTGAGCCTCAATGCTTCAAATGAAGATGGAAGTCAGACACAAGACAATAGAATATTAGAATTTATCCAAAGTTAGAAATATAATTTTTTATGTTGGGGAGCTGCATACTATTTATTCACTTGGTTTGGTCTTTGGAGCATATATTCCTTCTACTAAACTCAGAACACAGAAATGAAACTCTCCAACAACAATTCACTCATAAACTTCAAAACCAATCTTCTAGGAAGTAGTATCAAACGGATTGATTTTTCACTATCAAAAAGAAAGTAAACCACTGAAGAAAATGGTCCTCCAGAAGTATTAAACCTGTGTTGCGTTAACAGTCTCAGCCCACGGATATGCAGATTCACCCTGAAAGGGCCATGAAAGTAATGTGTTCTTATACTGTGGACACCAAGAGAACAAATAAAATGTTAACAGGCACTACACTGCGATAATGTTATATTACCTCTTTGCTGTTGAATGTTTCAACTACAGCTTCTTTTAAAGCCTGTCTTGCGAAACAAAGACACTGATAAATATCTAGTAGCTGTAATCAATCGATTAAAATAACCTAATCTATTAATTGATTATTACCTCTTGTTTTGTTGACAGATTTTGATCATTTACCAGCACTATCTTGAGGCTTCCAAACAGATTATAGTATGACAGGTCGATCTGCAAGCATTTGATGAATCATTTAAAGGCACTCAAAGGCCTGATCAATCAATTTGCAATAGTGTTTCAGGAAGAAATAGATACAACATATGATATAATTGAATTATGTGATTCAAGTGTGTTCTAAGGGTAATTACCACTCGAGGATGTGTCAGGTCTATAGGAAAGTTTAAAAAATCAATGGAGAGGAGATTGCATCTGTTGTATAGAAAATTTTTTCAGTTTCTAGTCACAATTGGCATTTATATAAAAATTTAACTTGCTGATTAAACTCAAAGAGCATATTTTTATTAGGGATGTTGAAGGTCCTGTGGATATTACAAGTTTCAAACAAGTTATTTCCAAATCTAGTGATGAAAATAAAGACACTAAAAACAGAAAGGCAGCCAAATGATGTGGATCTTGTCAAACAAATCAGTGGTTGCGATGGATTCCAACATTAAGGGATAATTGGTTTATACAGGATCCAAAATCTAGAAAAAAATGTTTCCGAACAGGAATGTTACTATTGACATCAAGACTAGGAATGATTGCATATATCAGGATGTAAACAAGAGGAGGTTTTGTTTACTATTCACAACGCCTTCAGTCTAGATTCTCATAGCTAGCACACAATGGACTCAAGCTTAAGATCAATAGTTTTACTAACCTAACTAAGCATACCTCATCAACAAAAATTAAGAATGAATTATCGATTTGACACGAATCCAGCAACCATGTTAATTCAGCATGAGACCTCAATTCTTCCCTCTTCATATTAATGACAGGTACGGTGCATAGCTGGTCATTTTCAAGGGTTTCATTCAAGTAGAAGGCATACATAATGGTTGAAGCAATGGATCCAACATCTGCAGATAGTCAGCTCATTATTAGATTAACAGTGCAACATATATTCCAGAAAATGCTCTATGGCGAAGTGCATGGTATCTCTCCCAATGCTCAAGAAAATGATTGGTGGTCAATTGAGATCTTAAAGTGGTCCTAGCATCTGACCAGGTGCTGAACTTCTAAAAAGTAGACCTTTGATCAAGTTTACTAACTAATACTGATACTCTGCCTTTTTGTTCAAATATGCTGAAAATAATTCTTTTTTAGTACCTGATCATTGGACAAAATTCTTGGACTATGTTACTTCTATACACCAGAGCACCTTATGAAGTTTATTAAAGCAAAATTCAAGCATGACTTCTAATAAAAGGAGTTCTCATTGACAAAACCTACTCGTGGAAAGACTTGATGCATAATGATGCAAAGTTGCAACATCAATGACATAAAAGTAAAAAAGCTGAGAAAGTTTTCACAACTTTTCATTAGGGATGGAGCATAGGAAATTACCACTGACACCTCCACTTATTACTGCATGCAAGAATTTTCCAGGAACACCAGAAATCACATCATCCTTTCTATCCTTCAAGTACGCATTTAACTTTTGAATACTTTCGCATGATTCAACGATTTCAAATTGTGGTGAGATTCCATTGTAAAAGGATGCAGCAGTTTGAGGAAGTGAAATCTTTGACAAATCTGCTTTTCTCTTGTTCAAGCTATATGACTTGCTAATAGTTCTAGTGAGGCCAGATAATGTATTAGGTCCTTCAGTTACTACAAAAGCTTCAGATATGGACTCTGCTGGGACATAATCATCACCAAACTCCAAGCTGAGATTGAACTCGGAAAGTTGGGATGCAGAGGAAGTTGTTTTTGAATTCTTTGACACCCTCCAAATCGTAGACTGCCCGAAAGGTTCTAGAATAACGTCTGAGACAGAACCCGCAAAAGTTGAGTCTAGGGACTTTTCAGATATCTCCATCATCAACCTCTCATCAACTCTATCACCAACATCTGACACAAACTCTGAGTTACTTGGGCTGCCTGCACTTGCTTCATGGTCAAAGTCAAGATTTAGATCCTTTGAGGAGTCATTAACTCTTAAGAGACCGTTGAAATAAGGATTCTCTCTGTTACGGACATATGTTTCCTGCAACCCAAAAGAATGAGACTAAAATGATTGAGAAGAGACAAGGGACACATCGTTTGTTGCTAATAAAAATATTGCACCCAGAAGTATTGTCAAATCTCTCCTTAAATTATTATGTCATAATATGACACAACGGCTGACAATAAGAGATGTGCTTTAAAAACATGGTTTTAATAAAGCTTACTCATTTCTATTTACTTATTTAGGTCACAAACGTCTATCAAGGAATGAAAGCATAAGTTGCTCCTTAGCAGTCACTAAATATAGCATCCCTAAAAATTCCTCCTTACACATAAACTAGCAGAACTGGTATTTATTGAATGATCCTGTACGAAAACGAACCAAGAAATGTACAGTACGCTTCAAAACTGAGCCTCTCTCACTTGCCATTATATGGACATTAAAGAATGGGAGAAGACATTAAGACCTTTCATCAATTCACTAACTGGGGTGAATTCTGGAGTTAATTTTTAATAGCTACAGGAATTTCTTAATTTTAAGTAACCAGAATTGCAACTGAAGATCAGTAGCAGGAATGATGTCAAGAGCATTCATGTTATATTATTATTCTCACCCCACACAAGGTAAGTTTTTGTTAGTTTAGAATATAAATCAAAACATCCCATCAGCTATCACACAAGTGTAATGTACAAACGATGGTATATATAAGTAAAACTAGATAAACCCATCATCATATTCAGATGAAATGTGCCTTTTGTATTATGACAGTAAAGTTGACGTAAGAGAACGACAAAGTAACAGAACAGAAGAATTAGACCAACCTGGTGGATTTCCAGTGGAGGCCTCATGTTGCGGAATAGTAGGAGAGAAAGAGAGGACTGGAGACGACAGGGAGGGAAAGAGAGATTGAAGGGAAGATAGCAACTTAGTGACTAGTTTCTGAGGATGGTAAGAGACGGCAGATACCAGTCTTAGTAATTGAAGAGACGACAGAGAGTGTGCTCTGGACATCGTCGTAGACTCCGCTATTACAGCAATTCGTACGTTGTCTTAACTCACCACGGCGACTCTATCTATCAAGTTCGACTTTATTATTAATATTAATTTTATTTATAATAATAATAATCGATGTTACTAATACTGTCCTCAATTTGGTAATGATTGAGTTCTGGTACGTTACTGTATCAATTAATACTAAATACTATTTCGGATAATTTTTTAATTTATAAAATAATTCTTGATTTTTTTAAAATTACAAAATAATTTATTGTCATATTATACAATTGTACTGTATATTTTTAACCATGTCTCTAAAAATCATAATAATAAATACTAATCACAATTTTAATTTAATTTAAAATTTTAATTTAATAATTATTAATAAATATAATTAAATTTAAAAATATTTTTAAATATATAATTTTCAAATAAATTTTGATTTAATAATTAAAATATATAAAATAAATATTAGTTTACAAATAATAATTTTAAAATTATTTATTTAAAAAAATAAAATATTTTTATTAATAAATATTAAAATAAAATATTAAAAATAATTTATTTTTAAGTTTAATTTAATTTATATTTATTATTAGTAATAAAAATATTTATTTTTATTTTAAAAACAAAAATTAAAAATTCACAATAATTATAAAACTTGAAGTAAATAAAACAACTTATAACGCCCCAAAGTTGGGGTTAGCATTTTGAGCAAATTTAGTCCGATTTCTGTTCTGTCTCTT
>JANKOE010000206.1:40844832-40855064 GCA_026284465.1 Erythroxylum citrifolium | reverse complement strand
TTATATGTTATCTTTGTGGCATCATAGGACACAACGAATCCAGCTGCCCAAAATTGTTTGACAGGGCAGAGGAGGAGCTTCATAGAGAGTAGCTGGAGGAAATCCACGCTGAAGTACGGGCACAAACTGAACGACGGACGGTGCAGTGGAAACGTGATCCCAGGAGCGAGAATGTGGCTGATTGTGTAGCACGAAATCGGGAGTCCAGATTTTCGCAATCTGCAGAGAAGAATCCGCATAGGATTATCAATCAATTTTCTTTCTATTCGAAGAGGATCACGCTAAAATCTACTATCGGATATCCTTCCAATGTGGGCCAGAATAATTCAGAGGAAAATGGATTTACAAAGGAACAGAAAGCTATCACTACGATTAGGCTAAATGATAAAGAAGCATCGGTTATGGACATGGATGAACCCAAAAAATGCCCCAGACAAGAAAATTCTGAAATTAGTGTTGTCGATGAGATGAACACCGAAGATATGATTGTGTCAACCTATCCACACTATTTACCAGCGGCCGGTCTTGCTCAGCAGACCCGCCGAGAGCCATGAGTTACATAGCTTGGAACTGTTGTAGTTTGGGCAACTATCAGACAGTTCGTGCTCTGAAGGACCTAGTTAGGTTCAATAAGCCTTGCATTCTTTTTTTAAGTGAGACTATTGCAATTTCTAATAAGATCGAAGAAATAAAAAATATGTTGAAGTTTGATTACTGTTTCTGTGTTGACTGGCTTGGCCGTAGCGGCGGTTTGGCTATGTTATGGATGAGTTCTATTTCAGCTACTATTACAGGTTACTCTAACAACCATATTGATCTGATTATTGATGATTTAAGCAATCCAAAATGGCATCTTACGGGTTTTTACGGTTTCCCCGAGTATGCTAGAAAACGTGCTAGTTGGGAGCTCCTTCGTTCTCTCTCCCGCCTTCATACCATGCCTTGGGTTTGTTTCAGGGATTTTAATAATCTCCTGTCTATTAATGATAAGCTTGAAGGAGGGGATTATCCTATTTCTTTGATGGAAGGATTTCGCCAATGTATTTCGGATTGCAACTTGGTAGAAATTCCTCTTTTTGGTTTTGGTTACATTTGGGAAAGAGGGAGAGACACAAACACACGTATATTGGAGAGGCTAGACCGTGCATTTTCTAATAAGGAGTGGATGGATAATTTCATTTTTCACAAACTTTAAAACTTTGTGAGCTCCACGTCTGATCATAGTCTCATCAAGTTGGTGGCTGCATGTTGGTTTCCAGCAAAAAGGACTAGTCGTTTCAGATTTGAGGATAAATGGCTTTCTGATAAGGGTTTCATTGAGACCGTTTCTGGGGTTTGGGTGGCTAACGCAGGTATGAATATTCTGGCAAGGATTAAGGAGTGCGGTGCTAGCTAAACAAAATGGCAGAAGCATCTCGGGTTAAACTTTTCAACACGTATAAACACTATCAAGAGGAAGATGGAAATATCACGTAACAATCACCAGCACGCGTCCTTCTGTACTCTCAAAGCTGAACTAAATTGCCTTCTTGCTCAGGAAGAAATCTATTGGAAACAAAGATCAAAGATATTTTGGATTCAGTATGGGGAAGCAAATTAGAAATACTTTCATGCTCAGGATTCTAAGAGAAAACGGTTGAATCATATTAATTTGCTGGTGGATGATAATGGGTTGCAAGTGGTGGATGATGAAGGAATAGGCAATGTCATTCTCAATTATTTCAATCACCTTTTTTCAATGTCGGGGCGTACTGATTTCAGACATTTCGCCTTGGTTAATTCGGAGGTGACTAACGAGGATAACAATTTTCTTCTAGCTCCTGTACGACTTGACGAATTCAAGACAACAATGTTTGACATGCACCCGGACAAAGCTCTTGGTCCTGATGGTATGAACCTAGCTTTCTTTCAGAAGTGTTGGCCTTTTTTGGGAGCTGATTTGTTTGAAAATTGTCGAAATTGGATGGAGCAGCGTGAGTTTCCGGATACATTAAATGGTACGATCATTGTTCTGATTCCTAAAATAGACAATCCTATATGTATGAAAGACCTTCGGCCCATAGCTTTATGCAACGTTGTTTACAAACTCATAGCTAAGGTGATTGCTAACAGCCTAAAAACTTTGCTCCCGAGGATCATTTCTCCCATGCAATCGGCTTTCGTCCCAGGTCGGCTCATCACTGACAACATCATGGTGGCTTTTGAGATCATCCACTATATGAAGAATAAAGGGAAAGGGAAGCATGGGGAGGCAACTCTTAAAATTGATATCAGCAAAGCCTATGATAGAGTAGATTGGGATTATCTCCGCTTTATCCTGGTAAAGTTGGGGTTTGACAGTAAGTGGGTTGAGCTTGTTATGACTTGTGTTACTACTGTGCGTTATTCTGTGGCGTTTAATGGTTCTGAAGTTGGACCTATCATGTCAAAGCGTGGTCTGCAGCAAGGAGACCCTCTGTCACCGTATCTTTTTATTCTTTGTGCTGAAAGGTTGTCTGCTTTATTAAGGGAAAGTGAGGCAAGAGGGGATATTCATGGTGTGACTATCTGTCCTGGTAGTCCTAGTGTCTCTCATCTTTTTTTCGCAAATGACAGCTTCCTTTTCTTTCGTGCGAATAAGTTGGAAGGACAAAACATCAAACAAATACTTGCCATCTATGAGGTCGCGTTAGGGTAGACAATTAATTATCAAAAGTCAAGTATTATGTTCAGTTCGAATATGAAACCTTCTGAAAGAAGTGAAGTGGAGACCATCTTAGGGGTAAACACGCCTATCGACCACGGGAGATATTTAGGTCTTCCCTCTCTCATTGGGAGGAACAAAAAGCAGGTTTTTGCTTTCATAAAAGATAGACTCAGCAAGCGTATTATGAGCTGGAAAAATAAATTGTTATCAAAACTGGGGAAAGAGGTTGTCATCAAGACAATTGCACAAGCATTGTCAGCTTATTATATGAGTGTATTTCTTATTCCCCAAGGGACCTGCGATGAACTTCAGAAGATGATGAATGCCTATTGGTGGGGATCGGGTACAGACATTCACAAGAAAATCCATTAGGCGAGTTGGGATCGCCTTTGTGCTCCAAAGAAATATGGGGGTATGGGTTTTCGAGACCTTCATTGTTTTAACCTAGCCATGCTTGCTAAACAAGCCTGGCGATTTATGGCTTTTCCTGACTCGCTACCGAGCAAGCTTTTTAAAGCAAAATATTTCCCTTCCTGTAATTTTCTGAAGGCCAAGGATCGTCCCAACTCAAGTTTTATCTGGAAAAGTATATTTGCGGCTAAGGATGTTCTGCTTAAAGGTGTCAGATGGAGACTGGGGGATGGCTTCTCTATTAATGTTTTTGCTGATCCATGGATCAATGAAGCAAATAATTTTTTTATTACCTCTCCGTCCATCCAGGAATTCGATGATCTTAAGGTGTGCGATTTGTTTAATGAGGAGGGATCAGGGTGGGATGTTCAATTGCTAGAAGGATTGTTAACGCCTCATGATGTGGGACGTGTTTCCAGGATCCCTATAGCTTACTCTAAACCGCCAGATCAACTTATCTGGCATTACAGTCCGACTGGTGTTTACTCAGTCAAAACAGGGTACAAATTGGCTCTTTCTATGCATACTAACTTTGGTAAATTTTTCGTTGAGGGTCCTTGGACCATGATTTGGAATCTGCCTATACCTCCCAAAATTAAAGACTTTGTTTGGCGATGTTTTCGTGGTTTTCTCCCTTGCAAAGACCGTCTTCGTTGTAAGGGTATTTTGCTCAATATTGAATGCGATGTTTGTGGCCAGCCAGAAGATCTTTCTCATGTCTTAGTGGGTTGCCCGAAAGCTCAAGACATTTGGGCAGTGACAGGTTGGAGTTGCCCACATCAGGGAGTGATTATGTTTGTAATTCAGATACTACAACTTTCGTCGATTTCCACCATCGAACGTCAACTTGCTTTGTTGTGGAGCATTTGGTATCATCGAAACTTGCGAGTATAGCAAGGTAAGAACACGCCCCCTCTAATGGTTGTTAATTTTGCAGATAGATTTATTAAAGACTGGCAGGCTTCGCGGGAGGTTTTTAAGAGGGTTACTGCTCCGACTGAGGAGGGCAAAGTTATCAACGCTGGATGGACTAGACCATCGGAGGGTTTCCTGAAATGCAATGTTGATGTGGCTATTTTTCAAGATAAGAATGCCTCAGGTTTTGCTGCCGTTCTCAGGAATACTAGAGGTTGCTTTGTTGCTGCTATCTCCGGACATTACCCTTTTATGCTTGACCCAGTCCTTGCAGAGCTTATGTCAATAAGGGAAGCTCTGTCTTGGTTAAAAGAAAAACAAATTGAACGTGTCATTGTGGAGTCTGATTGTTTGACGGCTATCCAAGCTATTTTAGCTTCGTCTTCGAACAGTTCTGAGATTGGAATTTTGGCCCTTGACTGTCTCTCATTCAAGCGACATTTTCTTCACTTGTCCTTCCATTGGACGTGTAGGATTGCCAATAAGGCGGCTCACTCTCTTGCACGGGTAGCCTTATTACATGCAAACCTTCAACATTGGAATGTTAGCCTTTCATGTTTAGATTCCATTTTACTTTCATATATTTCTGCTTGTTCTGATTATGATGGTGAAAGGCTAGTAAGATCCAGGTGTATGGGGTAAGCCTGTTGGCTTGGGTTAGTTGTTTTTTGCCTTTCACGTCAATGATTTAAAAAAAAGTAGGAAAACTAAAATAAGAATTGCCACCAAGTAAAAAGATTATATTTCTTATCAGTTTGATAATTTGGTTTCATTTTTATTTGTTTTAGTTTTTAGTTTTAGTTTTTTATTTTTCAAATAAAAACAAAAACTCCCTTATATGGTAATGTCAAAATAGTTATATTTTTATTACTTATAATAATTACATATTAGATAAAATCTAAAATAATTTAATTTATTTTAATTCAATTCAAATATCTTGATAATATTTATTGGTGAATCATCAGTAAAATTATTATCATCAATAACATCTAGTTGTGAGGTCTAGGACATCAGTAAAATTGTTATATTTTATTAAAATAAATAATTTAATAATTAAAATTTTATTTATATATTAATTTTATTGTAATTATTGAAGAAAATTTGATTTGAAATATTTATTTTTAATACATTTGCAATTTAAATTAAATTTATTAATAATTATTTTATTTTAAAATTAATATTTAATTTTATTATAAAATTATAAATTAAGTATTCATAAATTTTATTAATAAGTAATATCAAAAAATTAACTATATAATATTAAATTAAATTATTCATACTTCTTATTAATTATTAATATTAAATATTAAATATTAAATTAAATTAAACTATTTATACTTCTTATTAATTAATAATACTAAATAATTAAATATTTCATATTTAATTGATATTAAATCAAATTATAAAAATAGAAATAGAAAACAAAAAATACTTTTTATGATTTTTATAAGTTATAAAAATTGGAATAAACTTTTTTTTTTACGATGCAGATGTCTAGGATCAAATAGTTGAAAGAAGAAAAAAATTCAACCTTTTTTTACAAAGCAACATTCTCTAAATAGGTTGCCGGTAGGATTGTATCCATTTCATACCCAAGATCAACCTTAACAACTCAAAATCAACTTCTTAAGGCCACAGTAGAGTATTTCTCCAATCTCTTAGGATCTACTTTTGATGCTTGCTTATCCCCTAGACTAATACAAGTTGTTTAGGACCATATTACATCTTAGGAAGTTAACATGCTAGCTCAACCAGTAATTATTTAGGAAGTTGTTAATGCACTAAGATCCTTATATATTTACAAGGCACTAGGGCCTGATGGACTTAATGCCAAAATCTTTATCAAAACTTGGCATATTACTAATCAACTAGTTATGGATGCAACTTTTGAATTCTTTAGGGAGAAAAGAATGCTTAAGGAAATCAATCACATATTTATCATTTTATTTCCTAAAGGCAAGGACCATAAAACTATGAATGATTTTCACCAAATTGCATGCTGCAATACCATTTACAAAGCTATCTCCAAAGGCATTGTAAGAAGCTGAAATCTAATCCAAAATTACATTGATCATGCTCAGGAAGCTTACATATCTAGCAGACCCATTGGCGATAATATCACCATTGTTCATGAATTGTTTAAGCATTATACTAGGAAAGGAGGTCATAAGAATTGTTCATTGAAGGTTGATTTCTAAAAGGCTTATGATATAGTTTAATGGTCCTTTGTTATCAATACTTTTCTTGCATATGGTTTTATTAGAACCTTTATAGTATAGATAGATCAATGCACCTTAATAATGTCTTTCAACATATTGGTGAATAGGGAGCCATCAAACCGAATCAAAAGAGCAAGTAGAATTAGGTAAGGGGATCCTTCGTCCTACCAATTGTCACTAGCTATAGAAATATTCAGTAAGTTATTAAGAAGAGTTGTGGAGAGAAACTGATCGTTTAAATTCCGTGCTAGGTGTAAGAAGCTACGAATTCTTAGCTTAAATTTTGTTGACAATCTATCCTTATTCTTAAAAGCTTATTGCAACTCAAATTTCTCTCTCATAATTGCTTTTAAGATGTTCAATAAGATGTATAGACTATGCATCAATAGGGACAAAATTGTTATGTACATCTCAGCAAGTGCCCTCAATCCGAGTTTATGGTTATTAACCTAATTGACTTCAAGGTACTACAACTGCCAATATAATATCTTAGTGTACTAATGTCCTTAATTAGAACAAACATGTAGATTTTAAGCCTCTTACAAAAAAAATTCCAGCCATAATTAGGAGTTGGACCTATAAGAAACTATCCTTAACTGAATCAAATGTGTACTCACATCTATAAGTGTATATTGTGCCTCTCATTTGGTGTTCCCTCGAGGTATTATAAAGGTAATTGACATAGTCTTTAAGAAGTTTTTGTGGTCAGGATGTAAGCAAGAAAACTTAAGAACTAAAATTTGATGGTATAATGTGTGTTAAACAAGAAAACAGGGTGGCCTATGAATATTAACAACTAAATGATGAAATAGGTGCTACTGATAAAAAAGGCTTAGAGACTAATCAAAGATAGACAATCATCATGAGTGTGATGGGTACATGCTTACTACATTAAGGATAAATGTTTTTGGAACTTCAAAATTCCCATCAATGCTTCCTCAATTATGAGTCATTGGGAAAGTTATCATATAGGAATGCATTAGTCAAGTTAGTGATGGTGAATTTACTACTTTATAGTTTGATTGTTGGACTCCTTATAAAACACTTATTCAGATTAATGAGTTGGGACCTTTATTGAGTATAATTTAGTTAAATGCAAATGTAGCTCATGACCTATCATTAAGTAGAGACAACTCATTCTCCACTCCTGCCTCAGATGTAACCACTTTTCTAATCAATTATAGACTGTAGAATAACACAGAGGATAAAGTGACGTGGAAAAGCAGCTTCTAGGAACTACTTTAATGCTTTTATGCAGCTTGCTATATAATAAGGGTAATCTGCAAGTAAGCTGTAATAAAGTGGTCTAGTGTAAAGATCACTATCCAAAAATATGACACACACTATGGCTAGCACTTCAATATAAGCTTTTCAAAGTGGATATATCATGAAAGTTCTTGTACAATCCTGATTGGTATGTTCTCTACAAGATGGAGCTAGAATCTTATGATAATTTGTTTTTTACTGTAATTTCAAATTTAAGGCCTAGAAGTATATAATGAATTTATTTAATATGGTGAATCCTCCTAGCAGGTGGAATGAGATAATAAATTTAGGCTTAGACTGACCAACGGCCTGACGGGCTAGGATAGGTCAGCTCGTGACTCGGCCCAACCCAGCTCACCATATATATATTTAAGAAAAATGTCAAAAACGACGTCAATTTTGACAAAACGATGTTGTTTTTGAAATAATGATTGGACCACGGGCGGTCGTGGCTTGCCTGACCTTAGCCTGTGTCTTAATCGAGTCGACCATGGTTAGCCAATGATCCGGTCAACCCAGGCCAAAATCGAGCAGGCCGAGCCCTTTTTGACATCCTTAAATAAAATGGAGCTCACAAGCATGAATGAATTAGATAAATGAGTGAATTACATCTCCTTATCATATTTGACCATAAGTGTATGAGAAGAAAGAAACAAAAGGGTATTCTCCAAATTGAGCCGAAATGAAGAGGAGTTTATTGGGTCCATAAGTGAAAAAAATCATATTGCACATAAGCTTATTCAAGATCATGCACATAATCAACTAAAAAACCAGCACCAGTTGGAGAGTTACGTAGCTAAAAGTTTGAAAAATGTTTATGATTTGACTAGAAGTGTAACAAGTTGCAATTACTCATATTATAGTTCTTTGTGACTTTATACATCAGCCTCCTTTCAAGGAATAATATTTTTATTCTTCGAAAAAAGAAAATAGGAAGAAATCAAAATAAAAAATAGAAACCAAAAGACTCAAATAAGTAGGTTTATTTACTAAATTTGAAAACAAAAGTAGAAAATAAGAAACCAACAGTTATAATTGAAATTATTCTTTCTTATTTAACAAAAAAAATTTTTGATAATTTTTTCAATTTAAACAAATTTATATTAATCTAATATGGTGAGGTGATGAAATAATTATAGTTGTATTTAAGTACATCATATTCTTTTATGGTTTAGGGAGCATTTGGTTTGAGCACGGGGTTTGGTATGGATATAAGTATAATAGTAGAAGGGAATAGGAATGAGTATGAAAAATAAAAAAATGATGTTTGGTTTGTAACTTGAGTTTCTGTATTAATACCAATAATGTTGTTTGGTTTGTTGCATTAATAGGAATGAAACATAAACGCCGAAAGAAGTATTGAAGTAATAATAATAATAAGATAATTAATTTCGTATGATAAAATTATTAATAATAAAAAATATTAATAATAATAATAACAATAATTAATAATAATAATAAGATAATTAATTTCGTATAATAATAATAATACAAATAAATAATGATGATGATTATGATGATGATGATGATGATAATAAGATAATTAATTTCATATAATAATAATAATAATAACAATAATTAATAATTAATAATAATAATAACAGTAGTAGTAGTAATAATAATAATAATGAAGATGATGATGGTGAGTTTAATAATATAATTAAGAATAAAAATTGCTTATGTGGGGAGGGGTATAAATAGTAACTAATAGATTAGAATGAAAACTTGATACCCACCCCCTTTGGAGGGTTTAGTAGATTCCCAAATTTAATGGAATAAATCCATTCCCTTGGAATTGAAAACTCCAAAACAAACACTATTGTTTACAATTATTCCATTCCTTTATTCCTAAACCCTCAAACCAAACGCTCCTTAATACTTTTCAAAATTAAAATATTACAACTTATACCTTATTTTAAAAATAATTATAATTCACTTTATTTTAACTTAACGTATTAATCAGTATAAATATATTTCTTAAATGTTCAACTTAACTTTTATTTTTCTATTTCAAATTTTTAATTATAAAAGTTTTTAATTTAGTCTTTGACTTTATTAATCATTCTATATCAAGAATGTACTAATGTTAGTGAAAATCTAACATAATACCAATGAAATTTAAGCTCGAATATAGTTGTGAGTAATGTGTGAATCTTGCCTTTTTTAAATTTTAAAAAAAAAAGATGTGAGTCTAACTTTAATATCACATAAAATTTTTGATAAGAGATAAAAGTATAATGTAAATTGACTAGTAAAATTTAAGAATTAAGTTCAAAAGTTTATTGGTTAAAAATTAAAAGATAATGTTAAATTAAAAAACTAAAATGTGATCTTCACAAACATTTAAATAAGTGATATAGACAATATGGTATGGCTCTAGATGTTGATCTATATATAGACAACTGACAATTAACAACTCTTTTTTTACAACTATAACATAAAATATGAGATTAAAAATAATGTTGCCATAACTAATATTATATTTATAGTTTTAAAAAATAAAATTTTGCTAAATTTTAAGGGTATGTTTGGGAGTTTAGGATGGAATGGAATGGAATGACAATTAATGGAACGGAATGGAATAGAGTGGAATGGAATGGGCCACTCCATTGTTTGGAAGTTTAAATAAAATAAGAGAGGGACTCCTTTGACCATTGATTGGAAGTGATACTAAAAATGAATGGAATGGAATGACTTGTAATTTTTTTTCCAAAATTACCCTTATAATAAAATAT
>JANKOE010000206.1:40641617-40656874 GCA_026284465.1 Erythroxylum citrifolium | reverse complement strand
GTGGATTTGCCCCGTGTAGGTTCAGAGCGAGGAGATTAAAGACTGGGACGAGTCAACCGCAGTGGCCAAAGGAGTTTAAGTTTTTGTCGCTTGAATATGTATTTTATATAATTTAATTGGGCCTGTAACTATTCTTTGGATTTTTGTTCTGAGATTTACGATATGTAATAATGCGTGTGGGTTTGAGTTACGAAATAAAATAAATGTCAGTGTGATTCTTTGGTTTTGATTGTACTGTCTTGGGTGACATCCATGTATCCTCCCAGGGGGTATTTGGGTGTTACAAGTTCTCTAAAATACTAGGATTTCTTTCTAATTAAAATTAAACTATTAATTAAAATTAAGATCTAGCTTAATCTTGATAGAATTAAATCTTAATAAAACTAAATATTTCACATTTAATCCTTAAAATTTCTAAAACTTGAAAGTTAAGTCCAGATTAATTTAAATTAATTTTTCTCTCTTTAATTGCTTTATATTTATGGTTTCTTAGGTTCCTAATATATTAATAATAATTAAAAAATATAATTAAAATTAGATAAAATAAATTCCTTCTAATTTATATTTAATTATGTGATTAAATAATTAAAAATCATATACTAGGATTTACGTCTAGCTACATGTCATAATTACCCAATTATTAGGAATAAGTTTGACTTAACCTGTCAATGTATGATTATAGCATATAATTTAATCTTTTCAGTATCTAATATTCCAAATTTGACATAAAGTGTGAAGTTAATGTCTACTATATTTAAATATAATCATATTTATTTTTATTAACTAGTAATCAATTTATAATTGATATTTGAAAATATTGATTTTAAGTCTTAGTTTACTCTGACTAGAGAATTTCTTAAATTACTACTAATCAAAAACATTAGACCATTATTCTTAATTAAGTTAAGGAGACAAATCTTTTATTGATTTACTCAATTATCTCTTTATAGTTCATATTATATTTACATACTACTGATTGAATTATTCTGATTGAAATAGGATATAAGTAACCTCAAAATATTGTAATTTCTGAATAAGATATCTTAATAATCTCAAGCTAATGATTAATTACACAATCATTATAAAGAAATCCATAAACACGCAAGTAATATTCTATTTGATATCCTCATAATCAAGCCATTTCACTAAACTTATTATCTAATAAGTACTCGTATGTTTGTTTAAGTATTTCCATATTTTAATGATCAATTATTTTCTTCGTAAAAAAAAGTTTTAATTTTAATATTCTATCAATATCCTGTCCTGATAAAACTACAATTAAATATAATTTAAAAATAATACATAAATATAAATTGAAAACGACAATTACGATCTCTTTATAATTTCAATTGCATAGTTATTATTTCAAGGGCTTTATGTTTAGTATTAAGCATCAAATAAAATTAACAAAAATATGTTAAAATAAAGAGTGCTCTTATTTATTATTATATATTACTTTACATCTAACCTATTGACAACAAAAATATAAACTAACAATTTGTGTTAGATTTGTAAAGAAAGATGTAATAACTTTTTATGAATTTTACAGTTGAAAACCTTTGAATGTATGATTGGCAGGGAGTCAGGATAATCAAAGTATCGACTGTCTTGGGTAGCTCAGAGAGGCTTGATTGCATATTTATTAACAGGACAGAAGACTGTTACCGTAAGGACTGGGATAGCAGTAATGGCGGTCAAATATTAAACAATCTGCCATGGAGAACTCATGGTGCCCCAACCACTTAAAACTAATAAATATATCAGTAGTTGTCGATTCTGTGCAATGCCAATAAACTCTTTTCCCTTTATGGGTGGTCCAGTGTACAGGACTACCAAGTTGATGATAATTAGTGAGTTTCCAAAAATTTCAAATCCTCTGTCTAATATTATGGTGTCTTATTGTATCCAATAAATCTGTCATTTATTTATGTAGGTCTCGCATGAAATCTGCGTAAGTCCTACAAAATAAATGGCTAAAATTTCATAAAACAAAATAAAACAGAGTAATATTAGACGGAAGATCTAGATTCAATTTTCAAACTCATTTATTCGTTCGTTCTCTTAGCGGAGGACCATAAATACAGCACAACCTCCAAGCAGCCATTGGCTTAATTAGATGGAAATCAGATTGTGTGAACCTTTACAGGCTGGCCTTTAGACCCAAAAACCAAAGCATGGAATCCAGTTTCAACACTAATTGTTGTGGACCACGATGAAAATCATGGCAGGTCCAAGATGAATTGGTGAGTTAACCGGCAAACTCTGAAATATTTATTAATAATTTGAAGAACCTTCAAGTCTTTACATACCCCTACAACAGGTCAGCCACGTGAGGCCTTGGTATAATTTGACCTCATCTCGCTGCATTACATGTACAATAAGCAGTTGCACATGAGGTCCTGTTACCCGTTTTGCAAGCAATGGCGGTTGGTTCTCACAAGAAGAATCATAAAAGAGTTTGCACCAATAACCTGCAGAAGGGGAAAGATGATGGTGACAAGCAAGAATTGATGGATTTCAGGGACCAAATGGTCTATCAATCAGATGATGGTGACAAGCAAGAATTGATGGACTTCAGGGACCAAATGGTCTATCAATCAATCATTATTGCATCCATGAATTTTATGGTATGATACGTGAGACCAAGGAATGAACAGCAAGAGAATGCTAATATAATTGCACTTGAAAGGGATTTGGATCCTCTCAAAAACCAGCTTTAGGGATTGTATGAATACATTTAACCCAAGATACGAATGGACAACTGTACACCAGTTGTGCTGTTTGCAACATGTCAAATTCTGATAAAGTTCACTCTTACATGGAATTAGATCACATGCTCCACAGCTTTAATTAATGCCAGAAACTATTTTCCTTTGGGATGAGGAATCACAAAAGAAGTTGCATAGTCCTGGAAAAGCCAAGTGTAATAAGCATGGGCAAGCAATTACTTGGAGCGAGCCTATAATAACAAAGTTCTTCGCGTGATTCCCCAGGAAAATTGTTTCCAAAAGACTAGATAGATGGATATACAAGTCACGTGAGCATGCAATGCCTCTCTTCTGACTGCACAGAACTAAGGTTAATACAGAGCAGTTCCCAAAACAATAGTAAATTGCCAAGACAAAAAACATAGCCATTACAATAAGCAACTTCTGATAAGAACTTCCATTCCCATTGCAAGAAGCACTTGGTCAGAAGCAGTAACTAATAGCGAATTTGGCAGTTTAAAACAATAAATATTACATAGGGCTACAGTCAATTAAATGGTACTAAAACAGTCGAGTGAGGAGCCTTAGTTGGTCAGGAAGGGAAGATGTACTCGTAAATAGCACATCACACCAGTCAGTAGATTCTGTTGTATCAGCAGTCAAAAGCATCTACAACCACCTTGAAGTCACTAATGTACAGAGCCAGGCGGTTTGTATGAAGTCATGCTAAAAGGTCAATTGTTCTCCAACCGAACGGATTGCCCCGGGTCATTGAGTACTCCAGTTGGATTCCTGCCATCTGTCAACAGCAACACAGTCATGTATCAACCTTGATAGAGTAGACAATGAATAGCTTCACGAAAAATATCCATTGTGTTACAGATACATTTCAGAAATTGTTTATCTCAAAGTCTAAACCTTGATTTATACCCCAGCCTTATATTAGATAAAGATATGCAGTGGATAAATTACGCAAATAGAGAAGAATAAAAACATTGTCCCACCACAGAAAGAATAGAACCGAACATTTCCTACGTACGTACCTTGACTTAGGGATAAAGTTATAGAATCCTTGCCTGTAGAAGGGTTCTGAAATTCCGCATCAGAGTTTGGTGCATCATTTGTCATTACATCATTAAGATTCAGAGAAGGAGCCACAGATGATTCTTGATTTCCAGGAACCTGTAGCAAATATAACAAAAAGTGAGCAGGAATCCACATCAGATTCCCCAAACATGCAGAATCAACCAATTCATTGCATTCCTCTGGATATGGTCATGACAAAATTTGATTTCAAGAGGTTGAAGAATTATTGGCGTTCACATAATAATGGAATTGCATATACAGCAGTTGAAATGCAGTAGCTAAATAGGAATGCAGCAATTATGTCACTATTCTAAAGATACAGCAATATATTGCCGATTGTTGGTGGAAACAAATTTCAACTTTTCCACAGATGGGAGAAAGTGGATACAAATAAACAATTTCCTTTGTAAATGGTTCTACTGAATCAATAATACAATTTAAATAGCTGAAAAGCCATGCCACTTCATTACTCGTGACTGACAATACTAACAATATGGATGGCAAAATAACAGAAATATAAATGCAAAACTATGTAATTTGCAAAAACTTATTTTACCATCTTCATCATAAACTCATAAGCTTAATCGTACAGGATTTTCAATAAGGTATCAAAACCAACTTGTCAACAAAGAATGACACAACATCTCTCTAACATGTGGCTGAACAATAGGATATAAGAGAAGAGAAAACAAGGATTGACCTTGAGGGGTTCAGACACACTGGAAGCAACATTTTTTGAACCAAGGGCTATAACAACTTCAGTCTTGGTCTCACATGAACCAGAATACAACCCCTGGAGACTAGCTGGTTGTAAATGATCTGCTACATCCTGGTTAATACTTTTAGAAATTTTCAATTTGTCATAGGGTTCACCATTCAACAAAGCACCAACTTCCTCACAAGCCCTTTTCCTAATATAGGGATAAATGGTAAGGAAATCCATTAGTACTGATATAAAAGAACAATGAATGCCCCTAGAATGTTACGATCCCAGGAATTAGAACGAGTTTGAATCGGGCTTGTTCTAACGAACCCGCTCTTGCCTCGATTCTTCCCAATGTTTGGAACTCAAAGGGAGTTGCCTACCAAGAAGTTTGTGATAATTTTCTGATATCTTTATTCATGAAAGTAGCTGGCTTCTTATAACGAAGCTTACAGACTCAATTTAGAATACTTGCCAAAATAAACTTCT
This sequence comes from Erythroxylum citrifolium, assembly GCA_026284465.1. Taxonomy (NCBI): domain Eukaryota; kingdom Viridiplantae; phylum Streptophyta; class Magnoliopsida; order Malpighiales; family Erythroxylaceae; genus Erythroxylum; species Erythroxylum citrifolium. Next base: position 40,651,888 of record JANKOE010000206.1, on the reverse strand, counting down.
AAGAAATAAAGACTCTATCCAAATAAACTTCTAAGATAATTGACTAAATCTTTTTCAAATAAACTTCTAAGAAATAAAGACTCTATCCAAATAAACTTCTAAGATAATTGACTAAATCTTTTTCAAATAAATTAGCCATATCCAGCTCACTCAATCCCCCTTGTTACGCCTCTGATAACTCTTTCCAATAAAAGAATTCATAACAATAAAATAAACTACTAATCATACCTGGGTGGAGTTCTACATCAATCGGCTTGTTCTCTTCTCCCTTATTCAACTTGTTTATGATGCTTATGTTTATATCGAATGACTTGACTTGGTCCATTTAACTTTGTTTCCTTTCCTCGAATAAAAATGTTCAAGTGTGACACTATACTATTCTGGAAGGCACGCTCGTATCCTTACTTCCAGTGGTTTTCTTAATTTGTTTATGTTTTGTGTTCTGCAGAAGGGGGATGATCCTGGGAAGTTCAGACAATTGGATGAATTAGTTTTTGTCAATGGTTATCCTGATTATCAACATTTGATATCCATTGCAGAGAACTGTATGCAAGTGGTTTGTGAAATCAAAGGTTGTCTCTTATCTGTCATTCTAGTACCAATCGGAGTGTGAGCTAGTCACAATGATGTCTAGAAGTATCAAATAATCAAATCTTATGAGTACCTATCTGTTCTTTTTTCCTTTTAATGTAGCCACAGCGTGCTATGTCATTTGACATACATTGTCTATATAATAGTGGGATGTTGTCCTGCATTCTATATCCTTATGCAAGTTGTAAAATCTGAAGCATGATCACTTCATATGTAAGACATGACAATACACATATCTGACTGGATTTTGCTCTCATGTCTCTTTGAATTGCTTGTCTTGAATCGTGTCATGACATTTATCAATTATGACAGTATTGTTCTTCTTAACTTATGTCAAATGCTTGTAATAGAATTGGTGAAGGTAATTTATTTCCTTATCTTGTCATATGTGGATATCATTTGATAACCTGTTCCTTCTTTTTCTTCTTCTTATATGCAGAAATTGGATCTTCTAAGTTTTTCCGACTTGATGATTCCAAAGTCTTAGTTTGGTTGTACTGCAAGGTCTGCCTTTTTCTGTTTGAAACTTAGTTGAACTGTCTTTCACTCTATATGCTGCATTATTCCCTATGTCATTTGTACCTCTTTGGACATAATTATTGATGCTTTATTTTACAATTGTCATTAATGCAACTGTTTAGGTGAAAATGCACTCTCCTCATTTGAGATTGATTTCTGTTTTAAATCCCTAATTTTTTTCAAGCTTCTGTAATGCAGGTGTCCAATTTAAAACAGACTCTACCCATGATTGACAAAAACTATGCTGCCTTAGACGAGAAGAATACTTGTATGTATTTCCTCTCTTTTTCTCTATGTATGGTAAAATGTTTTCATCTTTTCAGCCTCTATTTCCCTCTATGTATAGAATTGGAACAAATTCTGCATTTGTCTGTGTATAGACAGCCAAGGGTAATAGCTTTTCTAGAAACTTAGCATTTGAGCACTTACAGTTTGGAACTCATTTTGTGTATTAAAGAAATAGTTCATCAGTACAAGCGAAAACCAAGGTTGACTGAAAGCTTCAAAGTTAGATTGAGTCCTATTCTATAGGATACATTTTTTTAACACATTCGGGAACTTGAAGAGATACTGTTATTGAAGACAATAAACTAGGGATTAATTTTCTAGATTGGGTTGCTTATGATTAATTTAGCTCTTTTACTCTTGCAGTAGCTGAGGCAGTTGCCATATTAGGAGAGTACTTGAAGGATGAGCCTTGGATAAAACTTCTTTGCAACCATTTGAAGTACAGCTGCAACCTTCAGACTCGTTCTATTGAAAACTTTGAATGTTCCATTTAGTTTAATGAACGATCTTTGGTGTGAATAAAGATTTGAACTCTGCATCTTGAAGAGTTGTTTTAATTTTTCTAACCAGGTCTGAGTTCCAAAATATGAATGCAGATTAAGTTTGCCGGAGGCAAGTAGCAAAGTGTCAGATACTGATCTAACTGCTGTAGAAAACAAACAAGTTTCTTCTGATATTGCACAGGTATGAATCTGTAGTAACTTACATTCTTCACTTCCCTTTACTGACACCACGCCAAATGGTATGTGTGTGGAGGGATTTGTACGGAGTTAAGGGGAGAGCCATTCAAAAGATTAGAAGTGCATGAACAAGGTCTGGTATTGTCTTGGTGTTGGTTGACAAAATTTGGGTTGATGCATAGTCCAACTGGCTTCTCAAGTTGTAGTGAGCAGGTGGTAAAAGAAGTTGGCACACAAACTGTTGGGAAATCTGCTAACTTACTGTGGCATCATGTTTATTTGGTCAGGAGAAGAGTGGGAGTGACAGCAAAACAAAGAGGAAGGGCAAGCAAGCTAAGAAGGCTAAAGTGGAGACTGAATGCAGGAACATCAAAGATATGTTTTTCAGGGCTTCGAGGAGAAGCTGAACCATTTACATTGTAAAATAAATCATGGACTCTGGAGTCATCTAAGCTTAAAATGAACTATGACATTTGAACACTTTCACGCGGTGGTTTTCACTCCTACAATACATTAAAAACAAGGTAGAAGGCTTCTGAACTTTTAATTGAAACAAGAAAAACATAAGCTTATACTCTTGAGAAACCAGGGAATTTTATCCTCACCATAGCTTAAAACATAAATAAAACGACCCCAAGGAATGGGGAGAATGACGATCACCGGTGACCAGATCACGTGTTTTCCTCTTTTCTTAGGGAATTTCGATCAACATTTTTTCATATATTTCGACAGGGTGATGATTTAAATAATAATAATAATAAGTCCATATCTTTTGTTTTCTCCTCTTGGAAAATGGCTAACAACAAACACTATGTGGGAAGTGAGTCAACTCCCCAATCTTTTTCTAGCACTTAATGTTCTTGGTTCTTTAACAAAATTCTATTTCCATACCCATTTATCTCATTGATTGATCGGCGAGTTTTTGGACCATTAGTTTCATGTCTATGGTGGTAAGCGTGGTGCCAAGTAGCGGCCATTTGAAAGCAACAAGCGCACCAAAATGCCTTCCATCATTAACATCCATGGCTTTTTCAGTCCACCAGTACGCCACCGTCACAACCACCAACTGGTTTGTCTTTTGTTCTTCGTTTGTTATATTGGCGTTTGTTTACTGGGATTTCAGATTTAGTTGTATTGAATTTGCTCTAGGAAAAGAAATGCTCTTTTCCAAGAACGCAAAGCAAGCATGTCAGTGCATAACGTCAAGAAGGCAAACTTGTTTGCTGCCAGAAAGCAAAGGATTAAGCTGCCAAGTTCTTATGATGGGTGTCGTATCAGTGAATTTCTAAGGGAACCATCGGGGACCCAAGCCATGTTGAATACTAGCGCCTTGCAGGATTTTCAAACGCTTGACACCAACACTTACAGATGCTTTCTGCCAAAACTCCAACTTCTTAACTTTGAAGCTGCTCCTGTACTAGACTTAAGGGTAACCCCAACGGAAGAAGATTGTACTGTTGAGATGCTTTCTTGCAAGGTGCGCTTCTATCTAGTCTATCTAAAGGGTAAAACGCGAACAAAATTTGACAAGAGAACAATACCCTGGATGATTTATAGATAAACCGTAAAATTGGACTCGTTTATAAAACACACGAATTATTACTTCCTCGTATGTGCTTTCTATGTTCTCTACTGCTCTTTATGTACATGAAGTTGTAGTGGCACTCAGCAGAGAATTTGGTTCAGCTGCAAGAAAATGTAGTAGAGGGCATACACTAAATAGAAAAACGAATTGGTCATTTCCTCATAATTAACAGAGTACGTGAGATGATTTATTAGTTTGTTTTCTAAACCAAAAAAGGAAAAAAAAAATCTTCTAGTGGAATCTGATATAACATATATTTTGATGCTTTGACTTGCAGTTTCAGGGTTCAAAGGTCGTTGAATACCAAAATGACCACTTTTCAGGTTGGGGACTGAACTATACTCGGCAAATTGAGAGTTTTTTATCAGGGTTATGTAGAAGAATTTCTTAACAAGATATCTTTTTGAAATAGAATTCGAGTATTTCAGCATGTTTTGTTTAATCCTGGAATCCTACGATTCGTAAATCTGCAGCATTAGATGCACTGACTTGGAAAAGGAACAATGAAAAAGGCAAACTTGATAGCATGTCCTTGTTAAAATCATTCAAACAGATGAATCAATTTATCAACTTATCAATTGATATAAATAGCTCTGGGCCTTGAAACCTGTCTGCTGTTGGCATGTTTTCAACGTACAAAAGCCCTCCTGCAATCTAGTAAAGCTTTATTATTTTCGTATCTCATGTTGGAAAATTAAGGGCCTGTCTAGATACCTTCTTTTTGCCAGGTTTCAGGATATCTGTTTATTGTTCTTTCCTCATGCTAATGATATTAGGAAAGTGATTTTCATTTTCAATTTGATTTCACCTAGTAGCCTTAGAATTGATTTTCATTTTTACTTTGATTTCGCCTTGTAGCCTTCATGACAAATCGCATGACATGGGACACCATTGGTTCAGAAATATTTTTGGAGGTTGACGTAAAGTTGAATCTCACACTTGAGGTTATTCAAGTTGAATTTCTAAATTGAACATAGCTCTGCCTTGGTACTATCTTCCATATATAACATTAGTCAGTGAGATCCACATTTGCACTCGTTTTCGTCTGTCTCAATTGTTTAATGCATCAGCACTTGCATGCAGATATACACACGCCCTTTCACGTTGCTTCCAACATCTGCTGTTGAGGGTCCTGGAAATTTGTGAGTGATTCAATTTCCAAGTTTTTTTTTGCATCTTTCAATCCTCCATGTATATAATATAACGTAATGTCACACAGAATGATGCAAGCTCTAGTGGATAGGCTGGTACCGTTGCTTCTGGATCAGCTGCTGCAAGATTACGAGAAGTGGGCAGCAAAAGTATGACATGATCCGACTTTGTATATGCATTCTAATTACGCAGGTATCACTTCAACTTGTAACCAATTATTTTCTTTATTGTTGACTTGTAACAAAATCCTCTACGAACGGAGAAAAAATGCTTTTGGCCTTGGAAATAAATAATCATATGCTGTTTCTTTTGCATTCTGAGTTACTACAAAAACAAATGGAACATGAAAAGAATGGACTAAGAGAAGACAAGACAAGCAAGCGAGCCAGTCAGATATTAAAATGCCAAATACAGTAGCCAACTGTAATTGCTAAATCTTGCTTCAAAGTAGCTTATGAGCCCATTTGAACTGTCTGTGTCCTCTCTCTTTCGTCAATACATGTAATGATTTCGAAATGTCAATTGCATTTATGTCTCCTATTGAGTAAATACAATGAAAGAAATCAACTACACTCAAGCCGCTCTTTAAGGCTATGTTTAGTAGGGCGGTTAGTAATAAAATGAAATGGAATGTAATATTATTCCATTGTTTAAGAAGAGAGTTTATTATAATGACGTGGAATGGAATAAGATGGAAGGAGAGAGTTTCACATTATATCTTATTATAACAGTAAAAATAAGTTATCTCTAATTTAGAGAGTTTATGATGGAATGTAAAATGATAAATATATATTACCTAATATAACCTTAATAATTTTTTATAATACCAATTATATCCTCATTTGGTTGTTGAGAGAGAGTATCTATGTAGTTACTTCACCATTATAGACTAGAACAAATACTTCTTTTTTGGCATCCATTAATTGGATAAAACCATGATAACAGCTGGTATATACCTACATTGTATTTAACATATACAAGTGAGCTAAATCTATAAGAATTCAAATTGCAATAAGTATGCCATGCAGATCTTATTCTACACAAAACTCAAAACATTCAAATGTTTGTTTCCTGATTTCACAGCAATGTAATGCACTCCCAATAACTTTTAAACATGAGAACCTGACAACATAAGTTCAAAACCAAGATGTCTTTAACTTGCCAAAGGCAATTCCATAGCAAACAGCAAATCAGAAACTATGAACACTAGCTATTCAAATTTTGTAAACAAATCTAGAGATGCTAAATTTATCACCAAAATACCTTAGATAAACCAGCTCGTTAAAACAAAATCCCATAAATTGGCCCAGTATGACGCAAATACAAATATATCCCCTCATCCTTCTTCCTTTGAAAATCCATATTCCAAAATGCAACATTGCCAAATGTATTCCCGCTGCAACCATCCTAACATCCTCACGAGACAAAAAATAAACCACCAATTTTTTTACGTATATTCATGTTGTAGCTTGGGTTTATAAGATTGAAAAAAATAAATAGTTGTAGTTTTGTTGTATATATACTAATACGAAAAATAAATTTTGAAAATTTAGTTAAAAATGACGTGATTATTTTGTACTTGTAGTGACATTAATTTCATGTTGTTTTGATTTTATACAATCAAAAAATCAAATCCTATCAATATATGTTTTGATCTATTAATGTATGTTTTGTTTTATATAATTCATTATTATACATACATTACATTTCATTCCATCCATCTTCTAAATAACATTTCACTATATTATATTATAAACCCTTCCAACCTCCCAAACAATAATTTTCTAATGTTACATCTATTTACATTCCATATGATAAATCATTTCATTCTTTTCCATTAAAAACCTTATGTTCAACCAAACATAGCCTAAAGTAAGCCCACTGAAGCATTATTAGGGGTTTGGGTTTTCCTTCTATGTTGCTCCCTTTGGACTGGGCTTTTGTTCCAACTCAAATGACTTTCTCAAAATTTATAATCTCTACTGAGCTTGACTTTTTGGGCATAAGCTAATAAGTTCACTATCTGCTCTTCCAATCGATTGGAATTAGTCTAAATTGTACGATGGCTTACTAATGAAATTTCTAAATCATGAGAATAAACCATAAGGACTTTAAAATGTTGACTAAGGCAGTTGATGATAGCGAAATTGAGGAAACTCTTTCCCAATTGAATGGTATGAAAGCTCCAAATCATGATGGATTCAGTGACTACTTCTACCAAAAATCTTCGAAAATTATAGGCCCTTTTGTTAAGAAAGCAATGAAAGAATTATTCTCTAATGGAGTACTTTTTAAGGAAATCAATAAAACATTTCTTTGTTTAATTCCAAAAAGCGAAAACCCCATATCCGTCAATGAGTTCAGACCAATAACTTGCACAAAATTTCTTTACAAAATTATTTCAAAGATTCTCGTAACAAGACTTAGAAAAGCTCTCATCCCACTCATCAATAAAGACTAGGGGGCTTTCATTTGTAATAGGCAAATCAGTGACAATATATTGATTATGCAAGAGTTGCTCCATGGCAATTAACGAGCGAAATTAACTCCTAATTGCATTATTAAGGTTGATTTTCACGAAGCTTTTGTCAGTGTGCGATGGAGTTTCTTATGGCAAACGATGGAAACATATGGTTTCCCAACTATTTTCATCAAATGGATCAAGGAATGTGTCATCACAGTGACTTACTTAGTTCTAATCAATGACAACCACTCTAACTCTTTCAAGGCTGGGAAGGGCTTGAGGTAGGGGGACCCTATCTCCACCGCTATACGAATGGAAGTTCTCAATTCCATAATTCAACATGAAGTAGCTTTCAATACTACATTTAAACACCACTCTAAATGTAAGAAACTTGGGTTAACTAACCTTTCCTTTTCAGATGATTTGTTACTCTTCTGTAGTGCCAAGCTTGAGCCGATCCTAAGCTTTATGAAGGCTCTTGATAGATTTAGAGAATTATCGAGTTTGCACATCAACCTCAATAAGAGTCATTTTATCATTTCCAAAGGAGTCGCTCCAATGGCTATCCAAATAGCTTCACTCACTGGAATGGTTATGAAAGCACCACCCCTACTTTGTTTAAGCCTTCCGGTTTCAACAAGGAAGCTTACCTCCCTCAAATGCACTCCAATTGTGGAGAAAATTCATAGAAGAAGAACCTGTTGGGTGAACAAATTCCTATTGTTTGCAAAGAAAATCCAACTTATCAAATATGTTGTTGGACCCCGAACCTTTCTTGGAAGCTAAGACTGTTAGATGAGAAATTGTTGGCAATTAGCTTTGTGTAAAGAAAAGAAGAACTTATGAAATTGAAAAGAAATGAAAAAGATGGTTTAGGTGTAAGATGGATTATATGTGAAAATTTGGAAGTTAAAAGCTGGAAAATGAAATTGAAATATGTTCATTGAGCATGCTTTGGTGTTTTAGCCATAACTTGATCTCTAGTTATCCAAATGAGGTGATTCTGGATTTGGATTACACTAGAGAGATAGGGCTACAAGTTGTATGAAGGAATCACGTTCTAATTCAATCTCTAAGAGTATCAATTTTCGGATGGAAGTCACGCACAAGATAATGTTTTAGTATAAGAATAGTCTGAAATGTTTGGAGTATAACTGTCAGAATACCAAGCCAAATTGAATGATTTTGGTGTCATTAGAAAATTAAGACAATGAGAAACATTTCTCTAGAAGGAAATGTAAGTTATTTCCTTCAATTGCATGATTAGAAAAGGGCTTGATTTTGGAAGAAGCTAAGCATGATTTAAATGAATTTTGAGGTATTGATAGATTAATTATTCTATTTTTGTGGAATTAATTAACATGTTAATGTGAGTAATTATCATGTTAATGTGACTAAGACCATATGACATGGATGAAATTGAAATAAGGAGGTAACTTATGCATGAGGGCAAAATTGGAAGACCACTTAAGTTTGTAAGGTTACAAGGCTTATTAGTAAGGACATTTTGGACTTTTAGCTTCATAAGAGGTATAAGAAGAAGGAGATGCACGAAAATTAGAAGGGAAAAACAAAGAAAATAGAGAAGAGAGGGAGAGTTGTCGTGAAGAAGAGAAAGAAGGAGAAGAAGCAATGCTAGGTCTTGATTTTCTAAGCCCTTCAAGAGTGATTTTCATGGTGCTCAAGAAGAGAAAAACGTGGAGGATGATGAGAGCTTCCATTCAAGCCAAGAAACTCCCCATTTGGTGAAGGATCAAGGTAAGGGCTTTTGTGATTTGTTTGATTTTTTAAAAGGTTTTTGGTTTAGATAGCTTAAGAATGATATGGGTTTAAGTTTTCTAAGACCAATTTTAGTAATTATGTCTTATGGTTTGTTCAATTTTGGATGCCTATTGATTTGGAAATTTTGACATGGATGAAGGGAATTATGAGAGGCAAGAGGAATCAAGGACAAGGGAAGGCAATTTGAGCAAGGTTTTCAAGTAAGAAATTTCAAGGTAGGTTCACGTTTATAGTTAGTTAATGAGCCAATGATGTTTTTATCAAAAATCAAGAAAGTAAAATGATTTCAAGTATTTCATAAATGTTTCTTTTATTGCTTTTGATTGATTTGTGAAATTTGCTATATGTGTGATGTATGAAATTTTGATGAAGCATTGAGAATTGCTATGTGAATGTGGTTGATGAATTATGAATTGCTACATGAAAGGATTTTCGAAAAATTGCATGTTCAAGAAAAAAAACAAGTTTATGAAATATTGCCATTTTGGGCAAATCTGTTTTCAAGTCATGATTACATGTTATGTGGTAGTCCCTCAAGAACCGTCACGTGCATGTTGACCCAATAATAGACTTCTCTCGCCTGCCCGCTAGTGGCACGAAGCTCCTTCAAGGACTCCTCAACTTTACAGCTACACAGGACCATTATATGGGAATGTGTAGTGCGTGATGAATTTGGACTTACCTAAGCCATTATGATGTGCTTATGTGTTTATGACTTGTGAATAAGTTGAAAAATGCATGAATTGTGTTATTTGTTAATTTGATTACTTGACAAGAATTTTAAGAAGCATGTGTTTCATAACTCAAAAAAGAATTTTTCATGATAAAGAACTTTTGAACAGTTTTACTTGTTATTTATTATAAGCATGTTACCCACGGTCTTTTTAAGCTCACCCCCTAACCTTCCCATCCTCAGGTGTTGAACGAGAGACAAAGTGAAAAAAAACTCAAGGAATTACTTCGGATATGCATGTTTTGTTTTGTTTTGGATTAATTGATGTAAAACAAAGCTTTAGATGTATTTTGAGAATTATTTGGCTTTGCATGTAAGGATTGTAAGTGATAAGTCGACTTGTACCATGTGTAAGTCGCCTTATGCTTGCTCGGTACTGATAAGTAGCCTTGTCCACTAGTGTAAGTCGACTTATGTGTGTACAGTACCGTTAGATTGTTAGAGTAGTGCCCTAAAGGCAATCCCCTTTAGCGCGTT
>JANKOE010000206.1:40564426-40577895 GCA_026284465.1 Erythroxylum citrifolium | reverse complement strand
TTCAATTATCGGGATCCGCTAGGAATTCGTAAAATTTTAATTTCCGCTGCGCCCGTGATTCGATCACGGTTGAATTCTAACACAATGATCCAAACAGACAAGTCTGCTGTTGGCACTAATGTCTTTTAGGCCTTTACTTGGATGCAGTATAATAAACAGCATTGTAGCCTGAAACATGATATCATTCTATCTTGGGGTTAAAATGCTTAAATTCTCTGTTTTAGTGAACTACCTCATACTGGATTCTGAGTCTTCAACTCTTTCCTATCTACTTAACCCTCCATGAAGTTGGAAATATTGTCAAATTTAGGAGGATGAGATGGGGATATCTTCTGGCTTATTACAAGTCAGAATTTATCTGTAAAACATTTGCCTTTTAAAATGAAAATTTAGCAAATTTTGCATTGTTATTTATTGACCGACTGCAAATTAACTCAGTCAGTGTGATGGATTTTTAAGTATCTTACGCTTCTATTGCCATTTTTGAACTCCAATGCTAGTTTGTTTTCTTTGTAGTTCATGTGAACCAACTTGCAAAAGCAGCTTCAATTAGGGTGGCAAAACACGAGTACCATTCTTCAACTATTTGACGTATTTTGGCTTCTAGTGCAACAATAACATTTCTCTTTACCATAAAGATTAATCTTATCATATGGATCAAGATTCAGGATAGTTTAAGAACTCACGATCCCAATATTAAGTTTGTAGAAATTGCAGAGAAAATGGATTCCAGTAGCTTACATATTAAATGACCAAGTTCAAAGAGGAAACCATATCCTGTGTGTAAGTTTCTCTGTAGCTGAGTGACGGGGACAAAAACAAGGCTCCTTCCACTAGTAGTTACTAGAAAACCATCTAAATATTGAAGAAAGACTTGCATCGCAATAATGCTTTACCAGAACAAATCGAGGCCTTTCCAGATTCAGGAAATTACATTCCTTATCATTTCCCTTCTATGCTTCTGGATGTAATCCCTCGATCTTATATCAGCCTGCATTGATAATCAAAAGTAAATAATTATATCTCACAAGTTCTGTCTCTCAACACAATGCATAAAAATTCAGAGGTTAAGTTGAATAGCTGTAAGTAGGTCGATTGTTAGATGAATGGATACACTAATACAATGAAATGGCATCACTGCCAACATCCCCATCAGCTTGGGCTGTTTATCCTCCTAACCGACTTCAACTACGGGGCTCTACCAGAAAATTACGGAAGAAACTTGCCAAGAAGAAAATTTCAAGCCTAATGCTTCCAAAGCAACTAATAACTATAACTTACATACTCTGGTATTGTCATTCATATCTCAAACCAACTAATGAACAGTCAGTTTTCAGTAAGCCAAAAATGATAACATACTGAAACGCCTGTAATGATAGCAAAGTAACGTAGGTAAAGTAAATACCAGCTTTCATCAGTGTGAATTTGCGGTACTTCCAATATAGGTCAGAAAGAAGGAATCTATAATCAAATTTGATTAACTTACAAAACTTTGAACAGATAACAAAACCTTACCTGCCGAACAGGCTCTGGGACACGAAAGTTGCAAGTCCGTTTAACTATTTCAGTGGCAGTCTCTAGGGAAATACGGTGACCAATTGAAATGAATATTGGCTTTGATGTGCCTTCTGTAGGTCTCATTACCTGTTTAAAAGGAGGTAATGGGAATCAGTATTACAATAGTAGTACTTTTTAACTGTAAAACTAACACCCGTTCAAAAATGTAAGCCACATAGAGCAATTGAACAAAAATTAAGCATGTAACGTAAGATAATGCCAGGGATTAGGGAACACATAAAAACCATCAAATAGAATAATCACCAACAATCCCAGACTGTCCCTCATACCACTGGCAAAACATTGTTTGAATTCAATATGCATAAGCAAGAGTCCAAGTGAGAAGCCTCAACAAAAATCATACGCAGAATAAGATATCCCATCTAGTACATTTAGATGACATGATATATGCTTGATCTTATGATCTTTCATCCATCCAAGATAATATTCTAAATCTTACAGCTGCCCATGTGCGGCCAGAACGTCCAGTCAAAGTAAGAAACTTTTCACCAGTATTTTCACCATCTTGAAGTAGCCTCCATACACCAGCTTCAGTGATGCCGTCCACATAATGAAGCTGGAATTAACGTAGAAATATTCAGTCTTTAGCATCAAAAGCTAAATATCTTTTAATCAGCAAGCCTTCAAAAAAACTTTGATTATGTTGAATTCGAACAACCAAATGATTTTTATATGAAACAAAATTGGAAGTAACATACACGTTAGCTTTAACTGTGAAATGGGATATCAATAAGATAAAACAAAGCAATTTGATATTCATGCACAAGTAGTAAATCCAGGACTTACATTTTTCCCAATGCCAATGGTGGGGATATTGGCCAACACACCTAGCTGGCAAGCCAAACCAAAGCCTACATCAGAAAATTTAAGGTGTTTAATGGAGGAAAAGCACCCAAAACATAGACAAGTTTGAGCAAGATTACTTGCCTCGAGGATGAAGTATGCCATTGCCATCAACCATCAGTATCTATCAAATTCAGAAATTTATTTCAGACTCTACTCTTTTAACAATTTAAAAGTGCATCAACAGGATAAGACAATTTAAAGTCTAGGTTATGGCATCATAATATGGAAGTGATCAGTAAGAAGAACGATGGAGAAACTGAAAATGTAACCAGAAATAAAATTGTTACCTGGGGATAGAACGAACTGTTGTTGTTTTTCATCTTTTCAAGAAGTTCTAAAAGTATTGGAGCCTAGAAAGGGGGAAAAGAGACTGTAAATCAGGCACTTACAGATAAACATTCAAGGACAACATTTATACTGTAGTTAATCAATTGAATTGGATGTATAAGCACGAGGATAGGGTAGTGAGAGAAACGTGGAAGAATTTTGGTCACCTCTCGAAATGCAAGGAAGCCAGGAACGTAAGGTACATGTAGTTTGACATGGGAAAAATCTTGGTATACAACTTGGAGGCTTGGGAGTTCCAACACCACCAAGGTTGCACAAGCAATGCTTGAGTCCTCCTTCAAGAAGCTCACATCAACTCCACCTACATACTTCAAAATACACCCTTTATCTTTCCCTCTTTCAGAAGAAGACTTGCTATTGGACATTGGCAATGTCCATGAAAAATCATCCTTTGTGATCAATCTTTTCTTAAGCACATTCTGAATCGCTTTCCATTTTTCCGTAGTTGGTGACGCATAGTGCTTAACCCGGTCTTTGCTTTCCCAAGGATTCCAATTCATGTCTCTGCATGTATCAACGGTGTGGTTTTCTCCTCCACAAAGCCTGCACTTTCGGAAACCCCCTCTTCCACGACCTCCACCACTTCTTCTGCCACTGTTACCACCATAGCCTCCTCTATTAGCTGCAAGACGGCCAGCATACGAGTTGTGCCAGCTGGAGGATCTAGCAGATGCAGAATTGTTGTCCCTTACCGACAATAAGGCCAATTCAGATGAAATGTCAAGAATTTCTGACTCATTATTCTCAGTAGAATACAAGTCGCGAACCTTTTTCCACACTTCCTTAGCAGTAACCAAATGCATAACTTTGCAACTCACCGACGTGTCCATACTATTCCACAGCCATAACATCACCAAGCAATCATCAGTTTGCCAAGACTCGAATTCTCTACTATTAAAATGAGGAGGGTCCGAGGATATAAATTTCAGCTTGTTTCTAGCTTCAAGGGCTGTTCTCATGGCTTGAGCCCATTCAGAGTAATTTTTAGTACCATTTAACTTCACAGAGATCATCTGGGTAGAGACAGAATCTACTGACGCGTAAGAAGCACGCCTTGAAGTAGTGTTTGTTACACCACCACCGCGACCGCCGCTATTACTACTACTGGCCATAATGAAAATCTTGAATAGCCAAAAATAACAGATGCAACCTACTTCATTAACAACAGTTTGTGCCGTGTGACAAAAATTACAAAAGAACACAGAATTCAGCGTACCGATCGCCGCAGATCGAGGACGGCGATGATGTGATACTGTCGGTCAACAGTTGAAAAGCTTGGAGGATAGAGGTAGTGTCGATTGAGATGTGTGACGGATACGGTTTAAGGTAAGAGCTTTCGTACACAGAGAGCGAGGAAGAGAAGAGAGAAGTCTTTGAGCATGCCATTGGTCGTCTCCGTCTTTTTCTATTCCCATGCTTTAATTCCACCAATCACCCAAAAGCAAAAGCATCTTCCTGTTACATTTTTTTCTTCCAATTCTACCACTGACTTGGAAGCTAAGCTAAGCTATTTATTACATGGTCTTGGTTTGGTTGGATGTGTGTACATTTTGGGTAATTTATGCTGCCGTGGGTGTGGTTTCCTAAGCGTTAGCTCTTCTACTCTCTTCATTTGCCGAAGAAAAGAAAGAAATACGAGAACAGGTTTGAACTAGCTTCCGTTGAACGGGTGGCACGATCAGAGGTCCATCTTCCGACCAGCATTGCTGCTGAGGGGAGGACTTATCAGGGATAGTCATGGGAATTGGTGCGGGGGTTTTCTCCACAATATTGGCCAAGACTCGCCGACAGCCGCTGAACTCTGGGACGTCCATTCCGGTCTCCATCTAGCTTGGACGCTGGGATTTCGAAGAGTGATTGTCGAAGTCGATTCCTTAAAGATGATCAATATCCTCTCTTCTTCATTTATTCCTTTGTTTGAGTTTTCTTTTTTGGTGACAGGTATTCATGACTATCTATACCGAACGTGGGAGGTAACGGTCCAGCATCTCTATCGCAAAGGAAACCAGTGCGTAGATAGCCTGACTTCCTTAGCTGCTCTCTCCCCCACAGGCCTTCGGACTCTTCAGGAGCCGCCCCCTCCAATCCAGCTACCTATGTATCGAGATCAGCATGGATTTTTGTATCGCAGAGTTAGAATAGCTTCTGAGTTTTTCTTCCCTTGTAAAAAAAAAAAACTAAGTGAAATCAAAAGGACTCTAAAATTAGTAAAAGCCAGGAACAGAAAACTTCCATAATTATACATTGTTTTATTTTTCTTTACAACAATTCTTCTTTTTTGTCCAAAAAAAACAGTTCTTCTTTTAACATTTTATTATTTTAAATTAGAATTCATTCCTAAAGTTATAATTTGCAATTATTGTTATTTTATCTTTAGTCAATTTAATTTATCTCTTAACATTATTTTATTTAAAACTATGAATCATTTGATTGTAAAACCAAAAATGTAATATCCGGTAATGTGAAAATGTGGTATTTAGTTATGTCATATTTCAGTTTCTTATTTATCAAACTACTTATTTAACTTCATGTTTAACTATTTTAATTAAAATTTTATCATTTAAATATAAAATAATCCAAATTATATTTTATTGTATATTATTTAAGGAAGAAACTTGTTAGGCACATGCTATAGCGAATACAGTAAAAGCCATATACTGTATATTATGGATAAAAAGGGTAAACTACCTTACAAAATATACGAGAAGAAATAACCTTTAATTCAAAAATTAGTAAATTGTGTGTTACCAACACGGGAGGATAGGATACACATGCATAACATGAAAAAGGCTTATAAATGAAAAAGTAAGATGTATTTTAAATGAATTTTAATTTAAAATTAATCATAAACGTATTTAAAATATTAAAATAATGATATACGATATTAGTTATAAGTTCTTCAGTCTTCTTCGAGAGCTGCAGCAAGCCAACAATCGCTACCCTTGAGCCAATCAACAATTGATTCAATGTTAACTACAAATTTATCATGTCTATTGATGCTTTTTTTTTTGTAATTAGTTCTATGTTACTTTTTACTAATTACACTAAACAGAAGTTTTGGAGGAAAAAAAATATTTTTAGCACTCTAGCAATTGATTTATTGAGATAGTAATACGAAACCTTAACAACACTTTAATATAATTTATTTGGAATCAGGGACGAAGCCAGAAATTTAAGATAGGAGGGCCCAAATATTTAATTTTTTTAAATTTTGGAGGGCCCAATATACCACTGATCCCTAAATAACTCCGCCCTTATATATATATATTAATTAAAAATAAAGAATATTTATTTTTTTAAATTTTGAGGGCCAGTGCACCACTGGGCCCCATGTGCCTGTCCGTGTTTGGGATAGCAAGTTAAAACTTTAATAGCTAACATTGATATTGTAATTTTTTCACTTAACGAAGAGAGAGCCATCAAATTTAATCACACATATCACAAGAATTATTATTTTTTAAAAATAGGGTAATTATAAGTACAACATATCACAACAAATGTTATGCATAAAAACAGTTGATCTAAACACCTCATAAGTAAATATTTTAAATTTGAAACACATAATAAATAATGTCATAATTCTTATTTCCCGTTTTACATTGATTTATACTTATTCCATAATTGTTTGTTATTTTATTTTTCCCAACAAATTTTCTTTTAACATTTTATTATTTGAAATTAGAATTCATTCCTAAATTTATAATTTGCAATTACTGCTATTTTATCTTTATTTAATTTAATTTCTCTTTTAACATTATTTTTTTAAAACCATGAATCATTTAATTGGACAACCAAAAATGTAATATTAGGTGACCTAAAAATGTACTATTTAGGTATAAGTCTTATTTTATTTTCCTATTTATCAAACTACTTATTTAACTTCTTGTTTAGTTATTTTAATTAAAATTTTATCATTTAAATATGAAATAATTCTAATTATATTTTATTGTATATTATTTTACGAAGAAAATTGTTAGGCACATGTTATAACATATACATATGCAGTAGAACCCATATATAATGTGGATGAAAAGAGTAAACTACCTAACAATCCACACGAGAAGAAAGAACTTTTAATTCACGAATTAGTAAAATGTGTTTTGTCAGCATGGGAGGATAGGTCACACATCCATAACATGAAAAAGGCCAATAAATGGATAAGCAAGATGTATACATATTTGATTTTGAAGAAAATGAACTAGTTGATGACACTAAACTTTTAAAAATTATCTTCAAACAGTTGTTTGTAAGGATTATAGAAGCATACAGATGTTTGTCAAACATAAAAAAGGGAAAATCTAACTATTTATAATTTATTATAAAATTATTTAAAATGTTGTTACAACAAATATTTTGTGATAGAAAATTTACAGGGTCGTGTAAATGAGAAAGATACTTCTAAATGTGACACGACCCGCCTTTTGGACCATGTTGGCATTGAGGAATGGGTAGGCTTAATGCCACCAAAATCTGTAGTAAGCCTAACTTTTCTATAGTCTACTAAAAATTCGACATGACCCATTCGTTTGCCTAATTAATCCATGTACCTGCTTAATAGTTTTGAATGAAGTAAGGATCTCAATTTGTAATTCTAACATACATTAATTTGCCAATCTATGATCATCTCGTATCATCAACTAACATCATTCTCAATAACATAACATATCCATACATGTATCAAGTACATATGATTATGACAAACCATGGAGCAGCTATAAGCATCTGCAATTAACATCATGCCAAAAAGATTACTTGTCTGTTTATCCAAGCGAGTCTCAAAAGGCTTGGATTTCTTTCTCGTACGATATGCTAATCTCCTGAAATGATAATAGTGAGAGATGAGTCTACAACACGACTCAGTGAGATATAAACGTGCTACCATGCTTGTGAGGCTAGGAAACACAAGGCTAGCTTCACAAGATTGGTATGTGGCATTCTAAACAACAATACATGGTATCAATAAATAAACAGTTAGTAATTTCAAATGCGACAATCATATGAGTATCAATAATAAATCTCATTATGAATTGTTATGTTATAAAATGAATATGGTTTCTGAGTTTTGGGTTCTTTCTAAATTCTGGGTTCTTTCTTTGATAGATTTCCACTAGATTTCTAATTCTGAGCTTTCTCATTTCTGAGTTATGATTTTCTGAATTTCTTAGAAAGAGACAGAGGCATGTTAGTACGACTTATCTCCACTTTTCTTGTTCTAGACAAGGTTGGCCTAATCCTGACCTTGGAGGCCTGCCATCTCCAGATAGGACCCAGATCTGACCCATCACCGGCAGGTTAGGTTACCTACGTGCACATAGTATGATAATATACCCTATCAACTGGGTATCCTATGAACTCATCAATCATGGCTCACTAGAAAAACATGATTCATCAAAGAATTGCAATCAATAGGTTTAACATAACAAGGGAACCAAAAGATGTAAAGAATCTGAAAATCATCTGGCCAATCTGGCATACAACATGCTAGACTCAATCACTTGGAGTCATATATCAAATAATTCATACAGATTCGACAATAATTCATAAAGCTGCAAGATAAAAAGGATTACTACACAAGTATAGTAGCATGATTATACTCACCTCGACTATCTCAAGGGTTCTGATCTCTTTCTAATCTTCTTAAACTTGTGAGGTACTAGGTACGACTTCTAGTTCTATTCCTCGTCTGCTTTCAGAAGCTATTGTGTAGCATGTATAAAATTTACATGTATCCGCATTAGTCATTCTTACATAAATCTCATTTCTTAACACACATCATGTTCTATAATGGTCAAATTGGTTTCAACCAGATTTTCCCTTGAAATTAGGAGTCTTGGACTTCATTATATCCAAATTTAACTCACAATTCCGAATACTTGATTCTTTATGTCTTGATTAGCTTAATCTTACTTGAACCTATTCGGTTTCACTAATTCATCTGCACAGGTCTCATTCGCAGAGGCATAACTTTTTCTGCATAGGTACAATGTTTCTCAAAATTTCCTTATATCTATTTAACACACAAAATCACATTTTTCCTTTTATGACCATTTTCTAATTCGGTCATTGAGGCTTCCAAATATCCCATTTATAGTCACCCTTAATATTCTATCACGAGTTGGATCCTTCCTGACTAAAATCATTGTAACTTATTCTTTTATTATCCAAATGAGGTTATTCAAATTTTCATTTTCAATAGACTCATATGGCTACCACATATCCAAAGACGGAATAAAAATTAATGTAATTTGGATTTATTATGATTTTTATAAAGCTTTCCTGTTTCTGTTCTCTTCTGTGTCATTAAGGTCAGTAACACCCTTCACTTATTTAGCCATATCTCACATAATACTCATCCAATTAACTTTCCCTTTGTACAGAAATTAGATAACATAGTTTCGAGCATTTTGTAAGAAGAACTCATCATCCAATTTTGACTCCAAGGTCCTCAAACAATTCATGTTCATTTTGTGTTTTAATCTCGTTGGTATTTTGAACCAGTTTCAATTCGGGACTTATATCTCACTAATTCGTAAAAAATTCGGAGATATAGTAGACACCCATATCTATAACTTTCAAGTTTTGAGTTTCTCCAAATTCATACGTTAAATAGCTCAAAAAAAGTATAAGAAGGACCTATGAATCTGCCTCCCTTGGCAGCTTTGAACTCCAAAAACCCAAGGTTTTGGTTTAGGCCTAAATCACCATAAAAAATGAAAATTTCCTCATATTAAGTAGTCATTATACATTAAAGAATAAGAATCCATCATCAAAAGCATCAAACCCATAAATTTCATCAAGTGGGTTTTATATCTATGGCAAAAGAAAGTGATAAATTAAATTTCAATCGGTAGAATCAAGTGTCGAGATCGAGACTTACCATTTTGTATCGACTGATCGGCTTGATTCTCCTTCACGTTCTTGTTACAAAGCTTGAAAATTTGGAGAAACAAGCTTCCATGGTGACTTCATAAGTGAGGGAGGAGGAAGACAAGCTTTTTTTGTCTTATTTGCACTTATAAGCTACTCATTTTCATTATTTACAAGAATGCCACTCTTTTCATTATTTACAAAAATGTCCCTCTTGTACTAGTTCTTTAAAATCAGCTCGCACAATTTCCTGTGACGACCGAAAAAGTGTCAAATATAATTAATTTGATGTCACCAAAAATTATGATTCACTGTCCTAATTTTAATGACATTAGTCTCAAATACCAATTTTTCTGCCTATTTTTTTAATAAAAAAACAAATACCGGGTGTTACAATCTCCTATATGAAATAGTTTGCACTATGATCTTGTGTTTGAACATGGTTTGTGACATGACTATGTCCCCCATAATGTGAATCTCGTTGTCTTCATTACTTTGAATACACAATCTAAGATACAAACGTGTCTCAGGCTATGGATCTTCTTATTTCTCTTGATCGCAAGATATGGTATATGATACAAATGTGTTCTATTTCATATAGTAATATGAAAAAACTCAAGTAAAGACATAATTTAGGACATGAGTATGTTTTAAACTATATAGTTATTTAGAAAAAACTTAGGTAGAGACATAGTTTGGGACATGATTTAAGAGATAGGCGTGTCTCTAAACTTTGGATTAGTTTTTTCAACCTCAAATAAGATATGGTCTAGAATATAGGTATGTATGTAGCCATGTTCAATAATTAAAATCAATATGTAGCTATAATTCTTAAGCTTCACATTAGCATGTTCTTTGAAAACATTAACCCAATTCTTCTCTGGGTCATTTCTCATATATATGCATGTTCTTCTTCACTTCTTACCAAATCTAAATTAAAATAATGAAAAAGGACTATAAAGAAATTAAAACCTACTAAATTATTAGTAGAAATAAATTTGATCAAGAAAAATCTAAATTAGACTCCAAATAAAATTAAATTTTAACAAAACTCTTAGGTTATCTCTTAATAAGTGCTTTTTAAAGGAATCTTTTAAATGGACTTCCTTTGTTAAATTGGTAAATCATTAAGGATGAAGCTCTTCTTTTCTTCCTTAATATTGCATCCTAAGTATCTTTTTAATCTTTGACCATTAACCTTAAAGGTTGTTTTATTAAGGTGTGAAATCTCAATTTTCCTTTGGTAAAATACCTTTATGATAGTGAATAGACCCATACTTTATGGATTTAAGGTTCTTAGAAACAACCTTGGGCAAGAATTGTACAAGAGAACTTGTCACCCTTTGCAAACTCCTTAACTAAGACCTATTGATTGTGCCATCATTCTATTTACTCCTTATGCATTCTCACATTTTTGTATGGGACATTCATAAACCCTACACTTCATTCAACTAGATAAATCTCTTATGACCTACATTTTTCAAATCAAAATTTAAGAATGTAATGGCCTATTATACTTATATACTCTATCTCAACTAGTAGGTGGCATGCTTTTTTGAAAATTAACCTATATGGTGTCATTCTAATAGGTATCTTATATATGTTTTGATATTCCTGAAGAGAATTGTCTATCTTTAGTGATCAATCTTTATAAAATACTCTACCATCTTTTCTAGGATCCTCTTTAGCATACAATTAGACACATTTACTTAGTCATTAGTATAAGGGTGATATAGGGTTGCAGTTTTGTTTGTGACACCATATTTGTGTAGTAAATCTTTGAAATTGCATATTACGAATGTGTGTTCTCTTATCACTAGTTATCACTCTAGATATGCCAAATCTAGTAAACATATTCATGAGAAATTCCAGAACTACTTTATAATCATTAATGGGTATATTTATTAATTTTAGCCATTTAAATACATAATCTACTACCATTAGAATGTATTTATTCTCGAATGAACTTAGGAATGGACCTTTGAAATCAATCCTCCACACATTAAATAATTCATAAACTAAAATATTAATAAGAAAATTTCATATTTTTTAAGAGATATTACCTAATATTTAACATTTATCACAATATTTCATATACCCGTGAGTATCACTATGTACACTTAACTAATAAAAACCTACTCGTAAGATCTTTATTATAGTTTAGTTGGCCCGAAATGACCTTTTACGTCTCTTGAATGAAATTGTCACATTATGGACTCCATCTCTTCTTACGGTATACATTTTCTTATTACTTAATCTATACAAATCATAAATAAGAGTACTTTATTTCAAATAAAAAACATTTTTATTAACATAAAACACCCTTAAGGATAATTTTGAGTGATTAATAGCAAGCATAATCACAAGCCCAAAGAGGGGGACCAAATACTTTATGTGAAGTATAATTGATTGCTAATAAAGTTGTCATCTGTACCTTCTTTATCTAACTTCTTCATATTTGGATTTTATAAATGCGATAGTGATCAAATGCTAAATTCTTTACTCTTTCCCTAATCTCCAAATTGAACTCCAATAATAATAACATCCATCTCTAGGTTTAACATCATTTTTTATAAAGAAGATACCTTAATGCTGTGTGATTTATGTATATAATAACTTTACACAATATAAGATATGATAGAATTTATTAAATACAAATACTACAACTATAAGCTTCTTCTTAGTGGTAACATAAACTTTCTAATTATCTATTATATAGCGCCCCCTTACTGCAGAGTACACATCGGGACGCCCGGAGGTCATTCCAGTACATATCCTACGATAAGAGCGAGCTACGTTTGATTACTACATTCGCTTCATATGGCATCATAACATTATTTACTTGTAAAGCATCATAAGAAATCACAATATTTTTAAAACCCAACTTTTCCCCATTTCATTTCTCAAAACCAAAAGTCTGCAGTGAATCTTCCAACCTTAAATTCATGTACATTAACAAAACCTAGTACAAAAGTACTACATGAAAGAGGAAAAGATATCAAATCTATCTAAGCCATCCAAAAATCCCAAAATTTTCCTAAATTCATCAAAATTCAAAAATATCACAATTCCACTAACCCATAAAATTTCCAATGTAAAAACATTCATAATTCTCAAAAACTCACAAATTAATCCAATTATACTTGGAATTATTCATGAATGCATATACAATTATTTTCATGTGCAGATAAATTCACTATTCATGTATATATATGTGGCATATTATGCATGAGCATAAAGAAGCATTTCTAAGCCTCTTATAAATCACTCATATTTACTAGTTTATCCTTCTCACAGGTAATGGGATGTTACAAGTGCCCCCTTCTCCTTCGTTTTTTCAAAATGCCAAAGTTGCCTTATCTTCTCCTCTATCTTGGACAATAACAAAGAATCTTCTCTGTGCGCTTGGCCACTTCATTTGGTGAGTTGTGTTTATTGGAGATTTTTTGTGTTATTGAAATTGAAAATAGTATGATGTGTCTATGTTATGTTTTGAGTTTCTTTTCATTTTTTCTACATTTATTGGTGATGATAATGGTTGAGTTGTGCAGAAGTTATGTTGTTGTTGTTGAAGAAAGGGAAAACAGATGATAGTTTTGTGTTCTTGAGTTGAAATTTACTTGCCCATAAGGTGTTTGACAAAAGTCCTGAACTAGTTTTGAGTTTACAAATGTTGTGGTCTTTTGTAATAATGGTATATAAATGTTTATGTTGATTGGTTTGATAAAGCCTACAGGAGGCTTTGGGGCAGAAAAGCGTGAATCTTGCATCTGTTGTACGGTAAAAGGGAAACAAGCCTAAATCAAAGAAGTGATTTAACATTTTGCAAT
>JANKOE010000206.1:40530131-40553293 GCA_026284465.1 Erythroxylum citrifolium | reverse complement strand
AAAGAATTTAAAGCTTTAGTTGAAAAACAAAGTGGTTATTATTTGAAGACTTTGCGATCTGACAGAGGTGGAGAATTTACCTCAAATGAATTTTTCAATTTTTTTAAAAGTCAAGAAATCTGGCGTCAGTTGACAACTAGTTATACACCTCAGTAGAATGGTGTAGCTGAAAGAAAGAATAGAACAATTCTTAAAATGGCCAGAAGTTTGTTGAAAGGTAAAATCCTCCCAAAACCTTTTTGGACAGAAGTTGTTGCCTGTACTGTATTTTTGTTAAACAGATGCCTAACAAAGAGTGTCTTTGGAAGAACACCTGAAGAAGCATGGAACGGTAATAAGCCAGATATTTCTTTTTTGTGCGTATTTGGATGTATTGCATATCCCCATATTCCAGATGAACGAAGAAAGAAACTGGATTACAAAAGCCAAAAGTGCATCTTCATTGGTTATAGTGATGTTACTAAGGGTTACAAATTATACAACCCTATGACACAAGAAGTGATCGTGAGCAGAGATGTGCAGTTTGCTGAAGATGAAGCATGGACGTGGAATGAAAAAGATGATCAACAACAAGGTGTTATCATAGAAAATGAGCCAAAGCAGGCAGAAACAAGTAGATCTATGTCCGATAGCTCATCTCCTATTATAAGTTCTCCTCCATTAACAGAAGTTGCAGAAACTTCAAAACGTCCTCAATGAACACGAATGATTCCAACTCGCTTGCAAGATAATGTGGTCACCTCTGATCATGATAATGATGATATGACCACTGATGAAACTATTGTGAATTTTTGCCTGTTTGCAGATTGTGATCCAGTTTTTTATAAAGATGCAGCAGCCGATAAACGATGGGTTCAAGCAATGAATGATGAAATCTATTCAATAAAGAAAAATGACACATGGGAGTTAACTTCTTTACCACCAAGCAAGAAACCCATTGGAGTCAAGTGGGTGTACAAGACGAAGTACAACCCCGATGATCAGGTGGATCGCTTAAAGGCAAGATTGGTCGCGAAAGGCTATCAACAAAAGCCTGGAATTGATTATTAAATATGGTTTCAAAAGCATATTTGAAAATTTATTAAATAGATTTTTATTGTTCTCGAAATTTGCAGGTAGAATCGTAGATCTTGGGCAAATGCACTGTGAACACCCATTTGCCTAAT
Organism: Erythroxylum citrifolium; assembly: GCA_026284465.1. Lineage (NCBI taxonomy): Eukaryota > Viridiplantae > Streptophyta > Magnoliopsida > Malpighiales > Erythroxylaceae > Erythroxylum > Erythroxylum citrifolium. The sequence continues at coordinate 40,552,127 of JANKOE010000206.1, read as the reverse complement.
TCACGCTCTTGTACTCTCATGGAAACGCCGCCGATCTTGGGCAAATGAACGAACTCTTCATTGAGCTTAGGGCTCATTTGAGAGTCAATATCATGAGGTGTGGCCTCGGTGCTTAAGCTTTCTGTTCATTTTTTTGTCACTTTCATTTCTGGCCCTGTTTTGTCTTTTTTCTTGGGATTGTTGTTGAAATCCATGGATGCTTTGGTTATTGCTTCAACATTTTCTGGTTAAAGATTGCTGCTTTTTTTCTTCAAATGTTCGACCTTTACTCCTTTTCCGTTTTTTTAAGTTTCCATGAGAGTTAAATTTCCAAAAGATACTACTCCTTTTGAGTTAGTAGTTGGTTTTAAGTTTAGTACTATTATCTTCAAGCTTTCAATTGGGCTGAATAAGAATATCGAACCTTAAAAATAAAATTAGGGCTTTGTATCTCCTCTTTCTTTGGGTCAACCATGGTTAATTTCTCTTCATGTTAATATCTAATCAGTAAATTTCTCTGGTTTCTATTATGATTGATTAACAGAGGATGTCTCATTATATAATATTGCTTTCATTCTCATAAATGATATTTGTAGTCTTATTTCATTGCTTTATCCCGAAGACTTTAGCATTCATGTCATTTTATTGAAATATCATGAAATTTCTGTACTGTGAGTAGCATTGGCAATCGGGGAGGTTGAGATTGTCCTTCAAGAACGCTACGATCCTAATCACCGTCCTGAAGTAGCAGCTACATGTTTGTGTAATGCTGGACAGAACTGGAAACTTCAGAAAAGACTATAAAACAACAGGTAGATCCTACCTTAGTGGCGTCATTCTTTGGACGTTTGTTTAAGATGGATTGCTTATGTATGCCATTGGCCAATACCTCCAACTGTGCTATAAACTTCAAGGCAAAGCAGTGAAAGTAAATAGGAAAGTTATGTTCTGAAATAATAGGAGATTATTTTATGCCAAAAAGCTCATATAACACTTTGCTATCCTTAAATTTTTTTAAATATTATGTCCAGAAAGTTTTTAGTCAATATGTTTTATGTCTTCTGGAGCTCGGATTCATTATTTTTCCCTCAGCAATTTTGTTGAGTTTTCCCAGCAATTTTATCAGTATGTGGACAGAGCATATGCTAAATAGTTGTATTTACAATGTTCAATTTCCAAAATGTAGCTGAACTCAACTATATTAAGGAGTTTGAGGAGATACGCCTTGCCATGCGACCTATGGAATTGATAAAAAGAGTATGCCATTAGCTTTTAGTGTTCTCTTTTGTTGCTATATAATTAAGTAAACTCCCACAGAACCACTTTAATGTTTGTGTATAAGGATTGCTATTTCTTTACACAGGGCACTCCACATCCATCCCAAATTCAAATTTTATGGTGAATCAATAGGTGATGTTCTTAAAAGAACTAAGAATACAATACATACTGGTAGAAATTTGTTTCGACATATATCCTACACTGCTTTGCATGTTTTCGAAATCTGTTATGGTGAATCTTAAAGGTAAGCGAGTGGTTTATTTTTATGTTGTTATCAGTAGGATAATAGTTGAGCTGCTTTGCGAATTCTTAGAAGTGAGCTATATTTGCCTAACCCACTCAATCCACTCAACTCGTATTGCAAAAGAAGTGGAAAATATAAAGTATGATTTGGTAGATATAACTTTAAAGAGTTAGACATGTGTTCAGTACAGCTTGTTGAGATAGGTGATTGTAAATTCTTCAATTTGTTAGAATGCTTGGAAGAGGAGGATAATAATGGATACAACACCTGGTTCACTGATTTATTTATAAGTTAAAAACAATCAACATATCTTAGTTAAATGATCTAAGCTTCAAGAATGTTAGAGGTTTTTTTTTTCTTCTGGTGTCAACAGGTGAAGATTTTCCATGTATTGCGATATGCCAATAGATTAAGATTTGTGCTAAAATTCTTGCTTTTGAGTATATTGTAGGACATGTCTCATGTTCATTAAGTGTTTGTACTTGTTGAGCAATGGGCTTTATGTGTACCATTTGTCTAATTTTTATCTAGAACAACCATGTTTTTAGTCCTTTAACTTGATGCTTTTTCCTTATTGAAGCATGTGTCCCTTGACTTATTTCCGTGAGTGGTTGATCATAGTTATCAGGCCTTTTTATGATTCTTGACATTTCATGATTTTTCTCAATTGCCTGCATCCATATTATATATATCATAGTGGTGAGAAAACCTTATACCATGACAAAGCAAAGGGAAAAATGGACAGAAGAAGAGCATCATAAATTCCTTGAAGTTCTAAAGCTCTATAGTCGTGGCTGGCATAAAAGAAGAAGAGCATCCGAAATGAGTGAGTATATAATTTATTTACAAATATTTATTAAATGAAACTGTAAATCTAATTAATTCTTAATTTTTCAGGAATTAATGTGTAAAGAATTGGCAGATTCAATAAAATAAGGTAATGTGTAAGGAATTAGCAAATTTAATAGAACAAGGTCATCTGATGACAGAGGATGACCTTGTTTTATTGAATCTGCCAATACCTTAGGATGACCTTGTTCAATGTCTACATAGGTATGTTTTTACATTAGAAGTTGAATCTTTATGTTAGCGCAATTTATGTTTTTGAAAAGAATAGCTAAGAAGTCTTTTACTTTTCATGAATTAATGCTGTTAAGGTATAACATGTATGTATAAAGTAACAAGCCTTTGCTTCTTTCAAGATGCAGACAAAATAACAGAGGAATCAAAGAGGGAAAAGGAAGATATTTTAGCCAAGCTTACACAAACTGAAAGGACGCTTGCACATTCAAGAAACAGGGTAAATAAGCTAGAGGAAGACAATTCAAAACTTCGCATGACAAGACTTAATAGAATGTCCGTGGACTCCGATTATTTGGTGGACTTAATAGATACAAGAATGTTTATGTTCTTATATTAATATCTTAATCAATGACTTGATATTTGGGCTACTTTAATTTGGTCTCTGTAGGAGATATGATAAACGATATGATGGTTTTTGTGGATTTATTGCTAGTTCATTGCAGATGCAGATATTAAAGAAGCTTTAATTGTATCTCCCTCCCTCCATTTTTTTTCCAAATCTCAAATGTTTCATCCCTTAGTTTTGATATTAATCAGTGTATTATGTCATGTTTGTGAATTGTAATTAAATAATACATGAATAATTATTAAATTAATAATATATTAAAAAATGAAGAATTATTAAATAAAATTCATAAATAATATTGAATAGTTATTAAACAAATAAGATTTAAAAAATTGTTATTTTAAAAATTATTAAAATTGAAAATTATTAAATTTAAATTATTTTCAAAAAATAAAACATTTAATAATTGAAAAAAATAACTCTAAAAACGTCGCGAAAGACATTCCGCGATGTTTTGACATTCTGCGACGTTTCCAGAAAAACGTCGCGAAATGTTAGACAATCCGCGACGTTTTTTACAAACGTTGCAGAATGTGCAAACTTTTAGTAACGTTTTACATAAAACGTCGCAGAAAGCTTTTACCTACACCACATTCCACGACGTTTTTTGTGATATTGTTATGTATTCTGCGACGTTTTTTGTACATTCTGTGACGTTTTTAAAACGTCGCAGAATGCTTGTTTTCTTGTAGTAACAAGGATATAGTGAAAATTACTTATGCTTAGAAACTAGAATCCTCATAAAAAAAGGTATAGAAATCAACAGGTAAAATTTCAAAACTAGTGGATATCTTAAGCTAACTTGCAATACAAAATATGAAAACCACATAAATAGAGGGGAGCAAAATTTACTTGATGATGGTTAAAAATAATAGAATTCTAAGGAATCAAATGGAAATAAATATGCTCTAATCAGTCAATAATTAGTTAGTAACTGTAAGCACGACTATGAGGAAAAGGAAGATGTATCAACTAATGATTTCCCTAATGAACATAGTAGTAAAGGGATAGAGATTCAGTCCTAAGATGAGGGGAGTTAATTAACACTGGATAAGCAGGCTGAATTTTGTACTCCAAGTAGAAGAAAATCCAATAGGAAGAAGAAAAAATCTTCTTCCATAATGATCCCATAACTATAATTGCATGTAACGCAAAGGTTACAAATTCCCTCACAAAATAGCTAGCTAGTAAATACTTCATTCATAAAAATAAGTCTATTGTTTATGGCATTTTGGAGATAAGAATTAAAAAGAGAACTACATTATTCTCAGTTTTGTGTCTAGCAACTAGAGGAGGAAGTGGAATTGCAAAGTGCCTCAATTCATGAGCAGATGATTCATATGAAGGTTAATCAGAAGTTGGAACAAAGAGTTGTTTATATTGCAACTATCTATAGTCACAATCATAGATTCCAAGGAACAAATATGTGGAATAAGACAAAGGAACTATCCCCAACCATAAAAAAAATTTGTTTGAGGAGTTATTATAGTGATTTCAATCAATGCATAAGATATATTTAAATGTAAGGCCTTCCTTTTGGTAGGAATATTTATAACTGGAGTAACAAATAAGAAGTACGATGGTTACTTAAGAAGAAGTTAAACAGTAGTATGACCAATCTAAAAAGTCTTAATTAAGATCCAAAAACTTTCAAAGTAAGATAATTGGATTTGAATAATTTGTAAATAGGGGCATCAATGAAAGAGTAGAAGGATCCAATCAATTTTAATGCATAAAAAAGATTAAAAATTTTAAAGAAGAGCTCAAGATTCTCAATAAAGAGAGAGACGGCAACACTCATCACTCTCTAAGTTCGACAAAACAACTCCTAAACAAGGTATAATTTGACCTTTATCTTAATCCTACTAACTCCAATCTTCGAGACCTTGAAAAACATGTTTTGCCCAAATATTCCTAAGCAATAGAATTTGAGAACTCCATTATAAAGCAAAGATTAAGGGAGCTATTGATCACAGAGGGAGACAGAAATACTTCTTATTTTCACAGGAGATTAGTATAAAGGAAATCCATGAACAAGATAATCTCTCTCTAAAAAGATGAAAAACTTCTCACAACTTAGGAAGTTCTAATAAAAGAAGTAGAGATCTATTTTAACATCATCCTAGGAGACCTTTCTAATGCCAGATCCTTGATCATCTCATTAGGGAGATAGTACATGATCACCTTTCTTCAACTGAGATAGAACTACTCTCAAAACTTGTCTCTAAATTACAAATATAAAATGCCTTTAAAGCTCCTAGACCTAATGTATGGATATTTTCTTTTATAAAAAAACTTGAGCTCTTGGTGGAAGTCTAGTGATAGAAGCAATATAAGAGTTTTTTTATTTAGGAAAGGGGAACTTTTAAGGGAGATAAACAAAACATTCATTATCATATTCCATTCATTAGCTTAATTTTTCTATCGCCCCATAGCCTGTTGCAACCCTATTTATAACCTAGTTTCAAAAATCTTAGTTAAGAGGTTGAGAAATGTATTGCTTACACATATTGGACAACAATAAGGAGCTTATATTCTAGGAAGACAATTTAGGGACAATATTTTACTTGTGCAAGAGCTTTTTATAAATTATACAAGGAAGAAAGGAATAGGGAACTGTAATCTAAACATGGACTTTTAGAAAGCATATGACTTAGTGGACTGGATTTTCAGTATTAATTGTCTCAAATCCTATGGATTCCCTAGTATTTTCATTAAATGGATAAAATAGTGTATTACTAGAGTGTCATATAATATTCTAGTTAACGGTGAACCCTTTAGCATCATCAAAGGGTTGAAAGGCCTTAAACAGGGTGATCCAATCTCACCATACTTATTCTCTATTGTAATAAAGGTTTTCAATAGGTTGCTTGCAAGGGTGGAAGAAAGGAGAAAGCTCTTTAAACATCATTCCAAATGCAAAAAACAAAAGGAATCTTTAGCCTGAAGCTTGTTGATGACCTGCTCCTTTTTTTTAAAGGTTGATCATAACGTAATATCCTCTCTTATGACTACCTTAATAATTTTTAGTAAGATTTCTAAGTTGCAAGTTAATAATGAAAAGAGTGGGAGGTTTCTCTCAACAAGTGCATCCTATAATGCCTATTGTTTTACTTCCTTAATAGGCTTTAAACATCAAGAACTTCCCTTTACTTATCTGGGTATTCTCTGCTATACTTTCCTAATAAGACTTCAAACCTATAATAGAGAAAACTCTTTTGTAGATAAGGAGTTAGAGCACTAAATATTTATCCATAATAGGCAGGGCTCAATCCGTATCCTCATTTTTTAACTCTATAAACCTATATTGGGCCTCTCATCTGACATTACCTATTATTGTTATAAAATCAATTAATTAACTTTTATAGAAGTTTCTATAGAATGGGAGCTCAGATCACCTGTCTAATTTATCCCTGTCCAACTCTGTCCAGTTTTTAAACGGCATCGTTTTCTTTATAAAATTGACGCCTATCTAATTAATGCTACTGACGCCTGTGGGACCAGCGCCGTTGTTTCTCCAAAGCTTAAGCTTTAATTAAAAGCTTTGGAGAAAAACTTAGCCGAATCCTTCCTTATTGTTATTATTCTAATTATTATTATTATTATTATTATTATTATTATTATTATTATTATTATTTTTAGGTTATTCTTATTATTTTTAGTTTTATATATTGTTTTTATTATTAAATATGATTAAGTGATTCTCATTATTATTAATTTTATTTATTAATTTATTATTATTATTCTTTTTATTATTACTAAGTTATTCTTATTATTTTTATTGTTATCTATTATTATTATTATTATTATGATAATTAACTTATTTATTAATTAGAATTTTAATTAGTGTTATAAGTAATTTTTAAGAAGTTATTATTATTATTATTATTATTATTATTATTTATTCTTTTTATTATTACTAAGTTATTCTTATTATTCTTAATTTTATGTATTATTATTATTATTATTAACTTTATTTTTAATTAGAATTTTAATTAGTGTTATAAGTAACTTTTAATAAGTTATTATTATTATTATTATTAAATTACTTATTATTATTATTATTACTGTTATTATTATTATTATTATCTTGTAATTATTATTATTATTATTATTAATCCATAAAAAATATTTGAATAATGTTATTTAATAATAAATAACATTATTATTAAATAATGTTATTTAATAATAAATAACATTATTATTAAATAATGTTATTTAATAATTTATAATATTATTAAATATTATTTATTACTTAAATAAATAATATTTATTATTATTTATTTATAACAATAATAAACGGAAGACCTCGCGAGGCTGGCCAATAAATTCACCATTTGCCCTCGCCCTCGCGAAATGGCCAGCAACTCAAATCATCACCATTTGCAATGGCCAGTTTTTATATAATGGCCATTGCGAATGGCCAGTTTTTTTTAATTAATAAGTACATATTATATAATAATAATAATAACTATTATTATTATTAGATATACTAATAACAATAATAATTATAATTATTATTATTATTATTGTTAGATATACTAATAACAATAATTATTATATAATAATAATAATATCATTATTATTATTACTTTCATTATTATTATTATTTATTTAAATAATATTTAATATTTAATAATATTATAACTTATTAAAAAACTTTTAATATTTAATAATATTATAACTTATTAAAAAACATTATTTAATAATAATGTTATTTATTATTAAAAAACATTATTAAAATATTTATTTATGGATTTAAATTATTATTTAAATATTTAATTCCTTTTGCTGCTAAGGATGATTTTCCTGCTATCCGACCATAGATTCCTTTTTGTGTTATCTCCATTTTTATTCCTGTAGGCACCACTTTTCTATTTATTGCTGGAATTATTAGACATTCAATACTGAATAAATCAAATCCAGCTGCTCCAATAGTTTTCTGTTTTGAAATTTTTGCATAGTCAACAGTTTTGCAGGTGTAAAGGTACTTATTGTCATCAGAGATAATCGATGGGGAAGTAATGAAGTTGGAATACTTGGGCAAATGGAAATTGATCTGGCAAGTGGTACAGAATTAGTATACTTTTTACCATAACAAATGATGACAATCAAAGATTTCTATCAACATATGGAAATCGTGATAAAGACCAAAGGGTATGAATCATGGAAAGCAGGGAAAGGAGAAGCAAATCTACTAATTACTCGAGGAGTAGTTGGAAGTCAGACCAGTCACTCGAAACCCACCTTCACTTCAGCCTCACCGAAAGCAGCTGATAAAGAAAGAATGATTATTGTCTGTCGCCAATAATCAACAGAAAGATTCTCTACATGGACGTCTGTCCAAAAACTTTTTAATAATGTGATTAAAAGAAGGATTGATGTTCATTGATGAAAATTCATACAGAATACCATTGACATACTGTATTTCCATGGATTATTTGGAAGGTGTTCAGATGATGGTTGTTGGTGTATCTGAGATTGAATTCCTTGGAGCAATCATAGGAAACCGAAAAATCAGATTACAACAGCATATCATAAAGAAATTATCAGAGTTCCCTGAAGAAAGACTCAAAGAAAAGAAAGGCCTAAGGACTTGGTTGGGAATATTAAACTATGCTCGTAGTTATATTCCTAAACTTGGAATATTGGTTGGCCCATTGTACAATAAGACTAGCCCAAATGCGAACAAACGCATGAGTCCAAGTGACTGGGAAATAGTCAAAGAAATCAAGAAAATAGTCAACAATCTTCCTACAATGGAATTACCACCTCCAAATGCATACATCATTATTGAAGTTGATGGGTGTATGGAAGGATGGGGCGGCATCGCTAAATGGAAAAAATCAAAAGGAAGTTCGAATGCTGATGAACGTATTTTTGCATATGCTAGCGGAAAATTTGAGACAATCAAATCAACAATTGACGCTGAGATAGCTGCATGCATTAATTCATTAACTTCCTTTAAGATTCATTATTTAGATCAAAAAGAAATAACGTTGCGAACTGATTGCCAAGCAATCATCAGTTTTTACAATAAACAGACACAAAATAAACCATCTAGAATTAGGTGGAATAATTTTGTTGATTTTCTTACAGGAACTGGTGTTAACATTATTCTTGAACATATTGACAGAAAGAAAATAGGGAACTGACTCATTTTTACAAGAAGAATTGGATCAGTTAAAGAAATAATATTTCTTCAGAAATCCGCAAGACATATTCAATTCAGTGAAAGCAAAATCACAATGAGCAGGCCCAGTACAAGTGGATCGAAGCCCAGATTTTCCTTTGAAAAATCAAGATCCATGAATGAAAAAGGATTGGATTTAATTCCAGTAAGAGAATCAGAAGAAAATAAGATAGTACAAGCTGTTGTAGATGATCAAATCAGGGATTATCAACGTTACAAACAAGCAGCAAAGAATGCTATAAACCGATTAAAAGGAAATAGCAACAGAAAAAGAACATAGAAGAAAAAGTTGAACAATTTTGAAGTAAGCTTCAAAATACAAGGATGTCCTTAATTTTGTCTAAGAACAGTTCTGGATACGGGATCAACAAAGTGTTGCGTAAATTACAAGAGTATTCCCGAAGAAGCAAAAGTCAAGGCATCATATGAAATAGAGATTAATGGACTCAATTCCATATGTAAAACCACAGACAGGTTAAAGGAAGGATTGATGTTCATTGATGGAAATTCATACAGGATACCATTGACATACTGCATACCTATGGATTACTTGGGAGGCGTTCAGATGATTTTAGGATGCAACTTTATACGAGCACAGCAAGGGGGAATACGAATAGAAGGAAACACCCTAACCTTCTACAAAAATGTTTCACAAGTGTCCACTAATCCAGAAATCAAGATTGCAGCATTAGATATTCCCGAACTTGAGCTAAATTCTGATGAGTATTATACTATCAAAAATATGGTATGTTATACCATTGGAAAGAGTTAATTTGTGATATGGATTATACAAAAGAAACAGAAACCATTCTAATGGCTGAAATGGACTATCCTAAACTGCGTCCTGAAATTAATTTAGAAGAAGCTCCAAATCTAAAGAGAATATTTACAGCCGCATCAACATCAGCCACTGCTGAATTAGGATTAAGATTACCAACAGACTCAAGTATGGGACCACCTCAATATCCACCAGCAGAACAGCCACGTGGAATAAATGTTCCTGAAATTAGAGAAAGGTGGCAGGAATATAGAGGAAAAAGAATGAATACATCCAATCAATGGACGTTACCACCAGCACAGGCTCAAACTAGTTCTATGTTAGTTCTACCTGATGATATTTCATTATATGAAGATGTCATATCAAGATGGGAATCAAACAATAAGAATATGATTGACAGAATGACTTGGATAGACAATCAGTCTAAAGTCATATATATTGAAAATCTTCTTGGAGAAATGATCTCAAAGGAGAGTAGTATCAGATTCTGAAGGATCTACCTCAAGCGCTGGAAGAACTAAAAGTACTGCTGGAAAAGAAAAGGGAACAAGCTCAAAACCTGTTAGGGAAAACCCTACAGGATTTGTTCGAATAGCTGAACTAGTGGAAAAGGCTAGTCCAAAGAAACGGACCTCACCGGTAAAGTTTGAGGAATGGGACATATGTTGAATATCTCTTTTTCACTTGAATTTTGAGATACAACATAGCACAGAATGGGCATACTGTCATGAGGCACTTTGGACAATGTATTCTCATGACTTCTGTTGTTTTGCTATTGCAATAATTACATTTATCTTTGTTGATAAAGTAATCTTCAATAGGACTGTTATGAATCCATTCATGTGTGCAATTTTCCATTTCTTTTGGTAGAGTTACATCCTCTAACCAAGAATATTTTCTTTGAAGAATTTCTCTGTTGTCAGTTATGACCAACATGGTATCAGGAATTGGTCAAATTATATTATTAATTAATAGTAATTAATAATATTAATTAATATTATTATTGGTGTTATGTTTAGAAAGATGAGGCTATTTTGGACATTTTCAATTAGAATTTTCGTACCTATGTTTTGAGAAGAACATAAACTTCTGTCTTCGTCCTCTGCGGACGGAACATAAATTTCTGTCCTCGGTAAGCAAACACGTCGAAGGGCAAAACTTTTTGTCCTTGTCCGCGAGGACGGCAACCAAACGCAGCATAATAGTAGAAAGAGGACAAATACTAACACGGACCATGTTTGGGCCAAGGTAGGGTTAGAGAACTGGGTCGAGAAGTTTCTGCCTCCGAATTCTCGTATAAAAGTCCAAATCCAACTCTCCATAGTTTTTCGCTTTAGTTTGTTTTCCTTCCTTTCTTCTCCGGTTTTCCACAGGAACCGAAGCTCTGAAGCACCCAAAAAAAAAGAGAAGAAAGAAAAAAAAAATCCATTCTCTCATCCATCTGAGCTCCCGATTGAACTGTTAACTTTGTTTAATTCCATTTCACGTTTTAATCAAACCCTAACCTTTAAATAATACATCTCTATCCACACACGTACGTACGCACTTTTCCTCAAAGTACAATGGAGACATCTATGGAGGAATCGTCGGCGCAAGGGCAGAGACTAGCTCCAGCTTCGACGGCTGAGGACGGTGGATCGCAATCGGATGAGCAAAGAGGCGGTGGCGATGAGGAGGAGGGGAGGAAGAAGGAAGAGGAGGAGTTGGTGGAGAAGTTCCAGAAATTGATGGACAAGATCACTGCGTCTCCTGAAAACCCTAACCCCAACGTTCTTCACGTTCTTTCCTCCATCCTCGAAACCCAGGAGAAATTGTATATCTCTCTCGCTAATTTCTTATTGGTTTTTGCTTTACTATGATCACATCGTAGAATGGCGTATTAGTTCTGTTGTTAACTAAAGTGAAGTGTCGTAGTGGTTCGCTTCACCATCATAGTTACTTCGTTGTGATCTTGTTTGGCTTTTGGGTGTATATGCCCTTGTGCTACGAGTGTGTGAGTGAGATATAATGTGCCCTGTCTGTTTGTATCAATATTATCGTTTCGTTTTCTCCATGGGGGTTGTGGATTTTCACTTTTGTTTCTTTGTTTATTTACAGGACCTTGTATTTTCCTCTCAACTATGTCCTCAGTTTAAGATTCTAATCCAAAATTTTTTGAAAAAGGTTTTGCTCTCATGATTGATACATTAAGTTGTTGCTTCGCTCAATTCCATTGGAATTATTATATTCTTCCGAATTTAGCTCACTAGCTTACTAATTTTGCTATTATCTAGCTTAGCTTTGTGCACGACAAAACTATGATACCAGTATGTGTGTCCATATCATATCAAATGCTTGTGACATGTGTATTGTGTCTTATCTCCTTAACTAGAATTATTTTGCTTCCACGTACTGAACTCTGGGTTCAAAATGAAGTTTTTAATTGTGTTTCAATGCATTTCAATCTGCTTCTTAAACTTAATGGAATTTTAGGGTCATGCTATTGTGTTGAAATTGACTAATTCTACCATGGGGCGAAATATACATGTGCTGTAACTGATTGAATGTTCATTATAACACCTTTAGTTTGTTACTGCTTTTGGTGGTTCTGACTTAATTTCAATGTGAGTTTGATAACATATCAAAGCACAGTGGCCATATAACAATTTTTTTCTCTTGATGATTTTTCATGCTAAGAAATTTTAGTGTCTTTTGGGGACACTACTCAAATTTTTTTTAATTTCTTCTATTTTCATATATGTTTTATCACTAGTTCACTTGAAAATTAACATGGCATGTGAGGATACAAACAATTTTTTACTTTCTGTAGCAGTCAGTGTCCGGTATTGTTGGCTTTTTGTTTACTTGAAGTGTGCATTTCTGAATAATTGGGGAAGGATCTTAAGTTAATTCTTGATCGCAGCAGCATGTTTTGGTCTATCAAAGAAGTATTAAATTGCTGTCGTACATTGAAACCTTCCTTTTCTTGAGCATGAACTTGATTCTGAATAACCAGGGTGGTTTATGTGGTGTGCCAATTATGAGAGTGTCCCATGTATGCTTGAATGGTTTTATGATAACCTAGATAATTTCTTTTTTGTATTTGATAGTTGGGACTTGGGATCTTAGAAGCCTTATTGCATTAGTGTTTGTGTCATGTTTATTACTAACACACGTCTCTAAACTTCGGTTTGTGTTTGTGTGATCACATCACTTTGACAACATTGAGCATATTTACATGCAGGTACCTGGAAGACAATGGTCATCCTTCGTTTCATAATAGTCGCGCGTCACATAACATTGGGCGACTAGGAAACTTAGTTCGTGTACGCATGCGTTAATTTCTTTTATGAGCTTGGTTCCTGGGTTTTTCATGTTGTTACTTGCTAACTGCATATTTTTGTTTTTGATGACTTAAGTTGACTAACATATGGTTCTGCATTTCTTTACCCTAAACAATTTTTTTTCATGTTCTTTCAGGAGAATGATGAGTTTTTTGAATTAATATCTTCCAAATTCTTGTCTGAAACAAGATATTCAACCTCCATCCAGGCAGCAGCTGCCAGGCTTCTTATGAGCTGCTCACTTACTTGGGTTGTAAGTTCTTTTTTTTCTGCACTATAACTTGATATAGTTTCATTTTACTGTTTGATTTTGTAGCCATTTCTTGTTTTGATGAAATATCTATGGGGTTTCCAGTACCCTCATGTGTTTGAAGAACCTGTAATGATGAACATAAAAGGATGGGTGATGAATGAGACTTTTGAAGATCACAACTGGAAGCATAATATGGGGAAAAGAGAAGTCTCAGATCTTGAGATATTGAAAACATACTCCACTGGCCTTCTTGCTGTTTGTTTGGCAGGGTGCGGTGTAGGCAGATATCTTTCCCCAGTTCTTTGCGTGTCCTGATATACTTATTTTGCTTTTCATTATTAGTTTATTTTTCTAATGCATACAAACTCTTCTCAACTTTCAGTGGTGGTCAATTGGTTGAGGATGTACTGACATCTGGCTTGTCTGCAAAGCTCATGCATTTTCTTCGAGTTCGTGTCCTTGGTGAGACAGCAAGTCAAAAGGATGCTGGCCATGTTATGGAGGGTAAAAATGCATCTAGTTCTTCTGTAAAAGGGAGAGAAGAAGGAAGGTTGAGGGTAAGACAGTTTTTGGAGGTGACTAATGTAGATGGTCTGAGGATAACTGATGAGAGACCTTTAGAAGATCAGAATGCTGAATGGGACCAAGAGAGAACTATCAGTATGCAAGCACCAATTGACAAGTACTGGGTTGATGGTGGAGAACCTCCTGATAGGTTGGTTGAAAGAATTGATAATTGTGAGATAGATGCTGATGGTGGGGACAGATGGCATGGTCGAGACCTACGTGCTGATAGTAAGACAAAGCTTGGTGATCTTGAGGAAAGTGGGAGAGATGATTCAACAAGACGTAGGGCGTCTCGTGGGCTGGTGAGAATTAGAGGGAAGGGAAGGGCTAGTGATGCAACTCCAGAAACTGAGCAAATTTTGACATCTCCAACGTCTGGTAGTCGATCAGGGCTGGGACGTAACAGCAGAGAAAGGAATGTTACGAAAGCTTCAGATGCAAAGCGAGGATCAGATACAAGAAAATTTTCAGAAAATGTAAATATTGATGGTATGATTGTGGAGAGAGAAGATGATGATGTCTGCTTTCAAGAATGCAGAATTGGGAACAAAGACATAGCTGATATAGTAAAGAAAGCAGTTAGAGCAGCTGAAGCTGAAGCTAGATCAGCAAATGCATCTGTAGAAGCGATTAAAGCAGCTGGTGATGCAGCTGCTGAGGTTGTCAAGAGTGCAGCTTTAGAGGTTATCACAATTACTTCATTGCCTATTACTCTCTTTTATGTTTGATGTTTTTTTTCCATATGATTATATTTGATGGTAGTTTTTAAGATGATTTATATTTTGTTTGTTCTTAATTCTCAAGTTCATGTTCTCAGGAATTCAAATCTAACAACAATGAAGAAGTGGCTGTTTTGGCGGCTTCCCGAGCTGCATCAACTGTTATTGATGCTGCTAATGCAATAGAAATTTCCAGGTTGATATGTTTACTGCTTTTTAAGAATGTTAGTTGAGGGTTCATGATCTATGTGGAGCAACCGCTAACAATCTTCAAGATTTTATGATAGGAACTTGAATAACACCAGTGATGATCTGGTGAATGTTAGTGCTACAGAAACAGAAGCAACTGAGGAAGCTGAAGAATATTTTATCCCTGACTTTGAATCTCTGGCTCGGTTGAGGGAAAAATACTGCATTCAATGCCTTGAGGTATTAGGGGAATATGTCGAAGTTCTTGGCCCTGTCCTGCATGAAAAGGGTGTAGATGTATGCCTTACACTATTGCAACGCAGTTATAAAAATAATGAACCATCTGAGGTCATAGAAATTTTACCTGATGTAATGAAGCTTATCTGTGCTTTGGCTGCTCACCGCAAATTTGCTGCTTTATTTGTGGATCGGGGTGGTATGCAGAAGCTGCTTGCTGTCCCAAGAACTGACTTGACCTTCTTTGGTCTTTCTTCATGCTTGTTTACAATTGGTTCTCTTCAGGTATTGGAGCATTTATGTTTTGTTACTAGTTAGATTTTCTTTTTCTTGGATCTCACTTACAACTAGCATATTATGCGACATCTCACTTTATAGTTTATCGTGCCAGGGTATAATGGAACGTGTGTGTGCCCTTCCCGCAGATATTGTATACGAAGTTGTCAAATTAGCAATACAACTTCTCGAATGCCCTCATCAGGAACAAGCCAGGAAAAATGCAGCATTGTTTTTCAGTGCTGCGTTTGTTTTCAGAGCTGTTATTGATTCTTTTGATGCTCAGGATGGTCTACAAAAATTACTGGGCCTCTTAAATGATGCTGCAACAGTAAGATCTGGCTTTAATTCAAGTTCTTTAAGCCTATCTAACTCAGCAACTCTTCGTAATGATCTTTCACAAGCAGAAGCTCTGACGTCTTCTGAGAAGCAGATTGCCTATCATACTTGTGTTGCTTTGCGGCAGTATTTTAGAGCACATTTACTGTTACTTATTGATTCCATCCGTCCCAATAAGATCAACCGAAGTTTGGCTCGGAATGTCTCCAGTGCAAGGGCAGCATACAAGCCCCTTGATATAAGTAATGAGGCTATGGATGCTGTTTTTCTGCAGCTGCAGAAGGACCGAAAACTGGGTCCTCTATTTGCTAGAACACGTTTTCCTGCTGTTGATAAATTCTTAAGCCTTAATGGCCATGTTACCTTGTTAGAGTTGTGTCAGGTTAGATACTATGAATTCAGATGCTATTTCTTGTTTTGCCTGCCCATACCCTTCAATTCTCCATTTTGCTGATGTTTGTAGGCCCCTCCTGTGGACCGTTACTTACATGACTTGCTTCAATATGCATTGGGTGTTCTGCACATAGTTACACTGGTGAATGAAAGCCGCAGGATGATTGTTAATGCCACGTTAAGCAACAATCGAGTTGGCATAGCTGTCATTTTGGACGCAGCAAATATTGCCAGCAATTATGTGGACCCTGAGGTTATTTGCTTTCTGCTACTGTTTTCTTCGTTCATAACATATCTTTTTATCATATTCAAGAATATCTTGGCGTTTATTGCAGTTTTTACTTATCAGCTTTTCTTCATGCTATTATTGTTGAAATATTTTCAGATTATACAGCCAGCATTGAATGTGCTTATCAATCTTGTTTGCCCGCCACCTTCAATCAGCAACAAGCCATCTCTAGTTCTACAAGGCCAGCAGTCTATTACTGGTCAACTCAACATTGGTGCTGTTGAGACTAGAGATAGAAATGCAGAACGTAATACCTCAGATCGAACTGCTCATACTCTTATTCAGGGTGATCCAAGAGAGCGGAGTGGTGAATTTAATGTTGATCGAGGGGTGGCTGCCGTTTCTATTGGACGATCCATTGGTACATCACAAGTGGCTGTTCCTAATGGTACCTCTTGTTTGGTTGGAGATAGAAGAATATCTCTAGGTCCTGGAGCAGGGTGTGCTGGCCTTGCTGCACAAATGGAACAAGGATATCGTCAGGCAAGGGAGGCTGTTCGTGCAAACAATGGCATAAAAGTTCTTCTCCATCTTCTCCAGCCTCGTGCATATTCTCCTCCTGTTGCTATTGACTGTATTCGTGCTCTTGCCTGCCGAGTGTTACTCGGTTTAGCTAGAGATGACACAATTGCACACATTTTAACAAAACTTCAGGTAAAATGCTTCATAGGCTAATACATTGTTTAAACTGTTGAGGAGGTTGTTATTATTACCATAGTTAGCGTTCTCTTCACGATCATCAATGTTGTCATTGTAGTACCATTATTGTGAATAGATAGGAATTGTCGTGCATTTTTCAAATTTCTCAATAAATGTGAAATTGGTGTTCTAGGTCGGGAAAAAGCTCTCCGAGCTTATTCGAGATTCAGGTAGCCAGACACTTGGAACTGAACAAGGCCGATGGCAATCTGAGCTTGCACAGGGGGCCATTGAGCTAATTGCGGTAACTATCTCTGTCTCTTATGATAGTTTGAACTAGTATTAATTCATAGTGGAGGATGAATATGAATTTCAATGAAAACGCATATGTTGTTTAGTGATTTGATGTTGTGCCTTTGCTTCTTTTTTGTCTTATCCCACAGAATGAGAGGGATGGAGAGGTTTTAACTTAGGACCTGATTCTGAATATGAATTTCAATGAAGACGCATATGTGGTTTAATGATTCAATGTTGTGCCTTTGCTTCTTTTTTGTCTTATCCTACAGAATGAGAGGGATGGAGAGATTTTAACTGAGGACCTCCTCTTTGTAAAAGAGGAGTGGCCAGTGGATTATGATGTCTTCTGATTTAAATGTTTTCCTCTAAAATTCCTAGCTCTGCCTGTCACATGTATTCTAATATTATTTCTTTTTGCACAACAAGGGGTGTGCTTACCAAGATGTTATTCCTACTGCTGAATTTTGGTATGCTAACCATAATTCCCATCTCTTGCACTGTTGTACTCAAGTGAGAGTAATCTACAGGGGAAGTTGTACAAGATTAAGGGTTTGTGTGGAACTGCTAATAGAAGATATGAGCCTCTTGTTACGGCTCATTCATAATGATTTATAATCTTCTAGGGAGAAATATTTAGAGGGAAAGTGTATCCAGAAATGGATTTTATCTCTCTTGGAGAGAGTGACCTTTCTTTCTTCTTTTCTGATGAGTGTGGGCTCTCTTTGGTTTTAACTTGGTGTTACTTCATAATTATTAATAGTCAGTCGTTTATATTTTTTCCAGATCGTAACCAATTCAGGGCGTGCCAGTACATTAGCAGCCACAGATGCTGCTACCCCAACTTTGAAACGTATTGAAAGAGCTGCAATTGCTGCAGCCACACCTATCACTTACCATTCCAGGTATTCTTTGACCCTAAATACCATGGAAGTAAGAGTTAATAATGACCTCCCTTTTCTTTTGACCCCTCTTTATGCACATGACCACAGGGAACTTTTACTGCTTATACATGAACATCTTCAGGCATCTGGTTTGACTGGAGCTGCTGCTACACTGCTGAAAGAGGCCCAGTTGAGTCCTTTGCCGTCATTGGCAGCCCCATCGTCTCTTGCACACCAAACTCCAACACAAGAAACCTCTTCACAACTGATTCAGTGGCCATGTGGTAGAATCCCTAGTGGATTTCTCCCAGACAAATCAAAAGCAGCAACTGTTCGTGGTGAAGATTCTGGCTTGAAATGTGATTCATCTGTGTCTTCAAAGAAAAAACCACTTGTTTTCTCACCATCTTTTGGTCTACAAACAAGAAATCAAGCTCAGTGCTATGAGTCAAATCAACAGTCTTTGAAAAGGGTCTGTAGTAGTTCAAGACAATCTGCCACACCTGTCAATGCATTACAGCCTCCCTCAGAGTCATTGATGAAAGGCAATCTTGATTCTGAATCTCTATACAAGACTCCTACAGAATTGAACATGAAAAGAAAGTTAGCAGATTTGAAAGATATTGGGCTTTTTTCACCAGGGAAGCGATTTAATACTGGTGAGGCAGGACTTCGTTCTCCTGCATGTTTGACTCCGAGTACTTTACGCAAGACTAATTTACTTAGTGATGCTACTGCATTTTCTACTCCTAGTTCTAGTTTGAAAGATGTACATGGTCGCCCAACATCAAGTAGCATAGTAGATTACACAGATGACATTCAATGCGGTAATTCCACCCATCATGGGCTTAATGATCACCAGCTGAGCAATGCAGAACGGCTAACTTTAGACAATATTGTTGTTCAGTATTTGAAGCATCAGCATCGCCAATGCCCAGCACCTATAACCACTCTACCACCCCTCTCTCTCTTACATCCACATATATGTCCTGAACCAAAAAGGAGCCTTGATGCCCCATCAAATGTAACGGCGAGGCTTGGCACACGTGAGTTTAGAAGTATTTATGGAGGGGTGCATGGGAATCGAAGAGATCGGCAATTTGTATATAGTAGATTCAGACCTTGGAGAACTTGCAGGGATGATGCCGGTGCTCTTTTAACGTGTATGGCTTTTCTTGGTGATTCATCTCATGTTGCTGTTGGTAGTCACTCTGGAGAGCTGAAAGTTTTTTATTCCAACAACAATAATATGTTGGAGAGCTGCACAAACCATCAGTCACCTTTGACACTTGTTCAATCCCACCTTGC
This sequence comes from Erythroxylum citrifolium, assembly GCA_026284465.1. NCBI lineage: Eukaryota > Viridiplantae > Streptophyta > Magnoliopsida > Malpighiales > Erythroxylaceae > Erythroxylum > Erythroxylum citrifolium. Next base: position 40,532,516 of record JANKOE010000206.1, on the reverse strand, counting down.
TAATGAAACACAATTTTTACTGTCTTCAAGTGCTCAAGATGTGTGTTTGTGGGATGCCTCTTCAATTTCAGGTGGTCCTATGCATTCGTTTGATGGACTGAAGGCTGCAAGGTTTAGCAATGCTGGGAGTGTATTTGCAGCCCTGAGGACAGAGCCAGCTCGGCGTGAAATTCTTCTGTATGATGTCCAAACATGTCATGTGGAATTATCCCTGTCAGATCCAACTTCAAACTCTACAGGACGGGGACATTTGTATTCCCTGATACACTTCAATCCTTCAGATACAATGCTACTTTGGAATGGTGTGTTATGGGACAGGCGTCAATCTGGCCGTGTACATCGATTTGACCAATTTACAGATTATGGAGGCGGTGGCTTCCATCCTGCAGGGAATGAGGTATGCTAAATCATGTACCGCAGTCAGACCATTTCTTTTTTTTTTAAGAAAATCCCTTTTTCTTTGATAATTCTACATTTTCATAATTTAGATATAAATACAGAAAATGGTAAGTTCAATTACGGGCTGAAGAGTTTCTTGCATTTAGCATTATTGTGAATTCAATAGTAACTTTGGTAAAGTTGTTTAAAACATAAATGGAATTTATACCTAGTACCTGATTTCATGTACGCTTTCTAGTCTTACTGCTTTGCCTCTGATCTCCAGTATTATTCCAGTATTATTGGGTATAGTTTATGTACTAACAAGTTGTGTACTCCCTCTCTTAACCTTTGTTTGGGTTTCATTCTCCCTTTGTAACAAAAGAAAATGTTAGCATGAACTAGCTTTTCCCTCTTCTTATCTGCCGGTCAATATAAAAGTTTTCCTTCTCTTTCCCTAACTTGTGATTGGTGGCCATCTATTGCAATTAGGTGATTATCAATTCTGAAGTCTGGGACCTAAGAAAATTTAGACTTCTTCGAAGTGTGCCTTCATTAGACCAAACATCAATAACATTCAATGCACGTGGGGATGTAATTTATGCTATCCTGAGGAGAAACCTTGATGATGTAATGTCAGCAGTTCAAACCCGTCGAATGAAGCACCGATTATTTGATGCATTTCGCACAGTGGATGCCATCAATTACTCTGAAATTGCCACTATACCAGTTGATCGTTGTGTCCTTGATTTTGCAACTGAGCCAACCGATTCGTTCCTTGGATTAATAACAATGGATGATCAAGAGGAGATGTTCTCATCAGCTAGGGTTTATGAGATTGGTAGACGGAGGCCAACTGATGATGATTCTGATCCTGATGATGCTGAGAGTGAGGAAGATGAGGAAGATGATGAGGATGATGCTGATGTGGATCCCATATTGGGTGCAGAACTGGATGGGGATGTTGATAGTGATGGAGATGATATGAACAGTGATGATGATGGTGGAAGTGAGCTTGATGACGATGATGATGATGTGGACTTCATGGATGATGCAGACTTTGATGGAGGAGGTGGGATCCTGGAGATTGTCACAGAGGGTGATGAGGATGACGATGATAGTCAGGTTCTTGAATCTTTTAGCAGTGGTGACGAGGAGTTGGTGGGCAATGGTTTTGACTTCTAAGTTTTGTACTTCCAATTCCGGAGTCTGGTAATTATAGTAGCCCAGATGATGTAATTAGTCAATCCTTTTTTTTAATAATCATATGCAATTACATATTACATTCAAATCCTGAGATAAATGAAATTTTTTTGATAAATTGCAAAGCGTTTCTTAACATCGAAAGAGATGGAAGAGGCAACTCCCAGTTCATTTTATTATTGCCTTCGTTCAAACAGCAGCTTCAAGTACGTTAAAGTTCTTGCCCAAGATTGAGAAATTTATGTGGCTTATATCTAGGGAGGCAATAGGCCAGGCTCTTCTAGGACTGACGTTAGCCTGGCTCAAGCCTAAAATCTGACAGCTCCGGCATTGGCCTGTAGTCTAATTGGGTCTGAGGCATATAGCCGGAATTCAAGCATGATTGGATTGGGTAGTTCAGCCCAGTTATTTTTTTTAAGTTTAAAAATTTGAAAAATGTAAAATGATTTTATTTTCGAAACTTCTTTTTGAGTTTAGTTTGAAGCTCAAAATTAAAAAAAAAAGATGTTTATTGTTCCTTTTTCCTTTGATTGAAAGAGTAAAATTGGTTTTAACTTTTACATTTGAACATAAATCGATGGTTATCTCATTGAGTTCGCAAAATTCACCAAAATTGCAACGTTGCCTTTTCAGGACCGAGAGACGACTCTAGCTACTGACGAGGCTCTACTAGCCAAGTATATTGTGATTAGCAAGAGAAGTCATTGCTCAATGGTCGGTCAGCTGAGCTTTTTGGACAGATTAATTAGATTGTATATATTTTCCTCATTCATGTAGTATTATTATATTAGGTTTTTGATGATG
>JANKOE010000206.1:40402237-40412780 GCA_026284465.1 Erythroxylum citrifolium | reverse complement strand
GCGTTGTGATGAGCTGCAAAAGATAGCAGAAGATGCAGAAGACGATGAAGTTGATTTCTATATGCAAGACTTTTTAATAGAGGAAGAGGCTGAAGATGTAGAGTCGGCAGCGCAGAAAACATGAACTATGAAAACCTGTTTTAAAAACGCACGGAAACGTTGTTTTTGGGTTTTCATAAATTTGTTGCGGTTTTCTTATTTTTTAAAACGAGATATCGCAACATCATCGACCAAACAAGTTTTACGCAGCTGTTTCCTTATTTTTAAAAACGGCAACGAAAAACGCAAGAAAAAAACGAAACCAAAAAGGCACTAAATGAATGTTTATTCCATCTCTCTAGAATGAGATTGAAGCTAAGATTATGTTTACTGGCTTTATTTCCTAACAATTGCTTCAATTGTATGTGAGCATTATTAAGTACCTGTCCCACTAGAGCATTATCCAATATAAAGTTTTTCACAGAGCTTTGCTGAACAACTCTACTTAATGGCATTATACAAGACCAATGATCATGAAAAATGATTAACTATTTGTAACGTCCTAACTTATTTAAAAAAAAAAACAATATTTGTAACATCTTAGTCATTAATTTTTATATTAATAAAGAAGTCATTGAGTAGTTGCATTAATTATTAATTACCATTAAATAAAGAGAAAATAACTTTTTATGTGGATAGAATATATATAAAAAATCTTTTAACAAATTAACCAACTCCTAAAGGTTAAATTAATTATAACAAAATTACTAAAGTAACTAGAAATTAGATAATATAGTATTTTTTTTGGAAGTTAAATAATGATAAAATAGTAAAGTTACTCTACAAAAAAATTTAACTACTAAAATACCATATAAGATAGTACATTAGAATAAAAGTAACTTTACTATTTTATCATTACCCATCATAAATACCCAATAGTTATCTTCCAAAAAAATACTATATTATACTTTAGAAATTTTGTTATAATTTATTTATTTATATCCATATTAGCAAATATGCGTAAAAAGAAATAGGGTCAGCCTTTTGTTATAAATAGTTTTTCAGCCTTTTACTAACTAGGAAACAAAAAAGATTGAAAGAAACAAATTTTAAGAGTTTGTTTACGGTGGTAATAGCAATAAATCTTAGGGAAGCTTTTTAATGCTTATAATCTCTTCATTATACACTAATTATATATCTTTATATTAAAATTTATTTATAAAAGCAAATTGCAAAGCTGTTACTTTCCCTATCCCGATAAGACGCACGTATAAATTAACCAACTGCAGATTGCAGGGAATAACCAGCCAATCATACATATCAGCACCAAGCAGAACGCAAAGGACTGAAAAGAAAAACATATATATAGTGAACCTGCATTTTTTTTTTTTGGTGGTAAATGAACCTGCATTTGTTATATATGAGAAACGCGATCATTCAAGAGCAATGTAAATGGAAGGTTTCATATGTATAGCTACAGAAGGAAGATAAATAAACACCCCCACCCCTGCTAGAACTAGGAAACCAGGACCTCCGGCATCGCTACTTTCAGTACATTTGCCACCAAAAACCAAAAGCCAGAAACAAGCAGTCTAAGTTGTTAATTTATCCCTATCTCGAAAATTACGAAAAAGAAAAAAAAAGGCATACTGATACATACACAAACATATAAGCAAGGTTCATATTTCTCAGATTTCCGGTTTATCCTCTTTTATCATCTCCTTTTCAGTCTCACATTTCTGGTTCAGTCAACCGTCATGGGTTGGGTCATGCAGCACCTGAAACGTGCCTTCCGCACAGTAGTCATGATCTCAGTTTCCGCATTTTCTAGCATTCTGACAATCTCAGTAAAAGGAGGACGGACTTCAGGATTAGGATCCCAGCAACGGGTCATAATGTCACTGAGCACGGGGAGACAATCATTTGGAATTACTGGCCTAACGCCCTTGTTCACCACAGCAAATGCAGCCTGCACAGCCGTCATATTCTGGAAGGGAACTAAACCTGTTATGAGTTCCCAAAGAACAATCCCGAAGCTATATACATCCACCTTTTGTGTGTAGGGCCTATGCTGAATCATCTCTCTGCAGTAATGGCCAAATCAAACAATAAAGGTAAGATAGAAAAAACCACTGCCCCAGTCCTTCAAACTACGGAAAAGATGATGTATTTCACCATGGAAAGAGAAGAATTCAATGAGGAAATGGCCAATACCCCATAGAAAATACCACTTCCCCGTCCTTCAAAACTATAGTACACCATGTAAATAGATGAATTCAACGAGGATTTGGGATACCCCATATACGGAACATATAAACAGCAGTCAGCTTAACAAAATTTTACAAAGAACTGTCTTCCTAGGTTAAGCTAAGATCACATTACCCACTAAAATGTATCCATAAACAACAGATTAACACTTGGTACAACCCATTGAATGTTCAGATTGCAGAATGAAGATCAAATGAGAACATCTTTGGAAAGTACCGAGTGAATCAACAAAATACAGCATAATGAATGCAAACCACTAAAGTAAATAACATTAGCACACCTTTAAGGTCTCAACAAAAAGGAAAGAGAGAGAGATAAGCGAGAAACAAGATACCCTTAACTTCATCGACATAACAGGGGAAAATTCTGTGTATATGGAATTGACCAAATATTTTAGGGGTAAAAATAAATAGGAGAGGAGAAAGGATCACCAATTAGCAATGTATTGTAAGTCAATCCCATTGTCTACAATCAACAATATGAAAGAATTTAAATCTTCTTAAAGCAACCTCACAAATTGAAAATATTTCATCAACCAACATCACATTACTTATTTTCATGACAATTGGATTGTTTCCCATGCCATAAACCACATCCACCCATACAACTAGTTGTCAATTTTATACAAGGTATAACAATCATGTCAATGAGAAAAAGTGAATGCAGAATATCTATATGCATGCAAGATATACAAGAAATCCATACGCAAGAATGACATGCCACTTCCGCCAATCACAAACCACCAGCCACCAAAAGAAAGGTTCAAGTAAAAAGGAATAAGGAAAACTATTTAATAGCATAAGAAAATAAAGGTCTAAAATCTATCTTTGTAGCTGTCTAGATTTCCTTATTTGTCTACAATCAGAATTTTCTCAAAAGTCTGTAATGTAAAAAGACTTACGGGGCCATCCAACGATATGTTCCTGTTTCCGGTGTCATTCCCTCAGTCTGCACTTCAATTCGTGCAACTCCAAAATCAGCAATCTTGATTGATTTATCAGCAGAAATCAGAAGGTTATCTGACTTCAAATCTCTGTGTATGAATCCAAGTCCATGGACATAAGCCATTCCCCGAGCAACATCTAGAGCCTGCTTTACTGCCAATTTCAGTGGTACCGCCCTGTTCTGCCTCTTTGTCAGAAACTGCCGAACTGAACCTCCCTTTGCATACTCAGTGACTATACACCAAACCATGTGTTTACGGCATGCACCAATGAAGCGCACAATGTTTGGGTGCTTTAGGGTCGCTAGCATCATGACCTCCTGCTGAAACTGCTGCTCCATCACCTGTGCCTTCTCCAGGCTATTTTCTGGCCTCTCCAATAACTTAATTGCAACATCCTCCCCATTATATGTACCTCTGTACAACTTTCCAAAAGAACCTTGAGCAAAAGCGGTACCCATGTTAAGTTTTCTCAAGTCAATAGTCCACTCATCGTAATTTTGCAGCCCCTCCGTTGAATACCTACTATCCATCAATGCCTGTGCTAATGCATCATCATTTAATGCATGGGTGACTTTCCCCGGACGAAAAACGCTCTGTCCTACAGTGTAGTTGTTACTGACAGGTTTCAAACCTGGATGGCTTAATATGTGGGTGAGTGAATCATTGGACCCAACACTACTGTTGTCCACAGACATCGATACAGAACCACCAGCATTGCTCGTTTGCATGCTGTCAACAGACATGTTCGTACCCTCCCCAAGTTTCTGGTAAAATTCTTGAGTAAACTCATAGTAATTATTAGCATGATTGTTATTTCCACCCATAAATCCAGCAAATTTTGGACCCTCCACCATTTTTCCAATCATGAATGCAACTCTTCAATATCAAATTGAAAGCAGATAATTATCCTTATCTCAAATTATTTAATCTCAAAAGAGAGTTCAACAACTGCAGTAAACATGCCCTAAAACAAACAAAAAAAAAGTTGATTAATCATAATGAGCAATAAATGACCTTTGTGCAATAAGAAATGCTTCCTTTGGTAGGTATTTAATTTGTTGCTAGTATTTGTCACTTTTCTTGGTCAAATGGAGGCCTTTTGTTACTAAGCATTGGAGATGAAGTGGGGGCATAAAATTCAAGATTTCTTTGCAAAATTGGGTGAACAAATAATAAACATCAATGTGCAGTAGTAGTAGAAGGCAAACCAAAAGACAACACAGTCCAATTCTAAGACCTTGATTCACCATGAATTCAAGGAACATTAAACAAAGTCATGTAGAATGCCAATCAATAACACTTTTTTGAAACATTCAAGCTGACCTAGAACTAGCAAACTCTAGGAATATTTTGGGCATTTAATATGTCTCAGTTTGTTAAAAGTATAGAAAAGTCAGCCAAATGCATATTGAGGAGCTCAGGACGGGACGCATGTTACAATTATTAAAAGCTTGGAAAACTCGATCATTTCCATAATTTAATCAGGATTAAATTAGATGGACATACAACGTGTCACGAATGTTAGAAGTTAGAAGCCCTCAACCAATTGCTTGGCTAGGATTAGATTCACTATGTTATAAACGGAATAATGAAAAGGGTTACTAACTTGTCATTTCCATCTCCAGATGGCCTAATAAGAGCCAAGCAAACAATCAGGAGCTAAAAATGGGAATATCAAACAAATGAGCAATTAGATATGCCCTGGTTACCTTTTTTCAGTAAACAAGAGGTGCAGTTATCCGGATTGGACACTCCTGGAACTCATTTCAACAACCCTTATGCCCTGGAATGAAACAAAAACATGTAAAACCATAAAGCTAGAGATCCGTAAGCTCAGAATCTATCACACGAAATCAAGGACAAAGCGCCCAAATCGATTACATGGATCAAAGCTGAAACAAGTTTCACAGTTCTGCCATACCCAAAGCCAAATTATCAAGCTTTTCATGAATACAATATTTCCCGGAAATCTTTCGAAGAAAACGCGTCAAAGTGAACGTTTCAAAGCCCAAAAAACCACAAAATCGAACTAGATCAGACAATTAAGAACGCCTAAGAATGGAAAGACAAGTTGGATAACAAAAAGCTTCAATTGCAAAGATAACAAAAGAAACCACCCAAAAAAGAATAGTAAACATACGGAAGAGTAGATGATAAGGAAAAGCACCCAATTAGAGGATCAAAAAACCAAGAGAATAAAAGGAATAAAATCGATTACGTGATCGTCACAGTAAAAGCGCCGGAAAAAAAACGTAGTTGAGAGAATAACACAACAATCTAACAAACAGCTAAATCAATAACTGGCTGAACAAGCGCAATAAAGACGAAGAGTGCACCAACCGTGACCCAAGTGAAGAAGCCTGTGAGACGAAAGATGAGAGAGAGAGAGAGTCTTCGCTTCTGATTTTACTTTCGGGACAAGGCCTCGATTTTATTGTGTCTCATGAAAGTTTCACGCGTTAATCCTTCGCTTATTATGGTAGTCGCGTCATTTGTCTTGCACGTGTCAAGTTGCTTCACGGGGTCTTACAGCTTTCTTGTCCCAGCGCGTGCCTTTGGCGATTATATTGCTGCTATGCTATGTTAAAGTTGCTGGAGTATAAGTATCTCTCTCTAATTTAATTAGCAATTATGATATTGCGATTTGATTGGATATTATAATTGTTGAAATTTAATATAATAGAAAAAATTAGGGCTTTCATAATCTATCACTTGCCTTTTGAACAATGAATGAAATAATATATAGGTGGTATATTATTAATCATATCGCAATATCATTAGACCTTAACCCCTGTGTTTTTTATTCATCTTAGCACTTGTCTATCCAAAGCTCACATATCAACGTTTAACAATAATTAGCTTTGAAGCACATACAATACAACTATCAAGTTGCATATATAAATGATGAAAACAAGTTACCTATAAAACTTACATACCCATGTATATATCACCACATTAATTAGCTTTCAAACACACATAATTAGTCGCAAGTCATTCGGAAGTTAACCATTCGATTGCTTGATTGTACAGAAATCAAAATTAAACACACAAACAAACAAAAACACAACCATACGAGTGACACGGTAATCTTGACAGCGTGCTTAGTCCACGGAACCCAATGGCTGATTCAAGTTCTCAGTTAATCAAAGTCATTCGGTTTGATATCTTAATTAATACCTCCAAAATCATAAAATTAATCTCCAAACTCCCCACTTCTGCCAAAATGACCAAATCACATCAAACACAAGTGACCTTCGAGGGTTGCAATCACATTTTCCTCAAAAGTTTCAATTAGTAAAACAAATCCGATTTCTAGTCCTATGTACCATTAACATTTCTGCAAGACTTTGATGGAACGGGGAACATCTGCCTTGTTATTCTTTGTTTTACAGGTACCTGAGACAAACGAGGAGTTGCTACCTCGTAGCTGCCCTTGCACTCATGGATGAGTGATAGCTGGTGCTTCGCTGTTTCCTATATGATGCATAAACATCATCATACTGATTTGCCTCATTAGGATCAGCAGTTGCTCCAAGTCCCAATCTTGCTGAACCACTTTTCCGATCCACACTTGCATCAACATATGCCCCAGTCTCCGGCTCTAGCTGTAAATTAGGGGGTGGAGGAATGCAAGCCCCTCCCTTACGAGTGAGAGGCTCTCTCTCGTATTCTTCATCTTCATCTTCATCTTTTGAATGAGATGTCATAGGTCCCTCAGATGGGTTTACCTCTCCAATCTCCTTGAAAAATTTAGACACTCTTTCTAGGACTTCTGATGGAGACACATCAGATGGAGGTATGAATGTTGGAATGTCCAAAGGGCTCAGAGGTGAATAAGGGACACCACTTCCAATCTGCATCTTTTTAACCATTCCAGGCATAAGCCCAGGTGGGAATAAAGGATATGCAGGCAATTTGTCACCAGTGCCAGTAGGCGGTGTTTGTAATGGAAGAACTGGAGCTTGTTGATTTGATGGTTGAACAGAAGAGCTTATAGTTACAGAACTTGGAAATGCTCCAGGAGGGACTGAAGTTTGAATATATTGCTGGTTTCCTAAGGATGGTACCATGGCTGGAGATACTTGTCTATCAGGATGCTCTTGATCAGGTTGCCTGTCAGACTGCCATTGTGTAGTATTCACTTTAGCTATTTGCTGTGGATAGCCTGCAGATAAAGGAAGAAAAAAGCGTTTCAAACTATGAGTTTAAATATACAGAATAAGATTTCAATTCACAGGAAAATTATCCATAGGCAACACCCCAAGTTTAATCTACACACACTTGTCGCCCTTACTACAACCACCCCATATGCAACAGAAAAAGCAGAAAGTGATGGCCAACGTATTTTTAAAAAAAAGAAACAGTACAAGCAACAACCTGCAGCCATGGAATCTGATGAAGCAGCTAATTCTTGTGACTGACTCGAAAAAGTATTTGTTGATGGTCCACCAAGCATCTCACCCTCTAGTGAATAAATAGTTTCTTGATCATAAACCTCCTTAGAAGCCCAGAACTGAAGAATTTTCTGCAAACGCGATTGATTTTCATCTTTATTCTGAGGATTGTGGTAAACCCTCGCAAGCATGGACCCCAACACTGGCTTAAATGCAAGGGCCTCATTGTCAATGTCATGGGGGTTAATTCTCCTTTGCAGACTGCCCGAGTTTATACAGAGTAGTTAGGCTTAGAATTAAGACGAGACACACCAAAAAATTACACTAAAAAAGGCCAATCAGGGCACTTGTCATTTATGGCCAGAAAAGCTGTTCTCATCGTCTTTATGATCAAAATGTGGGCAGAGACAAATAATTACTATTAAAATAAAGCAAGCACAACATATGTTTTTAACGATTTTACCTCTTCCTGCATCTTGTCACTAATTCTAGATCAATACATGCAAGTTCTGAAGCAGCCCTACCAATTGGCAGGACAGCACAAGATACATCGAAGTTCTCAACAGCAAAATGGGAAGTACCAACGAGGTTGAATGTTATCATGTTAAGAAACATGGTGATGATAACACTTCTACTCAAAATTAGGCAAAAGTGGATAGAATGACAAAAAAAAATTGTGAGGAAGGAATCAACACTTTGAACCAGGAAATCTAAGGTAAATGGTCAAACTAATAAATTATTAGAGACAAAACATTAAAGTGGATATTTGAATTTAACCAACCAATAAGAATCAATCAGGTTTTATGTATGCCAAAACAGAAATCATTAAGTATTTAAAACACACCTATCAAAAAGAATGTCATTTGCAAGATAAATGATATGTAGCTGTCTCTCCGAATCATCAAGAGCAAATATCCTATCCCTTAATCCCTCAGCTAGAGATGGTGCAAAAGGGGATCTCTGCATGAACCAAGTCTTGGCACCTTTGATAGACTCTTTGGTGCCATTGAGGCTGTTTAGCACATTAGTCAGCTCTACAGCAACATCAGGAGGGAGTAGACCTGAAAGACCTTTGAAGGAATTTACGGGCTGGTCAAAATCTGCTCGAGCATGAGACCCAAAGGAATGAGGGTGTTGATGATGATGCTGTTGTGCATCATAAAAAGGTGGATAAGGAGGTTGATGCATTGGAGGACCACCCATTATGGATGCTGAAGCTGCAACAGCAGGATTCATCAAAGGATTTGGAGGGGGATGAAGCATTGCCATAGATGATGGTGGGAAAGGAGAATTGAATGGACCAGTTGGGGGATGAGTGGACATCCAGAGCTTGTAACGATAATAACTATGGCCCTCACCCCCAAAAAGGAAACTATAAGCAGGATTATCCTGCTGTTTTTCACGGATCATTGCTTCAAATTCGGGGCCATTCTTGGTAGCATACTCAACAAGTTTATCAATACGCTTTTGGAGTTCAGGATCAGATGGAGGAGGAGCAGGGGGTGGAGGAGAATCATAAGCGCCATGGAAAGGTGAAGGAAGGAGGTGAGGGGGTAAATGTGAGGGAAAGGGCGGGGGAGGTTGCTGTTGATGAAGGAGGTGAGGATGGTGAGGGTGGAGCTGAGGCTGCTGGCTTGGCAAGGGGTGAGGGTAAGGGAATTGCTGAATGGTGGGATGGGAAGGCATGAAAGGTGGTGGAGGGTATTGCTGCTGAGGATGAAATCCAAACTGTTGTGGCTGCTGTTGTGGCATATTTGCTGTTTGTCTTTGCTGCTGCTGCTGCTGTTGTTGCTGCTGGGCGTAGACCATGGCGGAAGCTGCGGCAGCTGCTGCATAATCATGAGCCTGGTGGTCCATTAACCTAACAGCAGATCCAATTTAAGACTGTCAACTCATACATACATGTTCATCACCATACAATAGCCATTTCCTCATTCAAATCCTATATGCCAGAGTACATGGAAACCCCAAAATCAAACAGAACAGAATAAAAGAATTAGTTAAAGAGAAGGAGCACACACACAAGATACAAATAGAGAATAGCTCATAAATTAAATTGGACCAAGAGGAAATAGCTCTTGAATTAAATTGGAAGAAAGAGATATTATGAAAAGAAATCAATTTCCAGTTTTCGGTTGATCAAATATATGGGGATTGGGAAACTGAAATTGTAAGTCAATTATGAAAACGATAATTGACAACATTCAAAAAGAATCTTTTTGTAATTGGTTCACCAAGCAACTCCAGAGCATTCAATATGCAATAACCTTAACAGATCTCTCACGTCAAATCTAAATAGCATTGCGAATCTAAATAGAGTATAGAATCAATAAATGTCGCTCAGAATTATTTCTGATATTTAATTTCAAGGCATGATCCTTTGACCTTCTTCTCAAGAACTGTATGCATGTATATACAGAACATGCAAGCTTCAACCTTTTCCATTTACAGGTAATCAAAGAAGTGATGTTGTGAGTGAGCATTATCATTCCCTGTTGTACTCTAAAGTTGAATTTCCTTGCCTGGAAAATAGCTATTTTAACAGTTTACACATAGAAGGATGATGCCATGACACAAAAGAGTAGTGATCACTATATCACTTAACTCCTACTAAGAACTACCAAGTAAAGACTCCCTTCCATCTTCTAAACTAATTGAAGAAATATAGGAGCATTTCTAGCTTTACATAGACCTTTCTTAACCATCTGTTCTAAAACTACCATAAGATGAATCAATTTACCCACAACGATAAGCCCATGTACAAAAGTGGTGAATATTGGAGGGTTAAGCTCATATCCAAGTTTTCATAAGACAGAAAAATCAAAATTCACCATTTTTAAACAACAAAAACTGTCGGATTATGCAGAATCATGCAGATCATGTATAATCATGCAGAATATGTAGAATCATGCAGTATTATCTAGAAGATTGTATAGCTATAGAGATCTTATGAATC
>JANKOE010000206.1:40388605-40402137 GCA_026284465.1 Erythroxylum citrifolium | reverse complement strand
CGTTGTCCATTAACCTTGAAAACTCCAGTTTTTGGGTCTTCTATCTCTATTGCTCCGTAAGGAAAGACCTTCACCACTTTGAACGGCCCCGACCATCGAGATTTTAACTTTCTAGGAAATATTTTCAGTCTTGAATTGAAAAGTAGCACCAAATCTCCTTCTTTGAATTCCCTCCTCACCAGGTTCTTATTATGCCATCTTTTAATTCTTTCCTTAAGGTATTAAGTTAAAAGGCTTGTATGGAAGGGCATAATGGTATTTTTGCTTTCATTAAATGTATGTAAGGTGTGGCTGTCGTATAAAATGAAGGTGAAGCACTAAAATGTTAGTTAAAAAGGAAAGAAAGAACAAAAGAAAGAAGAGAATGAGAAGAGTGAGCTTTAGATGGTGAGAAAGAAGTAAGAAAGCTAGGGAAAAGGGATATTTTCGTGGAAAAGAAGAAATCAAGGGTTTTAAGGTAAGTTCTTCATCTTTCTTTCTTGTTTATTGAAGAAATGGGTTGTTGTGTGAGAATGGAGAAATCCTAGAGAGAGAAATGGTTGGAGGAAGAAGAAGATGGTAGTATTCAAAGGGTTTTTGGGTTCTAAGCTAAGTATTGAAGTTTTCTAACCTATAGGAACTATAGGTAGGTTAGATTGGAGTTTGATTAGGGTTTATACCATTTTTGTGATTTTGGAATTTTGGAAGTTTCTTGATTTAGATAGCTTGAAAATATGATGGATTTGAGATTTCTAGGATGAATTTTGGTGATTATATGTTATGAATTGTTCATTTTTGGATGTTTATTAATTAGGGTTTTTGTCATGAATTAGGGATTTTAAGTGAGGCATTGGAGAAATTGTGGTTTTGGACAAGTTTCAAGTATGGAATTAAGGTGGGTACCATGTTTATAATTTGAATTATAAGCCATGTACATGTTTTTGAAAAATAAAGAAAGAAAATCAAATGATCCGATAAAGTGTTAAATTTGTTAAATTCATTGTTTTTGAAGGATTGATCAATTGATAAGATTTGTACATTCTTTTGTTTATAAATGATTTTGATAAATTGCAAAATTGTTGCATTCCTTGTTTGTGCATGATTGAGAAATTGTATATAAATTTGATTGTTATAAAATTGATTGATGAATTGTGAATGCATTTTGTTTGCTATATGACATGTGTATAGAGAACAAATTTTCGAAAAGTGCCTTAGGGCAATTTTGTTTTCAAGTATGAACATATCTGTTATGTAGGTTTGGTTAGGTCCCATAAGATGGTCAAGCGCACTTGTCCTACCCGCTAGCGACATTAGAGTTTCATTTAAGGACTCCTATAAGTTCATGGCTACACTAGACCGCTATGCGGGAAGGTGTAGTACTTTCTGTTCACGGCTATACAGGACCGCTATGTGGGATTGTGTAGTACGTTCTGTTTCCTGGACCAACCCAAACCATTTATGATGTGTTAAGTGTTTTGTTTATGTTAATAAATGTGATTTCGTTTATATTTATGGTGCATTCATGTTTTTAAAATATTCAGGAATGTTTTGAAAAATTGAGAAATTTTGAGAAATAAACATTTGATGAGTTGTCCTACCGTGAAATTTTACAAACTGAAAATGAGTTTCGCAAATATTTTTGCTTATTGTTCGGTTATAAACATATTATCCACGGGCTATAAAGCTCACCCCCCTTTCATCCCCATCTCTAGGTAACAAATAGGAGTTCGGATGAAAGGAAGTCAAGATTTTCGTCTGTTTGCGCTTATGTTAATATTTAAGCGAGATTGATATAAAAACAAGATCTTAGACTTATGTTATAAGTTATGAGTTTTGGTATCCGATTTTAAGAATTCTGGGGATTGTAGTTTCTGATGTATTTTGACATTGTATATTCTTGTATATTCGGATTTTTATATCGGTGATGTATTATGGCTTCAAAATGCCATTAATATTTTGGAAGCATTTATTTCATGATGTGTATGAATTATGAATTTGTGTATTCTATTGAGATATGAATGTGACTTGGATATGGATGAATGTGATATGAGATCCGAATAGGAGGTCCGATGATATTGATGTTTGAGAATTATTGAAGTGCTTTGGTTATTTATGAGTTTGAATTGGGTTTAAGTTCCGGACAGGAGGTCCGATGATTGTGTGGGTTGGTTTGATAAACTTAGAAGTGTGTTTGACATCATTTGCAGGTTTTTTGGGATTCTTAAAATACAGTCGTTATACTGCCTAAAAGTTGTTAGAAAAAAATAAAAATGAAGCGATTGTGTGGGTTGGTTTAACATGGTATGTGTGTGATGTTTAAGATATATTTTTTTGTTCAAAGATGAGAAATGAAGAATTTGAAAAATGTAATGAATTGAGGTTATGGAATTGTTAAATTCCATTTAGAAATTGGTATAAGGACTTTGAATTATGGATTTTGCGTATGGAATTGGAGTGTAAACTTGTGTAAATATGTTAAGAAACATTGGTTTGTGGATATAGTGTTTTGATATGATATGGGTGGTCTTAAATTAATTGTGAAAAAAAAATTTATACCGTTTCGGATGGGATTAGACCAGAAGTGTCTTATGGGTTTCCAACGCTTGTATTTTTTTGGTCCGCGTATCAGATGTCGGAAATTTGTTTCAGTTCGATTGAATCGTTTGGTTGCTTTGATTATGAGCCAATTCGATTTCCTTTGGTTTTCGTCTACTTTGTGATTTCGAGTTTTCGTTTCCTTTCGCTTCCGCATTTTGTTTTTCGATTTGGCGATTCGATCTTTTGTTTCGCTTTTCACTTTAGGCTTTTGTTTTTAGTTTTTTTCGTTTTCCATTGTTTTTTCCGGTTAGGGTCCGGTTTCAAAATCGGGTCCCAACATTTCAAGATATTATTGGCAAGCTAGGAATGGAAAATATCCACTCACCAGCTTAAGGGGGAGTGTCGGATTATGCAGAATCATGCAGATAATGTATAATCATGCAGAATATGTAGAATCATGCAGTATTATCTAGAAGATTGTATAGCTATAGAGATCTTATGAATCCCTGATTTCTAGGGATTAGGATAAGATACAGATTTCCATGTATCTTAGGAAATCTGATACTTTATTTAGTATAGACACTTGTATATATATTGAATATAGTTGTAACCTACGGGTAATGTGAATGAAATTGTTTCTTCACTGCTAATATTTCACAAAAACAACTTAGAAACACTGTGAAACTAAAATTATCATCATTAACTCCTAAAACTTCTATTCTTCTACACGATGAAATCAATGTGGAGATTACTCAATATGACTAGGGAAAAATGAAAAACTGATGCTCCACATGTTTAAGCTGTGATTGAGATCAATGCACTTCTATCTCAAAAATTTATCGAGTCAATTTCGCTTCCAGAAAACTACTGAAGTTATGAAGGGAACTGATTTGAGTCCAACAAATGTCAAAAGGAGAAATTAAACACATAAAGACAAATTAAGTATCGACTTTCCACCGTCCTACTATCAGAACAAAGAAAAGTTTGGTTCTTCTGGCCAAGAAATGGTTTAATCCCAAAGCTCCTAGCAAGCGTAAACTAATGGCTTATCAAGTTTCTGCTCAAAACCCTAGTTATCAACACAAATGAACAAATGAAAAAATTTGAAGCATGTAAACTTTTTTTTCCACAGAGATATAAATTGCAGGCCAAGGGAAGTTGATTACAAGAACAAACAAGTGAACTAACATAATAGTATCTTTTAAAATTACTGCAAAATTGAAGACGACGCACACATAACTTTGTGGAAAAAGATGTGGTTTTGGAAAAATCAATATGAAAGAACATATTGGTGCCAATGATCAGACAAAAAAAAAATATTTTGGCCATTACCAATTTTGTGCCTTATAACTGAATGCATTCAATCTATTGTTTTTTTTAATCTGTTGCAGGGTCCAGAACATGTTGGGGTTGATGGAGACTATCCAAATACTGTCCTCTTTCATGTGATTTATGTGAGTCCAATTGACCCATAAGTGTTCTTTATCCTGACATAATTTCCAACATCTTTTTTCCATTAAGTATTTACGCATAAACTTCAAATGATGTAATGCCTAGTCCTCCATGCTATTTAGTTTGACAGATTGTGGACCGTTTCACCTTAGAGATTTTTTGTAGTTGTTAATGCCACTCCATAAGAAGTCCCTTAGTTTTTGTCAATCTCCTTCATTAATCGTTTAGGTAGGACCATATTTGAACGCCAATAAGTAGACAGATTATTGAGGACATAAATTACCAACTGCAGTCTTCCCCTATAGCATAGGAATTTGTTGGTCCGGTTGTTTAACCTCCTGTTGATAGATTCTAGGAGGGGGAGCAGTCTAAAAGAGGTGAGTCTTTCCTCAGTGATAGGAACACCCAGGTATTTGAAAGGGAGACTACATAGTTGTAAGCCTTTTTTATAAGATCATGTTATTTAGATGAGGATCTGAACTTGAGCAACAGATGAAAAACAAAACCTAGCTTAGGTTGTATCTCAAACCAGATAGAGCCTTGAATTGGTCCAGAGAGGACATGGGCAAGTTGGTAGAAGCTTTATTAGCACCACTTATGAGGTTATCTGCAAAGGATAGCTGGAATATCTCTTCTATTTGGAGCACTTTTGGTGGAACTTGATCTCTGGATCTCTTGAGATTTTGGCTCTAGTCATTCTAATAAAGACTCCCATACTAATGGAAACTAAAAGAGGGAACAAGGGGTCACCTTGGCTTAGACCTTTGACAGCTTTGAAGAGCCTCGTGGGTTTTTCATTAATAATGAGTATGATAATGTTGTGATGCAGATCTATATCCACTAAAACACTTGTTATGGAATCCAAAACCATGTAATGTGTCAAGAATAAAAGTCCATTATAGTAATATTTGGTGTTCCTCGCCCCCTCCTTTAGCCAGAACATTCTTGATTTTTGTCATAGTTGAGAGTCTATTTTATTTAAAGCATCAATAAAATCCTGGATCTTCTTGCTATTTGATGTTTTGATATTCAAGATTAGAGGTTAAGTTCTCTTGCTGAACAATGAGAAATCCCAATGAAATTCATTTAATAACCTCCATAGGTTCAGGGCTACCTTTTTGTAGGCTCTTTAGTACTTCTTTAATAATTTTCAAGCTCTGAATGCACTTGTAAGTCCTTGTACGAGTAACTGCCAAACCTCTCATGATGGCTTCTCTAAAACCAGGCTCACCAAGCAATGAGTTGAAAAATCTAAATGTGGACTTCCTTTTGTCGGTACAAACAATTCTTAGATTAATACAAGAAAGTGGTCTGACACTAGTGGGCTACCAAAGTTGGCAAAAATCTGAGGGAAGGTAGACAACCGGGAGGAGTTTACCAAGCATCTATCCAGTTTTTTCTATAGTAGCCACTTCCCAGATTGGTTATTACTCCAAGTGTGGATGTAACCAAAGAACTTAAGATCATCCAAACCTAGGTCCCTAGTTAGAGATTGGAGCGCATCAGACTTCAGTCTAGGGGATGAATTATACCCTATCACTTCCCCCTAAAGATATGATACAATTAAAGTCACCTAGTAAAGACCAAGGGTATTTAAGATTGACCCTAATAACTTTAAATCAATCCATAACAAATGTCTCTAGAATTCCCAATTAAAGGCATATATTATAGTGAGGCTTATAAGGGCTTGATCAAAAAGTCTTATAAACTCACAATGGAGGAATTGAGCAGTGCATTGTCAGTTCTTCAGCTGAAAGACTTGACAATGATTCAACCATTTTAATAGAATTTATGATTACTTGAGATAGGCCAACCCTTGTTTATGGACCATAAACATGTTTTCAGTTGTGCCCTTTTTATATTGGTCTCTAATAAACCATCAAAATGTGCCTTTTTAAGGCCTATAAGGTCCTTAATAGCCAACTATTTATTGTAGTTGTTTAAACCTCTAAGATTCCATACTAAAATCTTCATTAATGAGTTGAAATACCTTTCTTTTTTCCACTTAGATTTCTTACATGACCTGGAGGAACTTGGACTAGATCATTTGGTGAATTAACTTTAGTTTCTAGAGGGATGGCAATCCCCTCATTTGGAAAGTCAAAGTGATCTTTTTCTATTTTAGTAATATTCTTCCGTTTCCCTTCATTGTCCTTAACTTTTGTTGCCTAAGGTTTCTCTAGGCAAGTATTGGTTGCTAGTAGCCCCACCTGGTCGATCATTTTTTGGGTAAGTTCCAGACTGGATTCTTGGTTAGGAGCACCTTGATTATTCTCCTACTGAATTTGGTTAGGGGCTTCAACCTGCGACTTACCATGAACAATTAGTTCCAGATTGGGGTTCTTTAGGACCCACTTCATTTTCTTTTCTCCCAAGTTTGGCTTTCACATGTAAGTTACTTTCACAGAGTCTTCAATCAAGGACCCAACTTCATTAGGTTTTAGTATTTTGATAGATTCTAAAAGAGCTTCTCCAAGGACTATTTCAATGTAGATGCACACAAATCCTATCATTTTAAGCCTAGGTATATTCTCATTAAGACATAATGGCTTCCTTATTTTACTTGCTACATAGCTTCTAGGTGACCTTAAGGATATTGGTAAGCTCCACATTGTTCCTCAGGCTAACTTAGATCCATTAGTCTCTCCACCTTTAGAGGTCAATTAAAAGTACATAGAGAAGTGATGGTTTATGATTCCAAATGGGTAGTGTAGTGTTCAGACAAGAGTAAGTGAAATCGTTTCAGTTCGGCTTCTTGTTCTAGGAGACGTTGATAATCTTGAATGCTTTTGTAACACTGTTCTTGTTGAGGTGACGGACGATATGGAATATTAAGAAAATACAAAAATTATATACATG
This sequence comes from Erythroxylum citrifolium, assembly GCA_026284465.1. Classification (NCBI taxonomy): domain Eukaryota; kingdom Viridiplantae; phylum Streptophyta; class Magnoliopsida; order Malpighiales; family Erythroxylaceae; genus Erythroxylum; species Erythroxylum citrifolium. The sequence continues at coordinate 40,395,309 of JANKOE010000206.1, read as the reverse complement.
TTTTGTCTAGCTGCGAGAATTTGTTTGCTGAGACTTAATTTCTATTCCGTCCATTTAATATAGTTTCGTATAGCTTGACAACGATTACAAATGGTCATATTAACTAATATGGAAAAAAGATAAAGGATTAACTAAAAAGGATCATTATGTAAAGAAATAGATATATGAGTAATAAAGAAACAGAGTAAAAGAAATTCAAAATAATTTGAGATTAAAGTAAAAAGATGATTAATAAGTAAAGAAACATGTATATTGATTGACGAAACAAAAACATAATTGAAATCATACCTGTTATGCTGTCTTCCAGTTGAACGCCAAAACACAGGCTTAAGTGAGGAAAGAGCAAAAGGTAGGAAATCAAAGAGTGAGTTTATTTCATACTCCCAAAGAGTAGAAAAGCTTACATTATATAAGCGAAGGGACGAGATATTTGTCCATACAAGAAAAGAAAGAAAAAATAGAAAAGACGTAAAGTAACGAAAGGGCTAGAGTAAAATAAGAAAAGACCTAAGTAGTCTTACAGTATGTATAGAGAGAGAGAACTTTTGGGCCTACATTTTGATCGTACTTTATTCTTCAATGATAGCTTTAATAGAACAGCTGTCTTCTTTGTCGGTGGTGGATGTTGAAGGACAGTAAATACACTGATGCTGAGAATGACTACAGAGTTGTTAACAGATGGTATGTTTCCATTGATTTGATAATTCGTTAAAGATGCCATTAGCTGCTGAGAACGATTGCTCAAATTGTCTAATAATCTGAAGAGCTTTAGTAGATATTGTTGTTTTGTAAGCAGAGATCATTATGATATTAGGTCCTTTATAATTGATTTTGACTAATGATTCTGGAGTAATCCTTATACATTGTTGATAAATGCCTTCAAGACACTAAAGATTAAACTGGTTGATTAGTTCCCAGTTGAAATTGTGCGTTGGTGGTTTGTCGATGGGTGGATACATTCCATTACTTATGCTGATTTGTATAAAGGCAATTGGGGCTACTTCGATTTTTGTGTCTTTAAGATTATCTGATTCCTTGAAAATTGGATAGCTACTAAAGACTTTAATAAACATTTCACGTTCCTCAGCAAATCAATCCTTGAAGGTTTTTACTAAGGGTTTTTGAATTCTGAAAGGGCCTTTTCTGCTTCTTGTTTGTTGGGAAAACTTTTATGCAAAATAGATGATTTGCCAGTGATATGTACAGCAGCCTAGTGCCATTCTTCATAAATCTCGGCCATAGGTCCATTAAAAATGACATACCCCTTTTCTTCCTTAAAATCTTCTTGTCGTTGAGAAACTGAGGGAGTGTTGGAGGATTTAGATAAAGAGAGCTGAGTTATTTGTTGGGGAGCAATTGGCTGAATAGTGGGAGTATGTTGTGATGGTTGGTCAGGAATAAGTTGCTTTTCAAGTAAGGTGATAGTAGATCTGAGTTGGTTGATTTCCTTGGTGACTATTCATACTTCTTATTGAAGCTCAACTAATTCAACTTCTTTTTTAGATAATGATTCCTTTAAACTTGCCATGGCTGCTTCCATTCTCTGGTTAAAAGATCTGCAAGACAATTATCAGAGGATTTGATATAATGTATATGAAAGTTAAATTGATTTAACCCTAATTGCCATCTTGTTAACCTTCCTTGATTATAATTTGTTTTAATCGTATATTTTGTAAAACCACATAAATATTTTGAATCAGTTTGAAGAGTCTACCTACCAAAGCACGCAAAGAGGAAATGAGAAAAATCACTTCGAAAATGTTCTGTGATTGTTTTCAGGCTCTGAACGAATGGAAGGAAGAACAAAAAATATTTCAATATTATCCACAGAATAGAGGAAGGTATGGACCCAAACCTTTTTTTTTCCTGAAGCAGATCCACTACCTATCTTTTTTTTCCAAAGTGGACTTATTGATACTATTTATTTCACCAATTTACATATCCTCTCTGAGTTCCCCACTTGGTTTATCCAAGCAGTAAAAACCTTCAAGGATCGATTTGCTAAGGAACGTGAAATGTCCATTAAAGTCTTTAGTAGCTATCCAATTTTCAAGGAATCAGATAATCTTAAAGACGCAAAAATCAAAGTAGCCCCAATTGCCTTTATACAAATCGGCATGAGTAATGGAATGTATCCACCCATCGATAAACCACCAACGCACAATTTCAACTGGGAACTGATCAACCAGTTTAATCTTCAGTGTCTTGAAGGCATTTATCAAAAATGTATAAGGATTATTCCAGAATCATTAGTCAAAATCAACTATAAAGGACCTAATATCATAATGATCTCTGCTTACAAAACAACAATATCTACTGAAGCTCTTCAAACAATTTGAGCAATCGTTCTCAGCAACTAATGGCATCTTCAACGAATTATCAGATCAATGGAAACATACCTTCTGTCAACAACTCTGTAGTCATTCTCAGCATCAGTGTATTTACTATCCTTCAACATCCACCACCGACAAAGAAGACAGCTATTCTATTGAAGCTATCATTGAAGAATAAAGTACGGTCTAAATGTAGGCCTAAAAGTTATCTCTCTCTGTACATACTGTAAGACTACTCAGATATTTTCTTATTTTACTCTAGTCCTTTCGTTACTTTACGTCTTTTCTATTTTAGCATCTTTACTTCAAGTCTTTTCTTTCTTTTCTTGTAAGGACAAATATCTCGTCCCTTCGCTTATATAATGTAAACTCTTCTACTCTTCGGGAGTATGAAATAAAGTCACTCTTTGATTTCCTACCTTTTGCTCTTTCCTCAGTTAAGCCTGTGTTTTGGCGTTCAACTGGAAGACAAGCATAACAGGTATGATTTCGAAAAACCACGTGTACAGCTGAATGAGGAAGTAGATCCAATCTATATGCTACTTGCCCCATCTTCTCCAAGTTGTAAAATGTCCCAAAAAATTTTGGGATAATTTTTCATTCAACTTCTTGGAAAAAGAACACATTCGATACAGAGGAAGCTTTAAGAATACATATTCACCAACAAAAAACTACAGATTGCGTCTATGTTTATCAGCATCACTCTTCATTCTTGCTTGAGCTCGTGCCAATTGTTGTTTTAATTCAGCTAAGATAATATCTCTTTGTTGCAAGTGTCTCTCCAAATCATCCACCCTTGTCTGTTGAGTCCCAAATTTGACTAATAGAGGTGGATCTCTTCCATACACCATTCAGAATGACGTCATTTTTGTAGTCTCATGATAAGTCGTGTTGTACCAATACTCAACCCAAGCTAACCATCGACTCTATTAGCAAGGGTTCTCATTGGCAAAGCAACATAGGTAACTTTCGGTACACCTATTTACCACTTTAGCCTGCTCCTTTATTTAAGGGTGGTAAGTTGTGTTGCGATGTAGGCATGTTCTCTATAACTTGAATAATTTTTCCCAAAAATGACAAAAAAACTTTGTCGTGGTATGAAACCAAGGTCCTAGGAACATCTTGCAACTTAACCACTCCTTTGGTGATGGCATTATATGGGTGCTTCAAGAGAAGGAAATATGCATATTTGCTCAATTGATCAACTAGAACCAAAATTGTTGTATAACCCTCTAATTTAGGCAAGCCTTCAATAAAATCGAGTGATAGATCCTCCCAGATTTGTTAACGCACTAGTAGAGTTTGCAACAATCCCATTGGCGATGTCGTTTGATATTTATTTCGTTGGCAAATCAAACATTCAGCTACATACCTCTTGACCATCTCCTTCATTCCTTCCCAATAAAATTCTCCCTTCAAGCACTTGTAAGTGCCCAAAAATCCAAAATTCCCTCCCACTACTCTGTTATGATACTCAAATAAGAGGTGTGGAATAAGAGAAGAGGTCTTAGAAATTTCCAACCTCTTTTTTTATAGCAATAGGTCTCGGAAATTACCAGCCTCCCTTCGTATAGAAATAACCCGTGACTTAATGCATAATTAGGCCATGTATTAGGATCCTTTTTCCAACTCTCTTTTGAGTTGTGCCGGCTTTGGATCATTCTTTGTTTCAGATCCAATTTGCTGCTCTTCTGCCACTCTAGTCAAGGTAAGGGCTGTGAAGGAGTATTGGATAATTGTAGGCATGCGTGATAACACATCTACTGCTCTGTTGTCTTTCCCATCCCTGAATTGGATGTCAAAATCATACCCAACTAACTTAGATACCCACCTTTGGTAGTCTTGAGGTAAAATACGCTGCTCCAAGAGGAGCTTCAGACTTTTTTGGTCAGTGAAGATAGTGAAATGTCTTCCCAAAAGGTATTGTCTCCATTTTTGCATAGCTAGAACAACCGCCATTAACTCTCTCTCATAAATCGTTTTCAATCTATTACAGGTTGATAACGCTTGACTAAAATATGATATTGGCCTTCCTTACTGCGTAAGAACAGCCCCAACTCCAAATCTCGATGCATCAATCTCTAAAACGAAAAGTTTGTTGAAGTTAGGCAATGCCAATACTGGTACTGTAACCATTACCTTTTTAAGTTGTTGGAATGCTTCTTCCACTGTTTCATCCTAATGGAATCCATCCTTCTTGAGCTGTTATGTAAGGGGTAAAGCTATAGTGCCATAACCAGCCACAAAACGTCGATAATATCCCGTCAACCCCAAGAGTCCCTGTAATTGTCTCAAGGTTTTTGGAGATGGCCAATCAATCATAGCTCACACCTTTTCTTTATCCATCCCCACTCCATCGAAAGAAATCCAATGGCCTAAGTACTCAATACTCCTTTGATTAGAGACACACTTCTTGGTATTCAAGTATAGACAATTCTTAGACAAGAATGAAAATACTACTTCTAAGGGTTGTTCATGCTTCTCCTCATCAACACTATATACCAGAATACCGTCAAAAAAGACAAACAAACTTTCAGAGATAAGGTTGGAATATCTTATTCATCAGTGACTGAAAAGTGGTCGGTATGCTATATTGATCGACAAGTGCAGCAAATATAGCTGTTATAATGAGTAGTTCTTGGCTCTAATTACTATTTTCGGCCCCAATGAGCCAAAATACTATAAGTAGGTGTTTATCATTGATTTTAGTATCAATACAATTTTTGGTGTTGTAGACACACATTTTAAAGAGTTTTTGAATCATTTGAGCATTATTGTGTCATATTTGTGTGAGTGAGTCATTTTGAAGTTAACAAGTGAATTAGTGAGATATTTTTGAGTTATAATACATAGTTGGGGTGTTGAATATCTCAAATTATTCAACCTCATATGAGAGTTCAACAACTGCAATAAACATGCCCTAAAATCGACAAAAAAAGTTGATTAATCATAAATAGCAATAAATAACTGTTAAGATACTAAACAGCTGTAAATAGATTATACTTAGATATATATAGATTGTAAATAGATAAGATAAGTTTGAAATCCCTTAAATTAAAGGATTACATTAGATAGCTTTAGATAACTTTCCAGATTTAAATTCCTACTTGTAATGTCATATATATGGCTGTATACTCCTATTCAATATATGAGAAATAGAAAAATTCTTTCCCGCATGGTATCAAAACCGTAGGGCTTCTTTTTCTGGGATTTGTTCTTTGAGAAGCCTTCATTGTTGCAATACCGAAATCCTATTTGTTTCTTCTCTTGTGTGTTCCAGCCTTCATCGTTGCATTCCTCCTTACCTCTCTTGTGTGATTCTCATTAGGGTAGCCTTAATTGCTGCCGTATCTTCTTCTTAATCATGTCAACCTCTCAAACCTCTGTCTCCACCAGATCTAACCCTCCAGAAGAATTTGGCACCATTTAGAAAATTGGAGATTTACAAAATATTTGGGCTTCCTATAGGCTTAATGGGAAGAACTATCTCAAATGGTCTCAATTTGTCCGTACATACCTTAAGGGCAAAGGGAGACTTAGTCATCTTCTTAGAACAGGATCGACTAAGGATAACCCAATGTTTGAAGCATGGGATGAGGAGGATTCCATGATAATGTCCTGGCCATAGCATTCTATTGATCCTATGATCAGTGACACATGCATGTTTTTTGTCACTGCAAAGGAGATTTGGAACTACATTCGTAGCACATACTCGAAGGCTCGTAACGCTGCTCAAGTGTACGTGATCAAGATCAAAACTGCAGCTACTAAGCAAGGAGATAAATCTGTCACAAAATATGCAAACTTACTACAGAATCTGTGGCAAGAACTCGATGAAATGTCTTAAGGATGCTGTCATCTTGAAGAACTTCATTGAAAAAATCATGTGTATGATTCTTTGGCTGGGTTGAATGCTGAATTTGATAAAGTCAGATCCAAATTCTTGGAAAGAGGACACTCTGTCGCCAGAAGAGACAATCTCATTGATTCGAGCAGAAGAAAGTCAAAGGAGTGTTATGATTAAACCACAAACCATGGATGGGTCAGCCTTATTAGCAAAAACTGATCATTAGGACAAAGGAAAAAGTGGTCTATGTAAGGATTCTGGTAGAGAAAATCAGGGGAAGGAGAATAAGGACAACCTTTGGTGCACCCACTGTAAGAGACTGAGGCACACTAAGGAGACATGTTGGAAAATACACGGTAAACCACCAAGTCGAGAATGGGGAAACCGTGGGGGACAGCAGAGGTCCCAAGCACATATGGTAGATCAGCCCAAAGTTGAGGAAAATTCAGTAACAATGGAATTAAACAGTGAAGAAATTGAGAAGCCGAGAAGCTTGTTGGGGACTATTGAAAAACCTTCTAAGA
>JANKOE010000206.1:40250844-40264967 GCA_026284465.1 Erythroxylum citrifolium | reverse complement strand
ATATATATATGTATAATAGCAAAATAACAGGGAAAAATACTTTATACATCCAACTTTCTATCCAAATTTTTCGCCTTATTAATTTTTTGGTTGCTGGTTTCTATTTTTATTTAATACACTGGGCATTTTCGCTGTGCATTTGCGCAGCTTTAATCTGCCAGTTATTTGTCAAATGGGTCAGCTAACGCAGTGTGCCACGTTAACGCTATTTTTTTTGGTAAATAAACGAACTAACAACTAGCTAGATCTAAAAACAAGATTAATGTGCCAAGTGCGACTAACACCCATGCGATCATTATTGAGAGTTTGTACTATAATATCCGGGACTGTTGAAAAACCACCATACCTAAAGACACCTCAGGTCTAATCCGAGCCATAGCATCAGCTGTAGCGTTGCCTTCCCTAAAAACGTGATGAATCTGGACCTACCAACTGCAGCTCTGGCCAAGTGGCAAATCGCCAGGTGAGAGTTGCACACCAGCGAGGAACCAGTACTGGTGGAGGCACAACCCAGTCCCCGGCAAAGCAAAACAAACGGATGAGGCTAGGAGCCTAGGGTAACAGCAGTGAACCAGATCTGAAAAAGCAGATCTAGTTAAATGCGCTAGCTGAGAGGAGAAGCAAGTAGAAACGATGGCGTCGGAGGCATCAGGGACGAAGGCAGAGCAAATCGGTCCGGCGGCAGGGGAGGCGCAAGCTTCAAACTAGGCGACAAGAGAGGCGAACGCACAGGGTGCGACGGAGTCCACTTACAACAACCACAACAGCGAGATCGAGAATGCTAGGACTGCGGCTCCAGTGGCCGACGAAGATCCAGAGAAAGCTAGTCCCCAAAGAACGTATATTGTTACACGTTAACGCTATTAATTATGTGATTAACATTAGGCTAATTTTGACACAAATAAAAGTGTAAACATTTCATTATTTTCAGTAGTTCTAATTAGTCAGTAAAATTTAAAATTTTTATTCAATTTTATTCTTAAATTAATATTTGTTTATTAATACATTTTAATTATTAAAACAAATGTTATTATTTATATTTAAAATTTTATTTTATTAATAATTAGTTTTAGTTTTTATGTATTTTAAATTTAAGATATAAAATTTAAACTAACTGTAAGGATTATAATAAATTGTACAATTAAAATAATAAATATTTAATTAATAATAAATTAAATTATAAAAATTAAAATTAAAAATAAACTAATTTTATAAAATTCATAATAAAAAATTCTTCCAAAATAATTTTTTAAAATTCAACTAAATACCAAAATAGATAAAAACTAATCGGCCTTTGGAGAAACAGAACATGTAGAAACATCAATCCGCGCCGATATCCTAAAGCCCAGGCAAAATCCCAAAGACCCCCTTCTCCTGCCCGCTGCACCGGCCACCCGTTGCCCAACATTTCTTCCACACCTCCGTTCGGCCAAACAACTACAGCAATTGTTCTTAATGTTAGCCAGATCATGCAGAGGAGTCTTCTAATACTTCCTATTTCTTCTTCTTCAGTTTTGCGTCTTTATCCATTTATTGCCAAGGTATGTTCTCTCTCTCTTTCTCTTCTCTCTTTGCTCACCTTCGTACCGTGACCGACCACACCCAAAGCTTGATGAGTAAGGTAGATAATTGAAGTTCATCTCTACCCTTTTAAAGTTTTTCCCAAAAATAAAATGTCATCTTCGGTGAACCTGCTTGGTAGTAGATAGGCATGATTGTCTTTGTACTTACTGCTATTGTTGTATGAACTAATGCTTCGTTGTGTAATGCCCCTAACAGAAGTTAAGTGAACTCTCCTTGTTGTCTTCAATTAACTCCACCAACTATTCCGTTGTTCCTCGTCGCCTAGATGGTGCGTCCAGGTCTGCATCGATCCTTGGTTGCCTTGCAAGGCCTGGAAATGCGTTGAGTACATTTGATTGTGAAGCTTTGGCTAAAAGACATTTTTGCAAAGGCTCAAGAGTAATTGTATATAATGGAAGCATGTTTAGCTATAGCAAATCCTGGAAGAAGATAAAACCACTGGCTGTTTTTAGTGAACGGGGAATTGCCAATTCAAGCACATCATCCTTCTTCAAGGTTGATGATTCGATTTCTAGTGAGAAGGTGGAAGGAAATGTCAAGCAGGAATCGTTTGTTTCAACTTCTATTACCAATAGTAAACCGAACTCAAGGCCTAAAGGCAGGATGAAGAAGCAGTCAAAAGGAGGAAAAACCAGCCAACAATTTTCTGACACTATTACTTCAGACGTGGAAGCAGATACCAAATCCTCCAGGAGTAAGATGGCAACTACCGGCAAAAGTGGTCAGAGTCTAGCAAAGGAGGTTAGCAACTACCAATATATAGAAATATCAGGGACGTATCCTTTGCTTGGTTGCTTTGTTTTAAGCTAACATTATAGTTTTCTAGAGGAAATCAATTGGGAAAACATTGAAGCCGCTATATCCCTCGACTGGAAAATCAGTTATAGTGGTTGAGTCTGTTACCAAGGCAAATGTCATTCAGGGGTATCTTGGTGATATGTATGAAGTTTTGCCTAGCTATGGTCATGTCAGGGACTTGGCTGCAAGGTCTGGATCTGTGCGACCTAATGATGACTTTAGCATGGTTTGGGAAGTTCCTTCTACTGCATGGACTTGTCTTAAGAGCATCAAGGTTGCATTAAGTAGGTGTGTATTTATGACTATTAATCAACTTGAATAATGTTGGTGAGGCCATATTTTTTTGTCTGTATCTATGTCACCAAGATTTCATGGGCTATTGCTCATGCTCTTGTCATATGTGGCTTGCTGTTTTCTCTAGCTATAATATGTTGATATCTTACTATTTTTGCCTTTGCCCTGTCTTTTAGATCAGAAAATCTTATCCTAGCTTTAGATCCTGATCGTGAAGGAGAGGCTATTGCTTGGCATATTGTTGAAATGTTGAGACAACAGGATGCCTTACACCAAGACGTTACTATAGCAAGAGTCGTCTTTCATGAAATTACTGAAACATCCATCAAAAGTTCTTTACAAGCACCAAGAGAAATTGATGTAAACTTGGTTCATGCTTACCTTGCACGTCGTGCTCTTGATTATTTGATTGGATTTAATATTTCACCATTATTATGGAGGAAATTACCAGGATGCCAATCAGCTGGACGGGTTCAATCTGCTGCACTATCTCTTATATGTGACAAGGAACTGGAAATTGATGAATTTAAGCCGCAAGAGTATTGGACTATAGTTGCACAGTTAAACACAAAGGATCGGGACCAAGTAATGAATGCGCACTTGACACATATTGATTCCAACAAGTTAAATCAGCTATCAATTAACTCTTATACAGTGGCAAAGGATATTGAACAGAAGATTAATGTTGCAAGTTTTGAAGTTGTTGCGACTAAGAAGACCAAAATACAGAAAAATCCTCCAACTCCATATATTACATCAACACTTCAGCAAGATGCAGCAAAGCAGTTGCATTTTAGTCCAACATACACAATGGAGGTTTGTTGTGTTTTATCGCCTTTGTTATGTTATTTTCTTAACCAAGTAACCTCTAAATCTTAAAAATTTCTTTCATAATACTTTTTTCATTAGAAAGACAGGTTTATGATTATTGTGTAGTCTATAGTTATGAATGTGACTTGTGCATCTATTTATATTGGCAGATATATGAACATTCTCCAATTTCCTTATTGGTAACTATTATGATACCCTGTATTGTTATTAGTATTGTGTAATTATTATTGTTAAAATTAGAATTAAGGATTTGGAGCTTTGGCATTGACAAGAGTAATGTTAGGTTAATGGGGTTGATGGCCAATTTAGCAATAGAAAGGTGGGTTTTCTTACAAGTTTAAGTTGTTACAAAATTGAAGGGGAGCTCTGTTTCTAGCACCTTTGGCTTTGTTTGATTGCTTCTTTATGTTGATACATGGAGTTTGGGAGCCATGTTATGCATTACTTGTGATGGAAATCAAGCGTCGACTCAAGTTACATGAGTTTCTACTTAGAGGAGGCTTGAAGAGGGGCCTGGAAAGCTTGCAAAAGGTTCAAGTCAAGCATCAAATGGGGTTACATAACGTAATTGACGTCGAACTCAAAAACAAACTAATGTTGGTCTTTCGCTAGGCTTACAGACTGGAGAAACATAAACAAAATTGACATTAGAGTTCAACATGTAACTGAAATTGGACTCGTCTTTGTTTTACACATTAAAAGTTTTAGAACAAAATTGACGCTTGTGTTCTCCAAGATAGGTGTTGGACACATGTTTTAATTAGTTAGGGTTTCATTGTTTTAAGTAGTTATTTCCTTTTAGAATTCTAGTTTTTAAGGTTTTATGCATATAAGAGACTTTCTTATGACTGTACCTGGGAAATGACCATTAATATTGTTAATTAAAAATCTTGAAGAGAATTAGTTCAAGCCTTTTAGGGTTATTCTTGTTTGAGATATTCTAAAAACTTCGATCTTATCTAACTTGCTTATGGTGATCTAGGGTCTTATCAGTCCCAATCACTTCTTTTTTGGAGTGTGGCAATTCATATTTTTCATTCTTTCTCGATGTGTTTTGTGATTAGGTTCTTAATTAAACCTATTTTGATAGAACGAACCTTGTTCTTGTCATATTGATATCGAATCTTATCGATCCTATTATTGAGGGTCGTGATAAAATTTAGTATCAGAGTACAATTCTATAATCAACTTTGTTCTTGGTATTGTTTGTTTACGTTTCCAATAATTCTTGTGTCTACTTATGGACATTTAACTTCTCTCAAGCTCTTGTTCCTTGTTTCTTGAGATTTCAAGTCAGTAAAAAAAAAATAAAGAAAGAAAAAGGATATTGTTCAAGTAGGGTTTGTCAATAGAGCCCTAGAAGGTGCCATCTAAAACTTACACAAAAAAGGGTGACTAGTTGCAATATCCATTACAAGTAAGGATTTATAATTCATCTCCGACAAGGAAAAGGTATTTGATACATCAAATATATTCTATTTATTCATTTTCTTTTTTTTACTGTTCAATTCAAACTTGGATTCTTCTTCTTTTCTATTGGGTCTACTTGGGTTCTTTCAAACTCAATTGCCTACTTTTTGAGTTTTCTTGTCCATTGACCACTAGTTTCGTTTCCTTGTTTGCTTCTTGTCCAAATTTACTTTTTTGGGAGTATTTGACAAAGAGGTAAGATTTAAACTAGCTTTCTTGACCTAGATTGTCTAGTTTCTTTTTTCAAGAGTTTGGGTTGTGAGTCGAGTGAGACTTTAAGAGAAACATGGAAGAAAGTGTTTTTGGTACTAACTTTTCATGCAAATATAATATGACTCAACTTTGAAGCAGAATCTTGTCCAAAGACAAGGAAGTGAGGAGGAAGAGTGGGAGCAGACTATAAGCCCTTCATGAATATCATTTAAGGCCAGTATGAGCAACTTATTCCAATGATTAAAAAGTTGAACTAGTTCGGTCGGTTTAATCGTAAAAACCTTGAATCGACGAACTTTTTGATTTAGTTTACATTAATAACTCTTGTTATTAAAAACTGACTATTTTATTAATTAATTTGCTGATTTTTGTAAACTAGTTTTTATAAACCAGACTAAATTAGTTAGTTTTTGTTTAATAATCTCCTTCAATTAATTTTCAACTTCTTCAACAGGGAAAGATAATCCCTTTCCTTAATCATATTTTAAATTCTTCAATTTTGTTCAATCTATATTGTGTATCGATTTTATGATGATCTAATAATGGTTGAAACTTTAAATGTTAAACTTATTATCTTACCAGTTTAATTTCCGTTCGATTTTTAAAACATTGACTTATTCAACAATTTGGTAAAACTAGAGATAGATTGGAGAAACATGAAGTTGTCTTAGTTGGATTGCAATATAATCCTCCTCCAATTGTCAGGATGGATGACATGGGATTGAGGGTACTACTAACTACTTAAGAGAGCTAAACCTAAGGGGTGTTAGATGAGGAAGAGGAGGAAGAATGAGGAGAGGGTAGATTTAGGATGGGCTATGAAAGAGGTTATGGAGAAAGGGTGGAGAACATATTGGATAGCATCAAGATGACCATACTACCTTTTGTAAGGAAGATAGATCTAAATGCCTACTTGGAGTGAGAGAAATGTGTAGAGCTAGTTTTTTATTGCTATAATTTTTCAGAAGAGAAAATGTTGAATTGGTTTTTGTGAAGTTTAGTATGTTGTTGATTGATGGGATCATCAAATTTTCACTAGGAGGAACAATTGAGAATCACCTAACATAACGTGAAGGAGATGAAATATTTTGTGCTAATTTCGTATTATTGGGATCTCTATCAAAGGTAACAAACATTGATTCAGGATTCTAAGAGTGTGGAGAAGTACGGTAAGGAGATTGATGTTATTATAGATATGTGAATGAGGAGAAAGATCAAGAAGGGACAACGACTCAATATATTTGTGGCTGAACCTCATAGATTGTCAATATCATGGGGCTACACCACTTTGTGGAGTCTGGAGGATATGATGCACATGGCCATGAGGGTAGAACGATAACTTAAAGAGAGGCTTATTATCAATTTTGGTGTTTCTAGCGCGGGTGTGAAGTTAAGATCAATTCCACTTTTGTACCTAGGAATTGAGATAGAAAGTGCATCAAGTGTTTGGGAATGGGACATATAGTTTCACAACCTCCTAATAGGAGAGTCATGATGTTGAAATAATAAAGGCAAAGATGGAAGAGAAAAACAACTCTCATATATTTTTGTAATTTACAACATTCTCTATATATATTTAAGAATTCTAAAATAGGAAAACATAATGTACATGAATAATATTTATAAATTAGGCCCTAAAAAAGAAACCATACTAAATTAGGAATACACAAAACTCAATCCGCAGGACTAGGAATATACAACTTAACACTTCCTCTCAAGATGGAGCATAGGTATCTTGTATGTCCATCTTGTAAACCAAGACATGAAACACCTTATTGCTAAGTGCTTTAGTAAAAATAACAACTAATTGGCTTTCTGAAGATACATTAGAAATGTTGGTAGTAAAAGATTGTAAAAGCTGTATTGATCTTCTATTGGTTGTGTGTATTTAAACACAAAACAGAGTACAATGGTTTACATTTGAATTTCAAGAATGGAAAGAATCTCCACTATCTACTCCTAGAATTAGGCAGCTAACGTACAGAATATATTTACAGTCTAAATGAATTTACCAAGTCAACAATGCTGTAAATCTGCTGTACTATTACGCCCCCTCAAGTTGGGGATATGATCAACAAGACCCAATTTTGATAGATTGCGCAGATAAGTGGCTCGTGGTAGAGGTTTGGTGAGAATATCCGCAACTTGATCCGCTGAATGTAAATGATGAACTTTGATAGTGCCATTTTGAACTTGTTCACGTACGAAATGGAAATCAATTGCAACATGCTTCATCCGACTGTGAAAAACTGGATTTGCACAAATGTAAGTTGTACTCACATTGTCGCAAAGAACCGTGGGAACTGTCGATAGTGGGAAGCGAAGTTCAAGCAGCAAGTTTTGAATCCAGTTAGTTTCAGATACAGCAGCTGCCACAGCCCTATACTCTGCTTCTGTAGATGAGCGAGACACCGCACGTTGCTTCTTAGAGGACCAAGAAATGGGGGTGCTGCCAAAATATACAACATATCCCGTTGTTGAGGTGCGGTCAAGAGGGTCCCCAGCCCAATCCGAGTCAGAGTATGAAAGTAATTGGTGATTTTGTTCTCGTGCAATACGTATTCCCACTGTCGAAGACTGTTGAAGATAGCGTAAGACCCGTTTGGCTGCACGCCAGTGACTTTCACTTGGGCTGTGCATGAATTGCGATAATTTGCTGACTGCAAAGGCAATATCCGGTCGCGTAAACGATAAATAATGAAGTTTTCCAATTACGTGACGATATAATGAAGCATCGACGGTGTCAGTTGGAGAGCCAGGAGTAAAATCAGTTGTCGGGCTCATGGGGGTAGACACACCTTTACAATCAAGCATATTCATATCCTCAAGCAAGTCCAGAACATACTTTTGCTGAGATAAGTACATACCAGTTGAATCATATGAGACTTCGATGCCCAAGAAGTAGTGAAGTGTGCCAAGATCCTTAAGAGAAAAACGAGTTGAAAGCGCAGCAATGATACGTTGGACCCCTTGAATGGTATTCCCTGTGACAATAATATCATCAACATAGACAAGCACATAAGCAATGAATCCCGACTTGTTGAAGATAAAGAGGGATGAGTCGGACTTGGCTGTCACAAATCCATAGTCCACTAGATAATTCTTGATAGCAGTATACCAAGCTCGAGGCGCTTGTTTCAGCTCATAGATTGCCTTGTTCAATTTGCACACATAAGATGGGTTCAATTTTGATTCGAAGCCAGGTGGTTGCCGCATGTACACCTCCTCATCGAGATTGCCTTGCAAAAAGGCATTGTTCACATCTAGTTGATGTATTGGCCATGAGAGAGACGTGGCAATGGTAAGGACTAATCGAACTGTAACTGGTTTCACCACCGGGCTAAAGGTCGAATGATAATCAATGCCAGGGCGCTAAGTAAACCCTTTCGCGACCAACCGTGCCTTATACCTGTCAATTGAACTGTCAGCATGAAATTTGACACGAAATAACCATTTACAGTCCACAATATTCTTGGAAGCATCGTATGGGACAAGGTTCCACGTTTGATTTCGTATTAAAGCATCATATTCGGCTTACATTGCAAGCTGCCAGTGGGTATGTTTTTGGGCCTGTTTGTATGTTCTTGGTTCATATGTCGGGGATGTAGTGACATGGAATTGCCTCAGTTTTAGGCTGTTTATCTGGGACCGTGTTACCATGTGGTGGGTTGGTTTCGGCGGTTCTGGATTGGTTGTGGCTTGTCGAGGTTGGTCATGGTTTATGTCAGGCTGTATCTGTGTGGTTTGGTGAGGTTCGGTTATGACTGATTGCTGTTGGGTGGGCTGGCCAAGTTGTATGAGATGGGAATCAGATGCATTCTGGGAAGACGCTGTTGGTAAGGAGCTACTGCGACGATGGTAAGTGTGAAAATATGGTTGAGTGAGGCTGGGATTTGAGGGCAAGGGCAGCTCAGGTTCACTGTGTTGCTGCAAATTGGTGGGAGCAAGGGAATCAAGAAGTGTACCTGTTTCAACGGACGACGCTGGAGAAGAAGTAGTGGGCAGCTGTACCTGCAAATTGTTTGGTAAGTCAAAGCAAGGCTGTAAAATGTGATCATTTGTTTCCAAAAGTCCAGATTCGAGATTTTCCCATGACAAATTTCCTTTGTACCGAAATTGTGGATTTGCACTCGGAAATTCTTTTTCATAAAAGACTACATCCCGACTTATATAAATTTTGGAGGTTGTGAAATCAAAACATTGATGCGAGTGATACTTTGTAGAGAAGCCTAAGTATAAGCAGGGTTTGGATTTGGGATCAAGCTTGTTTTGGGCATACGATTTCAACCATGGGTAACAAAGACATCCAAATGTTTTAATGGATTCAAGGTTGGGTTTTTCTTTGAAAAGTACCTCATACGGACTTTGGTTTTCTAAGATTGGAGTGGGTAACCTATTTATAAGATATGCAGCTTGTTGACAAGCAAAGGACCAAAATTGAGAAGACATGGATGCTTGATGCATGATAGTTTTGGCCGTTTCTATGATGTGTCGGTGTCGTCATTCAACTACTGCTACTCTTTGTGGCGTGTAAGGGGGGAAACAAGATGTTCAATACCAATTTGATTTAAGTATGCATCAAGGCTTTGATATTCACCACCACCATCGGTATACAGTGTAAAAAATTTTGTTTGAAATCGACGCTCAAGTATGGGATGCAGTTGCTGAAAAATTTTTAAAACTTCATCCTTTGTTTTGAGAGTGTAGAGCCACATATACTTAGAGAAGTGATCGACAAATAAAACATAGTAACGCTTTTTATCAATCGACAAAACCGGAGACGGACCCCAAAGATCACTATATAGTACTTGCAAGGGAAATTGAGTTTGCAAAGTGTTTTTAGAAAAGGGTAACCTGTGCATTTTATTCGAAACGCATGAGTTGCAAACAGAAATTTTGGAATTACTTTTTGGAATGGAAAATTGATTGAAAACTTGATTTAAAACTTGGTGATTGGGATGACCCAACCTCCGATGCCACAGGTCACTTGATACAGCCACATGACAGCTTGGTAAATCATTGAAATTGGTCGGTGGCCATTGATAGAGCCGTCCACTACTTTCTCCTCGAACCAGCGGCGCCCCCGTCACCAGATCCTTCACAACATAGGAAAAAGGGAAAAATTCAATGGACTTATTATTATCTCGACAGAATTGTGAAACTGAAATAAGATTGTTTGTAACTGAGGGAGAGCATAAGGCATTGTTTAAGGTAAACTGGCAATTAGATGCTTTCAAACTAATGTTACCAGTGTGGGAAATCGGTATTGTATCACCATTTCCTATAGCGATGTCTTCCGAGCCATTGTAGTCCTGTATGGTTGTAAGATGTTGAGCGTTTGAGACAATATGATGGGTTGCACCAGTGTCGATTATCCAAGGATCTTGCTGCTGAGAGTAGCCGGCATAGTAAGCCCGAGCTTGCATATGATTATGCGATTGACTGCGGCACACACGAGCCGAGTGTCCAAACCTTTCACACAGTTGACATCGAAGGTTCGAGTCATTGTTTGAAGGCTGCTGCATATTATTTCTCCGTGGCTTCACTGGTTGGTTACGCCACTGCTGATTGTTGGACGCTTGATTGTTACCATAGCGCCTATACTGATTGTTGGAATAGCCATTACGATTGTTTCTCGAGGGCTGTTGTTGAGCAACGGCGGCTGTAATGGGCTGAGCAAAGGGCTTGCGGGCTTCCTCGTGCTTCAAGAAGAGCTCGTGATCCACAAGCTTCTCATATAGCTCTTCATAGGTGATAGTTGAGTCTCGAGACCGAATAGCAGCCGAGATTTCTCGGAACTCAGTGCCAAGACCACTGAGAATCTTGACAATCATTTCATCATTCGATATAGGTGCACCAGCAGTAGCTAATTCATCAGCCAGTGAGCGGATTTCGCGAAGATACGTGGCCACGGATTGCGACTCTTTGTGATGGCGAGCTAACTGATCACGAAGACTGAAGATTCGCGTCTGTGATTTATTGTCAAAAGTCGTGTGTAAAGTGCTCCAAGCAGAGTGAGCAGAGGGCGCATTAGCAACTGAGGAAGCAAGGGTGGGATCAACAGAAGCCATGAGTGCATTTTGGATCAATTGATCCTGTCTAAACCATGTATTATACGCAGGGTTGGGTAAGGTGGTGTTGTTTTCGTTAATAGTTTTGCTTGGGGCTGGGAAGGAGCCGTCGAGATGACCGAATAACTCGTGGCCATTCATCAACATGGAGATTTGTGCTTTCCATGTGGCAAAGTTTTGGGAGCCAATAAGCTTGATCGGAAGTTGCGTGGCTGGGTTAAATTGAACAATGGTGGCGATGGTTGTATTATCAGAGTTAAGGATTGTAGTTGGGCGAGCCATTGAGTAGGTAGAGGACAGGTTATTTGGGAGAAAAACTCTTTAGAGATTGAAGGCACTGATACCATAAAAGATTGTAAAAGCTGTATGATTTTCTATTGATTGTGTGTATTTAAACACAAAACAGATTACAATGGTTTACATTTGAATTTCAAGAATAGAAAGAATCTCCACTATCTACTCCTAGAATTAGGCATCTAACGTACAGAATTTATTACCAAGTCAACACTGCTGTAAATCTGCTTTACTATTAGTTTCTTCAACATAAACAGAGATAAATGGCCTAATCGACAATATTCTTCAAAGGGGTTAAGACCATGGAGCAAGTAATATGTCTAGGCACTTGTTCATAGATATCTAGAATTTAGGGATATCTTAATACATGCCAACTACCAATGAGAAATAACAATTTAGAGCTTAAATAATTTTTGTCAACAGATATTAAGTTAAAAGAAAATTCTGGTAGGCCTAAAATATATGATAAGGAAAGTAAAGGAGTAGGATAACATTGGAAGGAGAGTTGTGGGGTTTAAAGGTAGTAAAAGATTATGATTACTTGTCATATGATTATTAGCACTAAAATCAATAACCCACTAGGTGTTAGAAGAAAAAAGGAGACACTTATTAAGACTACCTAGTTAAGGAATGGTAGTGATAAGATTAGATGAGCTCTTTATGGCTTTTGGTATTGACGGAATTTAGCAAATTCATCTATAGAGGCTAAGATTGCTCTAAAGATGTGTTGAGTGTAGTAGCAATAGTTGTAACATGTGCTTAAGTGAGATTTTTAAAATTTTGTTTTGTAGTTTTGGACATTTGCATTAGATATGACCTGCCTCATAGTTACATATAACATTTCTTATATCCTGACTCCTCTTTTCCAAACCCCTAGTATTGTCCCCTTTATTATGACTTCAATTAGAGGAATGTTTATTATTGCGACTAACAAGAGCACCTGAATCCTAAATAGGTGGAGTAATAATAGTATTATTATCGATACGCAAAACTTTGGAGAATACCTTGTGTAAAAGAAGATTTCCATACTTAGAGAATCTATGACTTTGTTGCTTCAAATTAGGAATTGAGGCCTACAAGAAAACTCACGACTGTCATGTTCTCCCATTAAGTTTGTTGTACCTTAATATCAGAACTAAAAGGTAACAAGACATTGAGTACTCTATAAACCTTTTTGAAATTCATAAAATAAGATTAAAGAGATCGATCATTTTGTTCAACCCGGTAAAAATTGTTACATACCTTACAGATATGAGAAATATTATCTTATCCTAAATACAAAATTTTCAGGTACTCTATTAATTATTTAACATACTCACATTAATTAATCATACTGAGCACTTCAGTGTCTATCGAATTTCGAATCTATAAAAATAATCTAGCATCATCATTTAGCCATTTTGTTCTTATATTATCATATGGTAGATCATCAGTAAGATGGTCATCTTTGGAAATACTACACAAATAAATCCTTTTTATTTTACTTCAATCTAGATAATTAGGACTTCTTAACTTATGTTTGGTGACCTTATACATTATTAGAATAATATTAATAACCATAGTTGACTTGTGTTCATCAGCTATAGAAAATGAAGCAAATATACCCACACAACTATTTCAAAAGTTTTTGGCAAATCAATTTGAAGAGTTCAGCATATTGCACCAATCAAGACCACGTGTTGTGCCAACACACACTAAGTATCCTACAGTTTTAAATAACTTCATTGTCAATATCAACATAAAATAAAATACCTAGGGTGACGATATCACTAATGCTTCTAAAAACATGAAGAAGCAATACTGTTTCGTCACTATAGCTCAAGAACAAAGATGAAACAGTGCACAAACTCCCTAGGTAGTTGATAGTGGTGGTAGATCAGATACCTAGGCGAGTCGGAAGGGAGAGACAATGCTGGGAGAGGTGACAGTGTAGTATAGCTCCATTACACGAGCTTCCACACGTTAGCATGTAAGAGAAACAACAGACTTTTTGATGGCGCATGTGGCTCACTCGCTGGACCTTTGGTGACCAATTTTTAATTAGAGATCGATTGGTGACTGGCAAGTTTAGGGGTGCAAGCAGTTAGAGTCAAACGTCCCTTTAAGCAAGTGACCCAAGCACTTATAGGCAAGGAGAAAAACACTTAAATTCTGCACTTATGCAAAATCCTAAATCTTCAAATAGCCAACCATGGCTCTAATATCATATTATGAATAATGGGATTATTCATATTTATTATAATCCTCTATTTATATACATTATGAGTGCCTAAATATAGTAGGGAGATAATATCTTAATCCATACAACCAAGCTTCTTATAATCAAACTACAATCCATATAATATTTGTATATTAATTCTTAATCTTTAACAGTGACAATCCCTAATATTGGGCATGTCAGTAGTACAATACAGAGAAAACAAAAGAGGAAATTCCAACCAAATGCACAAATGGAAGTACATGTTCCTTATGATATTACCAGGGTACTCCTTGTAGGTGCAAGTCGACTTGTACATGGGATAAGTCGACTTACACGCATTCAGCACCGATAAGTCGACTTGTTCATGG
>JANKOE010000206.1:40238207-40250744 GCA_026284465.1 Erythroxylum citrifolium | reverse complement strand
CTCCAAGATTATTCTAGAATAGCTAGAACCTCCAAGATTATTCTAGAATCAAGCTTAATTTATTTTATTAATTTTAACATAAGCAATGGGTGACAATCACAATGCTCATAACATATAAAATTTATTTTAAAGTCTTTCACTTGACAGAAAAAGTAAGGTTGACATACCAGTACTCAAGGCTAGGCTCAAATGATTTATCCTCTTCAGATAGTATAAAGTATACAAAATCTTCATATCCCATCTTCCCTTTAACCTTACTCATAAATTTTTATGGAATCTGGCATGATAAAAGCACAAATGTAGCAAAGCTTAAGATATTTTGCTAATGAGATCAAACGATCCTCAAGGAAAAAGATCTGCAAAGGTGACAAAAATATTGGCCCAAAGCATAAAACCAACATCTACTAAAACAAACCTGGGAAAATATTTTGTCCACTATGCAGTAGGTAAGTGCACGATTACCATATCTGATAAGGTTCTCCTTGTCTATCAGGAAATCATGATCCGTATCCCGCTCCCAAAACTTACAATATATTACATAAAAGCGTTCATAAGAAAAGTACCTGAAAACAGCATGCATAAGTCAAATCATAATTAAAAAAGACAAAAAGGAACAAGTATGCGTGCCTCTTCTCAAAAAAGGTTTACGTCAAATCTTTGGTGATAAAAGTTGAAGATAATTTTTATTACATACTATTGTGTATATAGGAATAGGGGTTTATATACAAATTCCTGAGACTATTTAGGAAGTAATCTAGCTATTAACTCTATGAAATCTCTCAATTATAGGAGAGATTATAGGTGTAATTATAACAATATCAATGCTAATAATCTCTGGTCAACATGAAACATGCTTCAAAGTTTTTATGAGTTGGTGTGGATTTGTCAATGGCTTTCTGATGACTCTTTACCTCTATTTCCTTGAGTTTTTTTCTTGCAGATTTCTGACGAAGCTGTTAAAGATATACGTTCTATGGTCATTGAAAGGTGCTTCACATAGGGTTAAACTAATTTATCATTTTGGATTTTGAGTAGTGTTGTATATACTTGTTTCATACTGCATCAGTGTTTTCCCCTATGGGTGCTTCGACCCTGACTTGTGTCCTCAAAGAGTTTAAAAGAGACTCCTTACTGTATTCTTTTATTTCCTGGCTGTTATCATCTATACTCTTTTGATTGATTTATCCACTTTGATACTAGCAAAACCTTTTGGCTAGCCTTTGCTTATGGTAACTAATAAATGCCTCTATTGGAAGACTTTAGGTGCAAATATATAAATTATCTTTTAAAATATTATTTTAGTTTCCTTAGTGTGACCTCGGTCATGGTTCTTATAAATACTTCACTAGTTATTTTTATGTTTAGTTTTTGACATAATATAATTCAGGTTCCTATTTTTTCTTTCCATCTCTTTATTCTCCACAAACCCTAATTAGCTCTCAACTTTCCAATTGTTTCTCCCTATATCTCTCTTCTCTTCCTTATCT
Organism: Erythroxylum citrifolium; assembly: GCA_026284465.1. NCBI lineage: Eukaryota > Viridiplantae > Streptophyta > Magnoliopsida > Malpighiales > Erythroxylaceae > Erythroxylum > Erythroxylum citrifolium. Next base: position 40,249,257 of record JANKOE010000206.1, on the reverse strand, counting down.
TCATGTATTTTTGTTGGTGTGCTCATCATATGCCCCATTAAAAAAAAGATGAAGTTTTATTTGTAGAGCTAAACTGAGTTTATTAGTAGCTTAAGCTTGAGCATGTGGGATGGGAAACTGGCCTTCCAAACAGGTTTGAATTAGTGAATGGGTCTGGTTCATTACATTGCTCGTTCATTTCTCAGTGATGGCAACATTTTTATGATATATGGTCTTTCTGATTGATTATCAAATAACTCTCTTGTAGATATGGCTCAGAATTTTTATCAGGGAGTGCACATAAATATTTTAAAAAATTGAAGAATGCTCAAGAGGCCCATGAGGCAATTAGACCTACTAATATTTGTGCATTGCCATGTAAGTTACTGATGTTTGAAGATATATTTCTTTTTCGTCTAAACTTGTAAATGAGCTTATAAAATCCAAATAACTGTTGGAATTTTTATATTTAATTTGTAGCGACACTCACTGAAGTCCTTGATGAAGATGCCTTGAAGTTATACACCCTTATTTGGTCTCAAACATTAGCATGCCAGATGGAACCTGTTATGATTGAACAGGTTGGGATGTAAATGATTTTTATACATGTAAATGAAGAACTTCTTTATGTTGATCTCCCTTTAGCTACAATGAGCAGGTTTATGCAGAAAAGGGTCATTTTAGCTTCTAGGTTATGTTTTCCAAACAAAATAATATGTCATCATCACCTATATTGTTCTCTCTTTCATTTCCTTGATGTTTCTAATGTTCTCTCTACTTTTTAGATCATCACCATCTTCCTTGTTCATATAGTAACATTCCACAATGTGGATTCTACCACTATGTACTTATTTCAAGTATGCCATTAGTGATAACCCAAAGCCTTGAGTTTTTGGTTTGAAAATTGTCCAGCACACTTGAATTCAATTCCATTTTTCTCGATTGTGGTTGTGGTCCATTTTATGATCCAACAATTAATTTGAAAGTGGGCTTGGGGGGATGGGCTGTGGGTGTGCGAATCTGAAGTAAGTTGTCTCACATCATACAGGGACATAATATAAGAGTGGTTTATTTATAAGATAGGACCTATAACCCAAGATACAACGTTTCTTCTTATTATGGGTTTATGAACTTATTAGCTTACTTGGATATTATGTTGTACCCATAACCCAATGTTTGTGTTCAAGATGGAGTTTTTCTTTTTTATGAATCACTTTTCTTCTAAATATAAATTAAGAAATTTAATATATATTGTATGAGAGGTACAAAAGTCCCTGACATTAAATAGATATTTCTTTTCTCAGCATATGAGAACTATGATAACTTGCTTGTCTTCTCCGTCTCCTGAATATACATCCTTGATCCTTAAAAGTGCTTGATGAGCTGCCATTAGAATAAGAAATGTTTGTTCATTTTCTGAAATATGGATTTTAAAAAAAAATCTCGTTTGTTAGTTTTATTCTTTTTGTAGGCTTCTTAATTCATTTATGTTAAGTTTAGTAATTTGGAGCATATGTAGTTATTCTCACAAATCATGGGATTAGCCAGGAAAAGTTGGTATATCTTTCTATGCTTTTCCACTCTTAAACAACTTGGTAGCATGTTATGTCGCACTTGCAGTTATCTATGTTTTACGTGATACATTCCTGGTCTAAGTAGGTGCAAGTCGACGTTGGGGATGCTGGCAAGTTGATTTTATTCAGATCTACATCATCAAAAATCGATTTTCTTGGATATCAAGCAGCTTATGAGGTATTGATCCATTCCATCTAAATGATTGTGCATAATTGCAACCTTTTTTTTATTGTTTCCTGTATTATTTCCCTTCTTAAAACTGATTTTAGTATTAAGAATGTGAATTTGTTTTCTGTATATCTTGCATGATCGTATGTTTTTCCAGGATACTGAAGTTGGGGCAACAAGAACCAAGGATAATGATTCCTACTATCCTCAGAAATTGTTTGAATTTCTCAATCTTCTGAAGGTAGTATTCTCAGACGTGGAAATTAACTCTAACATGAGACAAAATAAAGAATTATGGAATTTCTGTTAGAATTCTGATTATTAGGTGGCTTTATAGGGATTATGGTGGGACCACTTTTTTTGGCTTATGTCTAACTTATACCCCTTTTTCTTATGAAATAACTTGTTTTTCTTACAAAGTTACTTTGTTGGTACTATATATATATGACGTAAGCCAAAAAAGGGGTTTATATATATATATATATGTATGTATGTATGTATAGTTCTTTAATAGCTTGCACTTTTGTGAAGCAATCTTGGTTCTTTCATGGGTGTGCCTTCTCTAACTTTCTTGTTTTCAGCCTGGGGATCCACTACTTCTCAGTGGATTGGAGCTTATGCAGCACTTTACTCAGCCTTCTTCACGCTACTCTGAGGGATCTTTGGTACTTTCTTGTCGTTATGACCAGATGATTATCCTTTGTGCTAATTCTGATGCCCAATATGGATTTTTTCCTTCCTTTTACAATCTATGAATGTAACAGGTTAAGAAACTGGAAGAACTTGGTATTGGAAGGCCTTCAACTTATGTGAGCGCGCTGAAAGTTCTGCAGGTAATTGGTGTTTTCATCTGTTCATTATGAAACATGTACGTGGTGGAGGAAATCTTCTTCTAGGACATTAAGTGATGTTTAATCATTTTCTGCTTGCATTTTAAATGATGTCTGATTGTTTTTTCTTCTTTTTTTTGTTTCAGGATAGAAACTTTGTGATAGTAAAAGATCATGTACTATATCCAGAAGTTCGGGGTCGAATGGTATGTTGCAGGCAACAAATTAATTTGTTTTTACTCTGTATTCCAATTTGTGTAGAAATCAAAACTGGGTTAATTTGGCATAACTCTATGCTGCCTTCACTTCTAGAATTATCAATATGCAGTTATTGGTTTTGATTTCATAAGAAGACAGTTCATGCCAGGTTTATGTTAATCTCCAAATGTTTTTATCAAGAGTATTGTGTTAACAGTTTCCGTATTTTTCAAATTAACTCTTACTGGTTGGAGCATTAGTGATTACAAATAGTGATGGCAATTGGGCCCAGGCTTGTCTTGATATTGTTGACCCAGGCCTGGTTTGACTGGGGTTCAGGCCGGGCTTGGGTGAGGGTGGCCCGAGGCCCAACCGCTTGCTCAAAATGATGACGTTTTGGGCAGCCTGCTCGGGCTTTAGACTAGGCTCGGATTGCAGTTTTGGCCGGGCCAGGCTGGCATTTTCCATCCTTAATTACAAGGCATCATTGCTAGAGGGCCATAAAATTTTTAAATGGTCTTATTCTCCAAAAGTCCCATAAACTTTAGAGAGCTTCAAGAATTTAGTCACATGTATGAACCTGTTAAAGCTCTAAATTTTTAATAACTTGATGTCAACCTAGATGTTTACATTTGGTGAAAATCTACTAACTACTCGTGATTCATGAAAAAAGCATTAATTTTGTATTATAAATGATCTCAGGTTATTGGAGGAAGATTTTTAATTACTTTTTCTGGTTGACATCAGGTGTCAGCCTTTCTCTCTCACCATTTTACTGAGGTCACAGACTACAGTTTCACTGCTGATATGGAGTCTGAGGTGATTTTATCAAATTACACTTCTACAAATAACAATAACGATACTTTTTCAACCAAGAATTTATTTCCTTTTCCTTCACTTACTTTGTTATAGGTTTAATTGCTCTCTTTCTCATAGCTTGTTTTCTTTTGCCTCTTGTTTCTTTGTGCCATCGTTTTGTTTTGTTGTAGTTATTGACTTCCTCTGTTTATCTTCTTACAGCTTGATAATGTTTCTGTGGGTTTAACTGAATGGAAAGGCCTTCTCAGAGATTATTGGGATCGATTCTATTCACAATGTAAACATGCTGAAAGCATTCATATCCACCAGGTAGTTTTAGCTTCATAATGTTTCCATTTATATTTTGGAGAAGAAAGTTGGTTTTACGTTTCTATAGTTGACAGAATATGGCTGTGGTTTACCAATTCCTAGTTCTGTTTCGCTCAGGCTCTTTTGTCTTGTCGCAGCAGATAACTTTGCTTTTTTCATTTTCTCATAGAACTGAACTAAAAATTGAAATGAAAACTGTAGACAGAACACTTTCAGTTTTTGTTCCCTGGTTTGTTGTTTTCTCCTTATTGTGGTCATTGCAGCTCAATCTTTGTTTATGTTTAATTTGATTTGAAGGTGGAGAAGATGTTGGAGAAGACGTTCAGTGGCTTTTTGTTTGGTTCACTTCCTAATAACAGCAGGACATGCCCAAGGTGCATATCTGTTTCTATGTTGGTATTAGGTTCAGAATTTACCACTGTGAAGAAACTAGGTGATACTTTGATTTATTCATTGTTCTGGAGAGTTATTCAAGTTAATTTGATTAAAATAATTATATGTTTTCTGCCCATATTTTTTCTTTTGATGTATCTTGGTTTGATTCTCCTCTGATACGTCTTCAACTTGTCTCAGATGTATGGAGGGAACTTTGATCTTCAAAGTAAGTAACTTTGGCGTGGGCTACTTTATAGGCTGTGATCAACACCCAAAGTGCAAGTGAGTATGAAACAGTATTATCAATTGATTTTACTTGTGTCCTTTGTATCTACATGTTTTTTCTACATCAATTTAATGACGGTTCCCATTCTCTTCTGGAATTCGACATTTATGATAATGTATCGTAATATGGTGGCTGGTGACAAGTTTTGTATCTATTGCAAATGTTGTATTTCTTTGAATTTTAGTTTTTGAAGTAACTAAAAACCACTTTCCTCGGCTATGAGCTTAGTAATTCTATATCAAGTACCAATGTATTGTTTTCCGTTGCAAAATCAACCATCTATTTTTATTCAACTGTGTTAGCTATTCAAACTTCTTCACTTTCATGATCATGATATCTTGTGGCAGATGAATTAATGTCACCCCTGATCCCACCCCCTCTCCCTCTTTTGATATGCTCCTGATAAAACTGTAGGTATATTGCTAAATCATTTTATGGTGATGAGGAAGATGAAATTCCTGAAGACAAGAAATCAATGGAGAAACCAAAATTACTAGGTCTTCATCCAGCTTCCAGTGAAAAGGTTTCACTAGTTTGACGTACTTTTTATTTGTGGTATCCAATCAGCTGGAGTGTTACTGTTTTCTTGCTTTAGATTAAAATGACATGGAGTTCCTTTTTGTGTTTAGATTCTTTTGAAGACTGGTCCTTATGGGTTCTACGTACAACTTGGTGAAGACAAGAAGGGTTTCACTCCTAAAAGAGCCTCTGTTTCTCATGTATGTTGAAGTCTCTCATTCAATTACAATGTCATGTTCTCTTTTTTCTTTTTCCTATCTTCAGCGGTAAGGTAGTGCACCGGCTAATTTATGCATGCATTGATTAATCCTTGTGCTGAAGTTGGGCAAAGGTAAAAGGATTCGCTTTGGGCTAGAGAATTTAGAACAACTTGTGGATATTCCTTAACGTTCATTCAGTTTCTTTTTACGTGCAATGTACTAAAATTGGATGAAAATGCTGTTTGCAGATAAAAGACATGGATACTATTACTCTGGAAAATGCGCTTGAGTTGCTACGCTACCCTGTGACATTGGTTTGTTTGTCCATATCTGTGCTGAACTCGGCTTACTGAATGCATCTACGATTTGTTCTTCTGATTTACATCAATGTCTTCCTAGGGTAATCATCCAAAGGACGGTCAACCTGTTATTATACGACTAGCAAGGGCTGGATTTTCCATTAGACATGGGCGCATGATCGCTTCAGTTCCTAAGGTAAGTTTCTGTGGCATTGTTTATACGTATAAGTGATTAGATGCTTCTAGTACTAATGAATGAGTTCTGCAGAATTTGAAACCAGATCACATAACGATGGAGAAAGCATTGAAGCTTTTATCTAGCAAAAGTGCTCGGGTATGTGGTCGACCGAAGAGAGAAATGAAGGTTGAAGATGTGGAAGCTGCCGTGTAGCTGACAAGTTTTAATGACATTTGTACATTCATTAGTGGAAGGCAACTTTTACAGACGTTTTTTCACCCAAAAAAGTAGTAGTTCTTTTTAGTTTTCAGAAGGAAAGAAAAAAGGGCGTTAGAGTATGACGATGGAAAGGTTATTGTTGGGCATAGAAAGAGAAATTTTGTTGTAAAGTCGTGAGTCCTAGGCATTTGAAGTTATATTTTTGAAACTATTGAGTTATCGTTTTCAGCTTTAAATTGGATAGTTAAAATTTGACAGTGAGCAGGTTACGAACTACTTTGGGCAACAGCTGATGTATTTTTGGGTCGGGTGGCAGTGAAGCTACATTGAAGGTAATTGTGGTTGTGGTGACCAAGTATAGGATCATATCTGAACCAAATAATTTACAGTTACATACATGATGGTTGCTTTGTTATGTATAATTGTATCATCATTGATCATAGGCAGCTGTGCGTAATCAACCCCTGTGAATTATACTGTCATTCGTTTGAATTATGTGATGTGTGTCTGCTGCCTGAAGTTGGAAGACGAACTATTAACTATGTTTTTAAGTAATACGTTGTGTCTCGTGTTCCTTATTCTGAATTGCAACCCTTTTTCACTACGTTCGTAAGTGAGGTTTTAGGATAGTATGAAGTTGTGCAAACAGCTTGTTTGTTTCTGAGCCCAAAAGCTCCTGGGGATTCATAATCATGCAATTGTCTCTCCTTTTTGCCAACATTTCGGTAAGCTTATTATCCTCTCTCTACGCACGCATGCACATAAATATGATCATGTATGCATATATCTGTGCAAACTTGTGCATATTCGAGCTCTGCTGTTAAACTTGCGATGTTTCTTTCCATAAGTTGATCCTAGAGCTTCTCGGAGTAATTGGCTTCCCAAGATCTGAAGTCTCCTGGGAAAATGTTTGATCTTTGTTGCAATCCCACTTAAGGGTAAATGACTTGGGAACAGCCAAATAAGGTGCAACTGGTCAACTTTAAAGCTAACCTGTGATAACCAAAACGCCGTCGTACTCACTCATGGATCTTCGGAATCTTTATTTTTGGTCCATAATTCAAAATCCCTGGTTGATGGGGCATTGATATTTACGCTGATCTAGATGAAGACAAAAAACTTGCATAATGATCAGAAATGATTCATCAAGTCTTGTAAGTCTCATCGTACATCATGATTTATGTCCTCCAATTTCTTATGATCTCCATTTAGTTTTTTTTTAATTTATAAATGCATTTGAGAAAAAAAGTGGTTTCAATTTAATAAATAAATGAAATAATAGTATAACATAATCATAAACACAATAACTTTAAATTACATAAATATTTGGTCCTTGATTTCAAGAGTTGACCCATTTTTTGATTTCAGTCCTCGGATGTTTTACTAGGCCTAAACCAAAACGGACCCACTAAAATTATTATTGTTGTTATTACTACTCCCTCTCGGCTCTCATATTAAGTATTTTAAAGGGGAAATTACATCAAATCTCAAGACATAAAGACACTGCACAAACATGGATTAAGAGTAACAACATATATACACATTCAACGTCCCAAACAAATTCCTTTGCACCATAAGAATGATTAAAATTGCCAAGCAGCAGTTTTTAACAAACAAAACGATCCTAAAAATGATAATACAAGGTAGTAATAATGTTGTGTTAACATGTTGATGTTGTGTTAATATGACAAATTGAATCAAAGTTGAATGTCAAGCTAAATGAAAAAAGGGTTGATCCAAAGGCTTTGGATCCTCATGTATCAATATTTCTCAATAATTTAATTAACTTGTTCAAAATCATGAACATATCGTAATAGGCGCATCCACTACAAGAAAATTGTGTAATAGCGATGGAAATATACCGATGGAACAGTTTTCGAATGTAAATTGCGACTTTTCAATAATTATGAAAATCTTGAGGTATATGAAGATAAAAAAACAAATCAGGGTCAGTAATAGAGTTTTGGGTTCCCTTTTTAAGAGTCATCGAAGTTTAGTTTAATCCAATTATGGATCATTAGATTTTTATTTCTAGTTTTTCATACTTGTTTTCATATGTGATCTTAGCCTTAGGACAAAGAAGAATGCCAAGCCACAATTCTAATGGATACGATTGTCAATGTGACCCCGAACATTGGTTTACATAGCAAGAACCTGCTCAAAGTGATGAGATCTTGTATGACTGAGTTTACTTACACCTTGCTGGTCCTGAAAACAATCAATCATTTTCAACTCTTGAAAATGATTTTACCATACAATAGTATGGTAAAATTTTGAGTTCAAATAAATGGTTAAAACCAAGTGATTCAATACAGAAACTGGTACTGGTGGTAAATTAAGTATTGAAGAAGAATTTCAGTTTAGCAATAAATTATACCATCTAAGAGGTTTAAGAATTGTTGTCTACTTGACCATTTTCCAATGATATTTTTAATATGCAGAGATTAAAAATATTTAAACATTAATCTTTTTTCCCTTTTCTAGAACCTTGTCAAATGAGTGTGGATGTAAATCTCCTTTTCCTTATTTGATGTTCATCGACATAACAAGTGCTCTTCTTTGCGAATAATGTTTTATTGGATAAGTTCATAAGAAAGAAGGAGCGAATGACAATCCTTGTTATAACTTACAATGTCATCAAGAGTGAAGGTTTCTTTGTAGCGTCGTAATTTATGTTGTGGGTACAACCCTATTTTAGACTTTTTTTTTCCCATGTAATTCCACTAAATTTGGGCTCCTTTATGGATTAAAAGGAATGAAGATCAGGCAGGTTCGAGATAGAAACCAATTACTCGAAGCTTGGATCAACTTTTACTTAACAACTATATCTCCTATCATGTCTTGAATATTATAGTATTGAATATAAGTATATATGAGCTCTATCATATCATGTATTGCTAAGAAAAAGTCATACAAACATTTTCTTCCTATAACAAATGTTATCATACTATAGCAAAGCCTTTAATAGATGTTTGTGTTTATGCTTTTAATACGCTAAATTGAGTGGAATAATTGTATCAAGGTTTTATACCTTTCCGATCTAATTCATGCAACGTATCGCATTGTGCTATCATAGTGTTGATGTACATCTTCCATTTTGTAATAAAATTTATGAGATATTAGTCAACTCAAAATTTCGTTATATTTCTTCATATATAATATATTGACATATTTATAAAACTTTGTCACCAAATCCTTAATAAGAATTATTAGCAATATTGTATATTAGACATACACTTTTTCTACCTAAATTTGAGAACACTTTTTAAATATAACATATGTCCAATAAATTTAATTCACTAATTTGGTATCAATTTTACTAACTAAAGGTGATTTATTGTAACACCCCACTCCCGCGTGACCCGAACCCGCCATCGTTGGTGATATCCGAGTCCGTGCCCCATGAGTGTGGCCTACTACATTAGTCAGTCGAAAACTCAGTATCAATATTATTATTATTATTATTTTGAAACATTCATTCGTGTGCGCGGAATAAACAGTAGATAATTTAAGCTCACATCAAAAGGAAGCATTTTCAGTTATTACAGTCATTCAACAATAAGTTACAAAAGTCATCAAAAAGACATAACCAAATTGGGCTCATTATAAATACAAAGCATCCTTTTACAGAGATTTCAAAATACAATTATGAGACACTAATGCAGACGCGAACTGATCCCGACCTCTATCTATCCCTTGCATACGGTAGACATACTCCCGTGTCAAACGGGGTACTCTTCAAGACCTGAAAAATAGATGCAAATTTTGGGTGAGTTTTGTGAACTCAGTGAGGAACCATCATCGATGGTTCGCCCAATTCATGCATCACACAAGCACATTAGCACAGTCAGAAATACAATAATAATATAGGCAACAATACAGTCACATACAACAAAAAGGCATCAGTCCGGTATGTATGCAATGCACATGTGACACTTCCCATTTTATTACAGTGTTGTGACCGAGCGCGTAAACAGTGAACAGTATTTAGTGGACGCTTGGCGTCTAGGGAGTAGGACTCCCTATAAGCTCGAGGCTCTTTTTTTCAGTATCAGTATCAGTGGCGACTCTGGTCACAACTGTTATTATTAGCCGTTTATGCATTTGTGTATGAAATGCATATGTCCAATTAACAGTCCATAGGAAGCAGTCTGCCTCAGTAGAGGCAAGGAAATGAAACACAGTACTACATCAGTATTCACCATATATCACAGTATTCACAATGTAGCACAGTATTCACAGTAGTCACAGTATTCATAATGTATCGCAGTATTCACAGAATTCACAACGGATCACAGTAGTCACACGGTAGTTACAGTATTCACACAGTATTCCCAATGTATCACAGTATAATCATTGATCATAGTATAGCAATTGCTCACAGTATAGCAATTGAACAGTAGTAGCAACAATTCACAATGTCAAACAGTGGAAGCCAGTCAGTTCACAGAATCACAACCAGTTACACTTCTATGTCAGATCTCCCATATATCGGGCCTTCCGCCCGGAATCCATAGTCATAAGCAATACACAACCTTAATCCCTCCGTTATTCTCCATATAATAATTGAGAAACTCATCTAGGTTACTCACCTGGACTTCCGAGCTAATACCTGGAATCCTCAGTGACGTCGTGGAATCGATGTTCCAAAAGGTCTCTATAACAGTGACAGTATATAAACATTATCAATTGTTCAATCAGAACAATTTCAGAATGCACATGTAACACTTAGAAGGTGCACAATGCATGTTCATGATATTCCCGGCCCTAATCCAATATTTTCCATCATAAAAATCTGTATGAACAGTAGAAATCTAAAGACACTGTCGTACTCAATTCGGACCTCTATAGGTCCAAAAATAAATAAAATAGTGACTAAAAAGACCATTACCCGAACCCACGTCAATTTCCCGTCTAAAAATTCCCAATTTCTCAGAAAATGAAATTCAATATTCTATGAATCCAATGCCTCAAGAATCAGGCCAATCGGACGTCGGACGGACCAGTTATTCACGAAAGAAATAAAAAATCCAATAAAACAATTAATATATATATATATATATATATATATGATGCCCCTATTTCCTTCTCTTTTT
>JANKOE010000206.1:40184055-40200052 GCA_026284465.1 Erythroxylum citrifolium | reverse complement strand
CCCGAAAAATGTCATGACTGCATGCCAATTTCGTAATTTGTACTCATGTCTTCTAACCCCTAATTTGGGGCGTTACACGGTTACTCAGCTACATCACATTCTCAACTAGCTACTAGTTCTATTCATAACCCGAAGGCCAGCGGAATAGTTATTTTAGTTAAAATTATACAAAAAAAATTTAAACACAAAATTTTGCCTACCTTATTGCTTTAACTAATAATTCTCATAAAAATGTACTAATATTGACACTTATTTGATTGACCTAAAATTATAAATGCGTATAGTACATTCCTAGGGTGAATCGACTAACATCGTATCCTGATTAATGTACATATTTAGCCCTAAGTAATTTAGCTCACTAATTTCACAAGCTAATAAATCTTCACAACCTAAAAGTCTATGTTTAAAGCTAAATCTATCTCGTTAAGTCCTAGCCATTGACGCATTCAACCAATTCACATCATGCAACCTAAACAAACTATCATAAAATAGGCCAAATTTACACCCAAGGTAAAAACACACAACCTCCCCACACTTGAACAACACATTGTCCTCAATTTGAAAAGGGTACATAAACCCAACAGGGGAAATAAAACACAATATACAAAAAACATAAGAAAAATACTAACAAAAATGAAAAGAAATGGATTAGAACACGAAATTGTTTATGGTGATGGAGGTGGTAATAGCAATAGTGTTGAGACTAAATTTGCTTGACATCGAGAGTGTTTCCCTATCTTATAAGTAATTTAAGAGAGAAAAAGAATTAGGAATCCAAACCATTCCAAATCATTCAAAACTTATTTTAGAATTAAAAATAAACCTAAGTACATAAAAATTTCAATATAACTACTAAACGTGCTAATTTAGGGTCATTAGCTTGACCTTGCTTCCTTATAAGCTCAGCCCAGATCAATTATGAGTGGCTTGCTTCCACCCTTCTCATTCAACATTAATTTTGTAGCCTGTGAATAAGCTATAAATTGCAAAATGATCAGGAGGACAATATTGATAAAGTTGAGAAAACCAATAAATTTTAGTAATGTCCTTTTCACTGACAAACTGTCAATAAAATAGAAAATAACAAAACTCCCTGAATCTTCCATGGAATCCAACAGTTTGGTCAGTAAGATGGTGAGTTGTTCTCTTTTTGGTTCTTCCTCATTCGCCCTCATCTCCTCTTCTTCTTTAGCTTTTTAAATAAAGACTTCTATAGCTTCTTCAAACTTGATGTATGTTGTCAACTATTCTTCGTCCTTTCGTTCCTTAAAAGATTTGAACATATCATTTTTTCTGAATGCGTTACCCTCCTCTGGATTCTTCATACATCATTCATGTTGAATGTCACTTGGTCATTAATAATATAAAGGATAATGTTCTCTTCATAGACATCTAATAAAGTTTTTCAATGGTCAAGCATGGTATACCAAGATTTGGCATATAATATAGGAGGTTTTCATCCTTTTCTTTATCCTCTTCCTTAATTTCTTGGTCTTATGTAAGGTGGGGTACAACTTGATTTCTTGTTGGTTCTTTTAGCTCTACCTCATTCCTAAGTGTGATAGCCTGACATGGCTCTATTAAATTTACTTTCATGTTGCGAAAATAGTTTTCCACACTTTTCTTACAAAATTCCCTATAAAGTTGGCCCATTCAAACCTCTAGGTTGTGAATAGAAGAGGCATGATCTTTTACTACTTGCTCAAACTTCTCTTCCAATCTCTTCTGGGTCTCTTCCATATCTGTGAGCTTATCTATAATTTTGTCCAAATTGGAATCCCATGAACTGGATTCGTCTTACTGAAATCCTAATAAGTCTTAATGTCCTATGGGAGTCCTGTCATTATTAGACTAATAGAAATTTGGGTATTTTTGCCACCCCAACGTTTTGAGATTCCCCATTGTTGTCTGGTGATATCCAAGTTGATGTGTCAACTATTTTATGCCCAACTTCTCTTTTTTTTTAATTACAAATGATGGTGAAAAAAGCCTTAGACTACAAGAATTAAACTAATGAATTAAACTAATCGCCTCCCCGATAATGGCGCAAAAAACTTGATCAGATGGTTAGTTGTAAATAAGTTTTAATTATTAACCTAAATAATTCGCAAGTGCATGGTTCATTAGTGTAGTAATAAATATGTGGATCTCATGAAGAGGGTGTTAATCTAATCCTAAAATCTAAGGCCAAAAATAATAACATAAATTCAAATTGCATGAAACTAATATGAGAACTTAATTCAATCAATCAAATTAAGAATCAAATACGAAATACTAATTACAAAGCAATTACAACATACCCACGAATCAACTGAAAGAAATTATCAATTGAGAGAAAGGGAATTTTACCTATTTTAATGCTAACTTAAATAATTATGAATTATCAGATTGATAGTTCTAGACTATCCTAGGGTTGATTGCTCTCTCTCGAGTTATGACCATTAACCATAAGTCATAATTAGATTATAAAGGTTGCAATTTTTCAATTCACAACCTATCCAAAACCTCAGTTAGTTCTGAAATTCTCTAATAAATTATCGAAAACCTATGTAAGGTATCGCTTCACACAATTTCTCGATCTAGTTCAATTCTTGTTATATTAAGTCACCTAACTCTTATTAGTCCAATTTAATAGTTTTTCATTCGATTCACCCTATCAGTTTATTACCGAATTTGCAATCGCAGAATCAAACCACAACAAATCCAATAAACAAATAAACAATCAGATTTTCATTAATTCAAGAATAAAATTCCGAAGGTGAGTTTAGAAAATCCTCAACATTCTAGATCCTTTCATCAACTATTCAATCCAATTTTATACAATAATAAAACTGAAATTAAATAGAAAATACAATCTAAATGGGTGATGAGAGGTAGCGACGTCAGGAAACCTCCTGATTCGGGAAGTATGTCAAGTCAACTTATTCTTCTCTTCTCTCTTTCTTCTTCTCTTCCTCTATCTCTCGATGATTTCTCTCTAGGGTTTCTCAAGGTAGCTGATTCAAAAGTTTCTTTCTGCCTCTTTTCTTGTTCTTTAAATATCCTCTTGTGTTTTAAGTAACCCTAGGATTTTTTCAAGATCCGAAAGGTCTAAAAACTCCCTTAAAACTTGATGTTCTTGAGTGTCGACGTGTTTGCCCAATGCAAGCCACAACCATGGCCCTACAGGCCATGATCGTGGCTTACATCTAAGCCTTCTATCACGATTGTGGCCTAGTGGGCCATTGTTTTAGCTTGAATGTCTTCCAAAACTCCTCCGTTTTTCAATATTGACCCTAAAATACTAGCAAACACATCGATGTACGTCAAAAACATAATATTTAAGCTCAAATGCTTGTACTAACCTATAAAACAATTAAAAATAATAATTAATAGACTAACACAATTCTAACCTAAACACATTCTAAATGGTCAGATTAATGGATAAACACATATCAAACTATGCCCTAAAACGCGATGCAATTTTCACTTATCAATAAGCACTTTGAGACAGCTTCTATAAATAGATTACCAATAATCTCCCATGTTTTCTGAAAAAACCCAGCAGTGAACCCATCAACCTTGGAGATTTAGAGGGGTGTAAGTTAAATAAGACCTCTTTGACGTCCATACTAGTGAAATGAGTAGGTAGTGATTCTTTGAATCCCTGAGATAAAGGACTATCAAAGAGTTCTCTAATATTAGGAGTATTATAAGAACTTTCTTCAATGCCCATAAGCTGTAAGAAGAATTTCCTTGTGAGCCTTGATAATGATTCATGATCAGAGAAAGAGTTTACTAAGGAGTCTTTAAGTTCCACAATCGTATTCATGTTCCTTTTTATTCCACAATCGTATTCATGTTCCTTCTTATAAGTAAAGAAGTATGGAAGAATTTGTTGTTAAAGTCACCATCTTTTATCCAATTCATACGAGCTTTTTGTTTCAAGATGGAATTATGGAAATTTGAAGCATCCTGACGATCCTTTAATCTTGCACATTTGGTTTGCTTTAAATGATTATTATGTTGGAATAGATAGCAAGCCTTTTGAGCCTCACTAAGCAACTATTAAGTGAACTTAATCTGCCTAGAATTAGCATTTGAGAAAGCTTTGAGAGATTTTTTTATCCCTTCTCAACTTTTGCATAAGTTGGAAGGATTTAAAACCATCAACATTAAGGTTCCAATAAGATTCCACTAATTGCATGAAACCATCCTGCTGTGAGAGGCCACTAAAGAATTTGAAAGGAGCCCCTGGCTTCCTCACAGCTTGGATATTTTGAATGTTGATATATGAATGATTTGAAAAATGAATTATTCCCAAATTCAAAAAATGAGTAAGGATTCTTAGCCAACTAACTTTGGCTAACCAAAGTTCTATTGAGCTTTTTTGTTATAAACATACGACCATGTTGTTTGTTAGACTAGGTAAATGGCCTCCGTTTGAATCTCAAATCAATAACTTTAGCTCTGTGAAACAATTCAGCTAGCTCTCATCCTGTTGCAGTGTGGAACCCTCATACTCCTTCAACTTCTTAATCAGTGAGAATACAATTGTAATCTCCAATTAATACCAACGATTTAGTACGAGTAGCTGCAAAGAATGCAATTTATTCCATAGAGAGGCCCTTTGAAATTGAAAATTGGAAGTGTAAATAAGAGAAATATAAAAATCAATGGAGGCCCCTATCAGCTTGCATTTCAAATGAATGAATTGTTCAGATTCTATTACTACTTGGATAGAAATTTTTTTTGGGATTGAAGTAACAAAGGATCCTGCCATTGTAATGAGAGGAATGGTTTAAAACAGCTTGCCAATCTTCTCCAAAAAACCTTGAAACAACAGACATTTGAGAGAGTTTTATTTTAATTTTAAGAAGCCCTACTATTAGTAGCCTTTTTTTCAAAATAGTCTTGTTAGCCATTGCTTTTTTAAGAGGGTCGTTTAACCCTCTAACATTCCAAATCATAATCATTAGGGGAAGAATCCCTTATGATGAGTTTTTTCTTAGCCCTTCTTTTTGGGGATCTTCTTTTCGAGCTTGCAGATTGTACTGGTTTATCAATAGATTTGGCATCTGCTAGTTTTGCAATGCCAGTATATTCCTTCTGCATAGTTATTTAGTATGTTGAATACTCTAGAGGAACTTTATCAGTAGGTTCTGATGGTTTCACCTACTTAGAACAGCCCACCTGCACTATTGGTGTTATAATTGTTTCAAATTCTGAGCTTCTTGTATAGCTGAGAGAGCTACGTTGTCCCCTGCTCCATTGGACTTGCTGTTATTTCAATGTGTGCTTCCTGTATAGCTGGGAAAATGTTTACTGCTAATTCATTCTACTTAGAACTATTCCCCTGCACCAATAGAGTCACAGTTGTCTCGATATTCTAAGCTTCCTGCATATCTAAGAAAGTTGCCTTGTCCTCTTGCTCAGAATTGTTCCCCTACACTAATAAACTCACTGTTGGATCAATATCTTGAGTTTCCTGGATAGCTATGAGTGCTGCCTTGCAACCAAATTCGCTCACTGGTAAATCATCACTGATTGTTGCAATTGGATTCACTTTAACTAAATTCTCAGCTAGTACCTTATTCTGCATTTTCATGTTAATATTAAGAGAATTCTCCAAATCTATAGCAACAATTGAATTCTCATTCTCAAGTGTATTCCTCACATCAGTATGCTTACTCTCTCTCATATCTTGCTACACTCCCAAGTTGTTAGAAATCAACTCTTTTCCTAGTGATTTTTGGTTTGCAATTTGCTCCATTAATTCTTTTGTTAAGTCAACCTTTGAGTTGTCAGAAGATATGATCCCCATAATTTCATTATGAGTCCCAGTTTTAAAAACATTCCGAGTTGGTTCCCAACTTTTCCTCACTAAATTGGGTTTCCATAGATAGGATAGAGACATAACAAACTCGGTAAGCTCACCATCCTCACCTAACATCATGATTGGTAGCTGATAGGGAAGAACATAATCTCTTTTCACCTCAATGCAAAGTTTAGCAAAGCATATACGTTCCATATTTGCATTTTGAGCATCCACACATAAAGTCTTGCCTAGTGAACTAGCTTGGAAACTTAAGCGCTCAATTGTCCAGAATTCAGGAGGTACGTTATGGAAATTGACCCCATGAAGGAAAATCATCGATGTTTCCCAAATGAAAATTAGTATGTGGCCTCCATCTTTGAATGAACGTAGGCTGATCACTAATATGCCGTGGACCTTGTTCAATGAGGTTTAATATATTGGATCCCTTATAGTATATTCCTTTTTTAATTCTTAAAATTTAAAAACTATCAATATTTTCCTTATATTTTATTATTAATTTTCAAAAAATTATCTTACATTAGTTTTAATTAAAATTTTCAATAATTGAGAGGCATGTTCGTGCAAATAGCAACTATATAGACGATGACACCACGGGGTTTCAGATGTTTTTAACGTAATGATGTACGAAACTTTATTTGCATTATTTAATAATATTGGCAAAGTTGTTTTAATGATACTAATACTAATTGTCCTTGTAAAATCAATAAATAAAGATTTAAGGAATACAATAAAAAAAATGTAATGAGATAAACCACTCATTCCATTCTAACCAACTCAAGTCATTTCTTTAAAATATAAAAATAATTTAGTCTTTAAAATGAAAAACATGGGTATCTGATTTATATATTTTGCTTTAGTATAAAAAAATGTTAAATTCATTTTATAGCTTTTTAATGTTACTTTTTATTATTATGTAAATAAGTTATTTTTTATTAACATGCAATCAAAATAATTCACCCAGATTATTTTTCTTTAATTAATTACCACTCATTATTTACCCCTACCTTGAAGATTAAAATAGTAATAAATGTTTATTTTCAACGACTTAACAAATAGATTAAAGTTAGTGATGAAGCTAAGATTTAGTATTTTAATTCCATCATTTATACAATTGGTGTATACCACTTAATAATTTGTTTAAATAAAGGTTGAGTTCGTCAAATTTTGTTAGAAGTGCCCAACTTACCCCCAAAAGCTAACTCAAGAAGAGCAGGTTTGCACATTATTATAAATTCTTGAATGCCTTTATAATTGTTCGATATGGGATTTCTGACACACCCCCTCAGTTCAGAGCAGGACTGGACATCTGATGGACATATTGGGTAAAGGGACATAACCAGGCACCGCCCAAACCATCGAGACAAACTGACTCTGATACCATGTTAGAAGTGTCTAACTCACCCCCAAAAGCTAACTCAAGAGGAGGAGGTTTGCACGTTATTATAAATTCTTAAATGCCTTTATAATTCTCCGATGTGAGATTCCTGACAAATTTTGTTAACATGGGGAGCTTAATTGTATTTTAAGAGTTAAATTGTGGTAAATGTTATATTTTAGGGATTATTTGATACTTTCACCTTAATTAAACTACTCTCTTTAATATTAGACATTCTCAAATCATCATCATAATGTTCACCTTAACTTGTTACCCTGGCCATATCCTGCTTCTCGTGGCAGAAAAGGCAATATTTCAACCCTTTTCTGTGCGTAACAAACATAGACCAATAAGCTGAAGGGTCACGGACCTCTTGCTCTCAGCAATCTCACGATACAATAAATCCCTGCTACTGCTACCGCTAAACAATCCTGCATCTTCCGCTCAAATTCCACAATGAACGCCGATGACACCCACGTCGATTCACAGCCATCCCATCGATGCACGACATTACACAACGCTTCAACACCCTTGTTAGTTCAACCTTCTTACCCCCTATCCAAGTCTCTGCTCTTGGATGTGCTACAAAACTTCCGTTTGAGCCTCAAGTGGTGTGCTCTCGATCACTCCTCTTGCCTCGGCAGATTCATATCATACTTCGTCTTCATATTTCTCGTCGTTATTGTTCCTACCTTCTGCTCCATCTGCATTGAACTTGCATCCTCATCACCTTCGGATGACCCTGTACTTTTCAACATACTTGTTCAGCTTCCTGAGTCAAGTTTGGCATTGATAGCCTTTTTCAATCTTCAGTGTTTCTTCAATAGGTACGGTCTACGACAGCTCTTGTTCCTCGACGGCCTAGAGCAAGATTCGTTGTTTGTTCGACGAGGGTACTCTCGGGAACTTGATAAGGCTTTTCGGTACCTAGCATGCATTCTTTTGCCATCGTTGGTTGTCGAACTTGCACATAAAGTTATGTTCTTTTCGACAGTGAAACTTTCATTTCCATACGTCAGCTCCGGTTTACCTATGAATTCCATCATGTTTGTCTTGGGGTTGGTTTCGTGGGTTTACAGAACTGGGATGTTCTTACTGGTTTGCGTCATGTTTCGGCTGACCTGCGAGCTCCAGATACTAAGGTTCGAAGGTCTGCATAAACTGTTCGAGGGACACGAATCAGATGCCGGTGTCATATTTGGAGAACATGTTAGGATCAAGAAACAATTGTCCATTACAAGCCACAGGTATCGGTTCTTTATCATTGCGTGCTTGGTTACCATCACGATCTGTCAATTGGGAGCGTTGCTTCTGGTTTTAGCATTCACGGGGGACAAGAGCTTCTTCAACTCTGGAGACCTTGTGGTAAGCATATCAAATTGCTAGCAAACCTAGGATGTATATATAACAAGTCTTTCCCTTGTCAGAAACATCACATCAAAGAGATTGAACTTAATCATTTTCTGTTCCATTCGTCCTGGAAAGTTGTTGACATGAAATAATTTTGGGTTAACTTACAGGTTTGTTCAGCTGTTCAGCTAAGTGGCTTCTTCTTATGTCTCTTTGGAGCCGCTAGAATCACCCATAGAGCTCAAGGAATTGTATCAGTAGCAACTCGATGGCATATGATTGCAACGTCTTCATCTGCAAGATGTGACAAAGCAAAGACACTGATGCAAGAGGTAGATGGAGTCACGGGATCTACCGCCATTGATGGTAGCTCAGAGTCACCTAACAACACTTTCAATCCATTTTCCACACCGGATCCGTCTCCCTTCCAAACCCGGCAAGCTTTAGGTGGGTATTATGTACTAGGCAAGTGTATGTTTCAAATTCTGCGAACAGTTTTATGGAGCAAAAATAATTCAATCTCTGTAGTACTGACCCGAAAGTTTTGACCTTGCAGTGGCATACTTGCAGCACAACAACGGAGGGATCACTCTGTTTGGATTTGCACTTGATCGTGGATCGCTTCACACACTCTTTGCATTTGAGTTCTCTCTGGTGTTGTGGATTTTGAGTAAAGTGGTGGTTCTGTCTTGAGCAAACGTCATCCGTTTCGTGTTCCAAATTCATATGTTGTATAGGTCTGTCCTATTACAGTGTCAAAAATAGACTATCAAATTTAGCGAGATCTAATGTACCGTCTTGGCACTTCCTTTAGATGTGAACTCGTGTACTTGTATGAAGTAGAAATTTCGTGCATCTACGATTTCCTTTGCGCAAGCAAAGAGAGAAGACATTAATTTGATGCTAATTGCTGATAGCTTCTTTTGTCAAGAATTTATTTACGATAATTATAAAGGCATTCAAGAATGATCAGGTATTCAAGAATTCATAATCATGTCGGACAATTATAAAGGCATTTAAGAATGATTAGGTATTCAAGAATTTATAATCATGTGCAAACCTCCTTCTCTTGAGCTAGCTTTTGGGGTAAGTTAGGCACTTTCTAATATGGTATCAGAGCCAGTTTATTTCGATGGTTTGAGGCGGTGCCCGGTTATATCTCTTTGCTTAATATGTCCATCAGATGTCCAGTCTTACTCTAGACTGAAGGGGTGTGTCAGGAATCCCAAATCGGACAATTATAAAGGCATTCAAGAATTTATAATTATGTACAAACCTCCTCCTCTTGAGCTAACTTTTAGAAGTGAGTTAGGCAATTCTAACATGTTACAGCGCAAAAGCATTTAAAGCTTCATGGATGGACCTCAATTTAATTTCGTTTATCAACCTAGAGCTGTGTTTTCCTCCACGTTTATTAACAATTTATATACATCTTGTGTTGCCTTATCTTTTACATAATTATTATATAATCCATCTGCCCAAAGCATTCTTCTTCTCGGGCTGTTTCATATGAAATAATAACATGATTAGTTCAAACTATCCTACTCTTGGAATCTATCAACTTTTTGCTGTCATCAAATGAATCGCAAACTGAAACACCTTGGTAAATTCGTATAGACCCTGGAAAAGAAAAGAGGCTTCGAAAACAAACATACATTGGAATTACAATAAGGCCAAGCTGTCGCTGCACTTCTTATTCAAAGTGAAACACACATCTCGCAATATGAAACTATCCATACAAAATATTTCAAACATCAACTATGTTCTGTTGAAAGGTGAACGCAAGACTTGTCAACAGCCACCATACCTCATCTTTCACTTTCCAGTGTACACGGTCTATGTGGAAAACCTTTCTCGGTCATGAGGCGAAGAATAATCAACATGATCTGGACCAAGAGGAATGATCCCATACGGATTAATGGAAGGATGGCTTCCGTAGTAATGACGCTTTATATGCATCATGTTCACAGTGCTGCTAATACCAGGGACTTGAAAAATGTCTTTGGTATAATTGAATAGATTTGGGTACTCTCTGAGCAGCTTTTTGTTACACTTGAAATGAACTGCGTACACCTGTAATTGAAATTTGGCTTACCATGCTTATAAAAATTCTAAGCAGAAAAATTATGGCATGAAATAGAGTTGAAACTAAACAAAATCAACTATACTAAGCATATAATATCAGATTATAGTCTACTAGTCACATGAACGGTCAGATTGGCAACTCTGCTTTATGCAAGCACCTAGTTCCCCAAATGTTAAACCACCAACAGTGGTTCCTATTATTTCAGCATATTTAAACAAATGTCCTCATTTTAATATTCCACTATATGGTTAGTGCAATGACTTCTTTTTCAGATAAAACACAAAGCTTTTCAAAAAAAAAAAGGTAAATGTAAAATATAAATTATTTTTCTGAAGACAGACTACCTTAGCAATATGTTTAGCTTTTGATGTGACCTGAAAGCAAGATAAAGCTAAAATGGAAAAGGTGCACCAAATTAACACACATCCACGTCTTGGAGATCATACTAACGAAGATTGAAAACCAACTTGATGTCTTCCATTTCGATATCCTTCTATCATTTTGAAGCAAAAACAATTATGTGCAAGATCCGCAGTTAAGAGTAGCATATATTTAAGATTAGAGATAAATGCAATCTTACAGAGAAACATGCTATAATCCAAGGATAAACATAAACCATTTGAAGTGGTAAGCGATCTAAAGACGCCCTTGAACTCAAATGATTGAACTGCTTCAAAAGAAATATTCAAATTTTCGGATTTTTAATCAGAAAAAAGTAAGGCAGCAGTCATGTGCATTCAAAGACTAATTCCTACAAAAATCCTTTATTTCAACTACCCCTTGATGCTTTCTTCAACCATACTTAATGGGGTTTCCATATAGAAGTGAACAAGTTTTGACTGTCAAATAGAGGAAGAGACGGGCTAAAAATAAGAGTTTCTTTTGTGTGACAATCTACCTCATCAAATCTAATGAGGGTGACAAAAAACCGAATGTCTGCTTCGGAAAGTATGTTCCCACAAAGATATCTCTGCTTGCCCAGTATCTCTTCACATCTATCCAGAGCTTCGTACAACTGTTTTGCAGCCTAGAAGAAATACAAAAGAAAAATAAAAGTACTATGATTAAGGATAATGAATACACAACAAGGCTCAATTAATCATGAAAAGAATAGAAATTTGTTTACCTCCTCATAAGGGCCTTGTTTTCTTGCAAAACCACATTTGTAAACGCCATTGTTTATACTGTCATACACCCATTTGTTGGTCTCATCAATCTGAGATTGCAAGGAAGGCGGGTATAGGTCCAAAGCTGCATTCTCTGCTATATCATTGAACTCTGTATTAAACATGCGGATAAGCTCGGAACTCTCATTATTAACAATCGTCTTATGCTTCTTATCCCATAGCACCTGTTATTGTAGGAGACCCATTATACGACAGCAATGTTTTAAATAGACAAACAAAACAATTTAACCAAAATCCATTTAATGTCAGTTAACCTACAGGAACTGTGTATTTCCCAGTATAGGATTTACATGCAAGCTCGTAAAGGTCCCTTATACTATGTGCTCCATTCAAGCGGTCAGGTTCAGCTCCAGGTTCCTCGGCCTCTGAGGCTGGGAAAACCCATCCCATATGCTCATCTGTTTCCTTTGTTCTTTCCCATATTGGTTTGACAGACTGAGCAAACAGAAAAAAGATATATAGAGAAGTTTCCGGCTTATGAAATGTTAAATTGTCATCAAGAGCAACAGTTCCATGTTAAAAATTTACCGTAAAACTGATGGCTTTATCAAGTCCTTTAATCTTCAAGAACGCAAGGCACCTAGAAGCCCAGGGACAAGCATATGATATGTAAAGATGATACCTTCCGGATTCAGCCGAAAATTGGGAACCAGGATCTCGGGAGATGACGTTCCGGAACGTTGAAGCAGTCCTCATGAATACCCCAGAATTGGACATTTCATCAAGCGCTGATCGGGCCATTTGAAGATAGTTCTGTTTGAGTAAAGACGTGAGCGCGAGGTCAAACAAAAGTTTAAACTGAGTGGAAATAAGCAAAATACAATCATCCACGCATAAAAGAGCGAACAAAATGCAATCTTTCAATCATCCAATTGCGACCCATCTTATCTTACTCTTCCAAACATTCAATACAAAGAACATTTATGATGAAAGAAAAGTAAATGACCTTCAACTTCTGAGGCTAATCGGAGTTAGGAGAAATGGTTGACTAAGCCTGCTTTATGAGTTCTCTGTTTGTGGGTTGTTGTAAGGAAAGAACCTGAGTATTTATTTAATCTCCATTTGTCTTAATTTTATCCAACGCGAACGACAAATACATCACCTACTATGTACACGTCGACACATACAAAATTAGGATTCAGGGTGGTTGGGTCGAATATGTCTGGCTCAAGTCCAATTTTATAGGCCGAACGGTCAGTCTCACCCCATAGACTAATTTGGGCTTAACCCACATCCATGGCCCATCAGCATGAGGAAGCCTCCCATGCACAAACATAAGGGACGCAGAAACTTAAACCTGGCAAGAAGTCCTATATAAGGTACCATCTTCTCTTAACAAAGGTATGTCGTATCAAGCCTAGTCTTCTCTCTACTTTCTACGAACCCCACCTTCACCAAAAGCCTAACTTGAGCGTCGGAGGGGCTAATCGGGATCTCACCCCCGACGTGCCTTCCTTTGTTTTGCAGATATCCTCACGTGAAGATCATCGCAGAAGTTTGCTTATCGATGGACCCAAACGGCAACGTACCATTCGGCCAGAATCCGGCTGAACCACAGGGTAAATGATGAGCTCCCGTATGTTGGATGAGGATGACTAGTCTAATTATTTGTTCAAATGAGATTATATTAATATAGAAATTTTGTCAGTTAAGAAGCTAGTTGACTATTTTTATATTATTTAAAAAATAATTTTTGTGAAAGAACTTTGTAGTTTAGCAATAGAAAAATAAAAATTACTTCTAACTATATTTTATTTTGTAATAAAAATTATATATGTATATAAATATTATTTCAAGTATATTAAACAATATATAAATCACAATATATTAATTATTATATAATTTTAAACCATATGAAACATAAATCAAAATATATTTAACCAAATCTTTTATATGGATTAAAACTAATATCAAAAATAAATATTAAAATATATAAAAAAGCCAAATAACATTATATAATTCTCAAAACAAACGTGAAGATGAGTTTGTAGGTATTGTGAGAATTATGTGTAAAACATATGGGCAAAAGAGACTAAAAAAATAAGTTCATTAATTGATATGAAAAATCTACTGAAAAAGTGCTTTTTTAGAAGCTTCAAATTTGAGCTTTTTAAAAAGTTGTATTTTAGCTGCCAAAAAAACTATATCTATTGAAAAAATGTTTTTTATTTTACAGCCAAATATTTATTTTTCTTAAAAAAAGCTTTTGCATTAGAAAAAAGTACTTATTTACTCTCCAAAAGCTCAATCAAATAGGCACAAAATCCTGATAGATAAAGTTGAAAGAAAAGAGTATGCTCAAAGTAAATTGTAGTTTGAATATGCTTTCGAAAGAAAACCTAAGACCTTTAGAATTTGTATTTATTATATTGATATATTGATGCATGCTCAAATATATTTTATGAAACTTTTTTTTAAGAATGTAAAATTTTCATTATTTAACCCAAAATAAGAATACGTCTAAGCTTTTAGCTAGCAAAGTAGCCGCTGCGTATCAGATTTTCAAATCAATAACCAATTCTTCCGATGATTCAATACTAAGAGAAGAAACTTCAATGAGCAATTGTAATAGAGAAATATGCGTTTATGATATATTCACCCTTGTAAAAGTCTCCACCTTTTGATCCATAAGCTGCAAATATTATGGATTTGATGCAGAAACAAATGCAACCTGATATGCTTTTTAGGTTTTCTCTTTAAGCTCTCCCACGAAGTGTTCTATCTAGGAAAAATTCTATGGTTTTGCTACATCCAAATACTATAAACTAGACAGCTTATAAAGATATTGACTACTACTCTTATCTCCTGAGCTTTTAGCTAGAGTTGTGCAGCACTAGTCCTTGATCACATCCTAATTACCTTGAGGCGGAGTGAGGTTAGGGAGATGAAGTATATGGTTCCATAGGGGATTTATGCACTGACATTCAAAAAGCAAATGATTCGAGCTTTCAACTCCATGTTTGCATAAGGTGCATTGGGCTAAAATGTTGAGGAATCTATTAAGTGTTGAGTTTGGCTCCTTTGTTGTCCCATATTGGTTGGGGACAACAATTGGGGCAAAGCTCTTGCCTATATAAGGAGGTTGCTACCTCCTTAATTAATACACCAAATCAAAGTCAAAGATTTATATGACAAATTTGACTCTAGTTAAATTCCTCTTTTAAGGTGAGAGTTGGAGAGTTTGTCTTGGGTATTTCTTTGTGGGTGTATTGGTGTATTAGGGGATTGGGTGAGAGGAAAGATTGTGTAATTGTAAGGATTTTTCACATAGTGGAATTTCTTCTCAGTGCCCGTGGTTTTTCTCTGGTTTGAGAGTTTCCACGTAAATTCTCTTGTGTTATTATTTCTTGATATTTTTATCTATCAAATATCCTTGGGTGTGTGTTTGGAAGGTCTAAATTCCCAACAATTGGTATCAGAGCCAATGTGTGTTTTTCTTGAAAATTCTAAGTATGCTCTGTGGTCGCAGTTTTTGACTGATCTTTCACATCAGAAAAGATTTTCTTAAGAAAGGTTCATTTGGTGCGGTAGAGTTTTGGTGTGATAGTGTGGTAGTACATGTCTAGGAAAGTTTTGGATAAGGAAAGACTTGATATTTAAGTGTGTCCGTTGTGACCCACCTCTCTTTCCTGAGAACTTTCCTAGTGTACTATTCATTTCTACGGTAAAATTCATCAAGACAGAAGAGCACAGGAAAAATGTCAGGAAATAGGGCTTCGAAAAATTGTCTTAGAGATGGAGCAGGTTCGGCAAAAAGCTCTGGGTCAGGTAATGGAGAGACTAACAATGTCGCTAACATTGTCTCCATGGATGATGATCTTGGTCTCTAAAAAAGGGAGGCATGTACATCCTCATGGCATATCGCTAATCCCAAAGTTGTCATGATAGAGGATGTGTCACTATTAACGGGTCTACAAGTTTGCACACGAGCATTGGTTTGGCATTAATACAAGGTGTGTGGTAGAATTTATGTCGAAGGCTGATGAACTTCCAGGAAAGCCAAACATGAGAGTTGCACCATAATTTTTTCAGCAAGATTATTTTTCAACGCTTGGAATTGGTTTATTCTGAGTGGGTATGCTTTTATGGTGGAGCATAATGCTATGAAGCATGATAATTCTCTACATTGAGAGTTATGTTATTTTCAGGAGATCTTCATTGAGGTGGAGTGTGGTTGTGGG
>JANKOE010000206.1:40074857-40099823 GCA_026284465.1 Erythroxylum citrifolium | reverse complement strand
GAGCTATAGAATTCCAATTTAGGTGATTCTTGATCCAAATCAAACAAGAGACATATAGTTATGATTTCTATGAAGAAGTCAAATTGAAATTAAGGTTTTAAGTTTTCCAAATTCTGTTCAAATGTAGGAAAATTGAGTTCAAGCGTGGTGACTATTTTGTGTATGGCACATCATTGAACAAATTGTGAGTGAAATTTTGGGATGTTATGAGCATGAAGATGGTTAATAATGTCTAATAAGGATTCAAAAAAAATTTGATGGCTAATGAGGGTTTAATGCAATAACCCTTCAAGGTAATAGACACGTGTTCATGTTTTAGCAAGAGAGTTGGGTTCCGGATACGGGATCCAACACCGTTGTTTCGGTCCGATTGTCTTCCAAAACTCTTGCGTTATTTGATATTGACCCTGAAGTACTAGCAAACACATCAAATTACCTCAAAAATATAATATTTAAGCTCAAAAGCTTGTACTAACCCTTGAAACACAAATAATTAACAAACTAACACAATTCTAACCTAAACACATACTAAATGATTAAATTAACAGCTAAACACATATCAAATTATGTCCTAAAATACGATGCAATTTACACTTATTACATCCCCACAGTTAAACATTTTCTTGTCCTCAAGCAAACAAAACAACGAACAATACAAAAATCACAAAGCACACAATGCAACAATGAGATAATGACTTCAACTTCTTGAAACAAATTTAATTATAAACACAATCATTCAAGTTGTTCCAAATCATTAACTTGCAAAATCTGCATTTAGGGGCTCTTTACTAAATATACATATTAATCAAAACTTAAATGTCAAGTTTATTCACCCCTTTCAATTGTACACACATATTAATAATTATTTGGTCATTCTAACTTCATAACTAATCCTAAGTACGTTTTCATTAAAAGTTAAGCTACTTACAAGTTTGGTAGGTTTTCATTAGAAAACATTTTTTTTACTTTTTGTGGGCATGGACCTAGTCTTTTTACACGAAGTCAAACAATGGTGATAAATGTCGATATGGTTACTTGATGAAATCATGTTTATATTAAGTTGCTTGGTTAGAATGTCATTATAGACTTTTGACGCGAAGGCACACATTTGTGATGGATGTCGATCTAGTTACTCGGCTACATCGTATTTTCAACTGACTACTAGCTCTATTTATAACCTGAAGCCTAGCAGAAAAGTTATTTATTTAAAATATAAAAACAATTTTAAAAAATTAATTAATGCTTACCTTGTTGCTTTAGCTACTCATTTTCATGAAAAAATACTAGCAAAGCTACTTATTTGAAAGACTTAAAATTATGAATGAATATGACAACTTATAGGGTGATAAACTAACATTGAATCCTAATTAACTTGCATATTTTGGCCAAAGAACCTAGATCACTAATTTCACAAGCTAATAACTCTTCACAACCTAATAGATTATATTCAAAATTAAATCGATTTCATTCCATCTAAGCCATCAATACATTCACACAATTCACAATATGCAACTTAAACACACTAACATAACAATATGCAAAATTCACATTCAACGAAAAAAACACAACCCTCCCCACACTTGAACAGCTCATTATCCTCAATGTGAGAAGGAGACAAACAGACACACATGGAAGGAAGTTACATAAAATAAAATAAAACAAAAAATAAAGTTAAAAGAAAAGGTTTAGAAACAAAACCTTACCGTGATGGAGGTGATGATCATGAGGAACTGAGAACAAATCTGCTGGACACCTGAAGTTGTTGTCTTATCTTGTAATTACTTAAAGAGAGTGAGAGAATTAGTGATCCCATATCAATTCAAATTATTAAATTTTTATTTAAAATTCAAAACAACTATAACTAAACACAACAATTTTAATCGAACTATTGAACATGCTAATTTATGGTCATTAACTTGACCTTACATCCTTGGAGGTGTCTTTAATTGGTCGAACCAGAAAGAAATCACTTCCTTTCCCTTAGGAATCACTCATTCGAGATATAGTTTGCAACGATGCTTGTTGACCTTAAAAGTTTCCTTATTAGCATTTTCCAATTTGAGGGCTCCATGATTGAAAACTTGAATGACTGTAAAAGGTCTACTCTATCGAGATTTTAACTTCCCTAAAAACAGCCTCAACCTTGAAATATATAATAACACTACGTCTCCTACCTTAAACTCCTTTTCCTTAAGATGAGAATCGTTCCATTTCTGTGCTTTTCTTTATAGATTTTGGCATTTTTGTATGCAATGTAACGAAAATCTTCAAGTTTGTCCAATTACAGAAGTCGTTTTTCACCTGCTTGCTTCCAATCAAAATTTAATGCTTTTATCGCCCAGTACACTCAATGTTCTAGGTCGACCGAAAAATGACAAGCTTTTCCATATACAAGTTGATAAGGAGTTGATCCGATAGGTGTCATGAAAGTAGTCCTATAAGCCCATAAGGCATCATCTAGATTTATTGTCCATTCTTTCCTGGAGCTGTTCATCGTCTTTTCCAAAATGTATTTCAACTCCCAGTTGGCAACTTCCACTTGGCTACTAGTCTATGGATGATAAGGTGTAGCAACGCGATGGTGCACTCCATCTCTTTTTAGGAGGGCATCAAAAGATCTATTGCATAAATGTATACCTCCTTCACTTATTATCGTTTGTGGCACTCCAAACCGATTGAATAACTGTTTGATGAACTTTTAGATAGTGTTTCCATAATTAGTTGGAGATGCCACTGCTTTAGCCCAACGTGAGACATAATCTACCCCCACTAAAATGTACATGTTTCCCATTAAGGATGGGAAAGGACCCATAAAGTTGATGCCCCATACATCAAAGAATTTCACTTCTAAAATGTTGGATAAATGCATCTCATCTCTTTTGGAGATGTTACTTATTCTCTGACATAGATCACTTTGTGCCACAAAAATTTGAGAATCATTAAACAGTTGCGGCCAATAAAATCTACTCTAGAGTATCTGAGCTGTCGTTTTGTTAGCTCTATAATGACCAGCATATTTACCATCATGACATTGCTTTAAGATATCCAACATTTCTTCCTCCGGAACACATAGTCGCATTAACCTGTCAGTGCATGTTCTATATAAAATTGGCTCATCCCATACATATCGGGTACACTTATGTAGAAATCTCGTTCTTTGTTGATAAGATAAATCAAAAGGAAGCTTACCATTGGAAACATAATTTGCGATATTGACAACCCATGGTGTAGCCAGACTTTCAAGTAACATCAGGGTTTCATCAGGGAAATTCTCATTAATATCTTCATTTGGCTTGTATTCCCTTCTTTCTAATCTTGATAATGTTTACGACCATATTTTATGCTCCCTTTTTATCTCTTACTTCTATATCAAATTCCTGTAAGAGTTGCACCCATTGAATAAGCCTTGGTATTGCACCCTTTTTTAAAAAAAGATATTTTAACGTCACGTAATCGTTGAATACGATTACCCTTGATCCCAAGAGGTATGGTCGAAATCTGTGGTGGTGTAATTAAGCTAAGGTCCTGCAAGGGTCTTGTTGGTATGTAACCTTTTATCTTTCCTTTGGCCTAATACACAACCTATAGCTTGGTCGCTTGAATCATACACAACCTCAAATGGCAGTGTCCAATCTGGTGGTGATAGAATTGGTACTGATGTTAATGCCTCCTTTGGTTTGTTGAAGGTAGACATACACTTGTCATCAAATAGAAAGGGCACATCCATCACTAACAGGTTTGACAAAGGCCTTGCAATTGGTGAGAAGTCTTTGATAAATCGAAGGTAAAATCCTACATTACCTAATAATCCTCTCATACCTTTTACATTGCTTGGTGGTGGGAGTTTCTCTATAACTTCTATTTTTGCTCTGTCCACTCCAAATCCTTGGTGTGAGATTTTATGCCCTAGCACTATCCCCTTTTACACCATAAAGGCATAAAATGGCATTTCTCCCAAATGTGACTCTTCACATCTTTTAAGCACTCTGTCTAAATTAGTTAAACACATTTCAAAAGAGTCTGCAAAAACTGAAAAATCATCCATGAACACCTCCATTATATCTTCGATCATATTGGTGAGGATAGAAATCATACATCTTTGAAATGTAACTAGGACATTGCATAATTTGAAAGGCATATGTCTGTATGCGAAGGTACCATAAGGGCAGGTGAATGTGATATTTTATTGATCATCAGGATAGATGAAGATCTGATTGTATTCCGAATGTTCATCTAAGAAGCAATAAAACAAATGACCAGTTTTAATGGGAGAGGAAAATGATCTTTTTAAGTCACTAAGTTTAGTTTGCCATAATCTATGCACACTCTCCATCCTGTGACCGTTCTTGTAGAACTTACTTCTCCACTCTCACTTTCTATTAACGTCATTCCACCTTTTTTAGATACACATTGTGCTGGAATAGCCCATTCACTATCAGAGATGGGATAAACTTAAACATCCAACTCCTCTATCTCATCATCTCCTTTAGACTTAATTTTCTCATATCCATTATTTGTCTCTGTTTCCACTGACTGTACTTCTGAGATGCAACTCTCTACTTGTTCTTACAGATAAGCTTCATGCAAGCACTAGTTGTTGTTGGATTCTTTAAAGCCTTATTTATATTGAATTTGATCTGCTCTTCAACTATTCGAAGTGTTAATTTCCCTTTGTAAACATCAATTATAGCTTTCCGTGTATTCATAAACGGTCGACCAAGGATCAGTGGAGAGTTCTTATCTTCTTCATAGTCGAGAACCACAAAATCTACAGGAATTATAAACTTGTCCACTTGTATCAGAACATCTTTTACTATTCCAAATGGTCTTTTAATAGATTGATGTTGGTTTGACCTCACCCAACCCCAACTTCTTGAATATCTGTCGGACCCTGTTTTTGGAGCCCAACTCCAGAATCATAAAATGTGAGCATACTACACTTGAGCGTATTTCCCTGCAGGGTCACAATTTGTAGGGCTCGCTACGACAAAGTTGCTAACAAAAATACCCTCGAGAAAGGTTTGCTGCGGTCGGAGCCCAACTCTGGGATCGTAAAACGTGAGCGTACTACCCTTGAGCGTATTTCCCTAAAGGGTTACAATTTGTAGGGCAAGCTCGCCGCGACAAAGTTTCCAAAATCAAACAAAAATACCCCTCAAGAAACCTTCAATTTAGGGTCTTTCCAAACCCGAGAAGGTTCGTTTAATGGACTTAATGTCCATTTAACGAACATGGGTGAGTCCAAACTCACTCAAGAGCCTTCCCAAAGGTTTCTCCATCTATCCTAACCTTACTTTCACTCTAAATTGTCCCTAATTCACTTCCTCTAATGCAACATCATTTCATAACAATTCAACTACAAACATTATTTCATTAAACTCTCTAATCTCTACTCATTTGATTCATTACTTACAACTAAATTTTATCCTTCACAATTTCCTATCTTTCTTTTCTATAACACATCTTACTTATATGTAACAACAATTCGTATTCAAACTCTATCATCTCAAATCGATACCTTCCTCAAGTATACCTAATTTCATCTCAACCTCCTCCACATACAAATTCATATTGCATTAACCTCAAAAAGAAAGAGTTTTATAAAGCTTTAATGGGCATTTCAAGCTACAATACATCATTGGTCTCATAACCCAAAAATACAAAACAATACATGAACACATAATAGTTGAAATGTGGCTAAAGCCTTGTGTTTTACAAAAACTAAATTAAAATATAAAAATATGCAAGTTTTGGAGTGATTCCTTAACTCTCGCTCACTCGATCTCTTGCTCATCACCCGAAGATGGGAAGGAATGAGGGTGAGCTTAAAAGCTCATAGGTAACAAGTTTATAACTGAGAAATAAGCAAAACCATTGAAGATATTTATTGCCATAGTAAAATTACATTGAATCTATAAAATACATATTTCTCAACTTGTCAAATAATTCATAACCAACATAAACATGTATTCATCAAACTTGTCATCACATCATAAACACATAAGAACAGTAAAACTCCCTAAATCTTGTAGTAGTTTGAAGGCATCGTGCTTGAGATAATCTAACTGTAATTCTTCGTCAAGGTTACCATCTGATTGTCCTCCCAAGTGCATTTATGTGTCAGTACGTCCTTAAGAAACTTTGCATACTTAGGCATGCACTCCAAGGCTTCCATTAATGACAAGTTAATCTAAAGCTGCTTCAATTTCTCCAAAAACTTGGAAAATTGAGTGTCCACTTGTTGTTGTCTCACCCTTTGTGGATATGGAAGTTTAGGTTTGTAGGGTGGTGGTAGTACATAGGCCTCTCTTCTTTTGTCTCCTTGCCTTTCCCCTTTTCTTGGCTATCCTTTTACACACTTGGTTCCTCCATCTGCTTGCCACTTCAAAGTGTAATAGCCTTGAGTTGTTCCCTTGGGTTGGCCTTAGTATTGCTTGGTAGGCTACCTACACTTCTAGAATACAAAGCATTAGCAAGTTGACCTACCTATACTTTCAAGTTGTGGATGGATGAGGCATAGTTCTTCACAATCTGATCAAACTTTGCCTCCATCCTCTTTTGACTTTCATCCTCTTTTAGCTCAAAAACATCCTCTTTTAGTTCTCTTCTTGATTTGTTAGTTTGGACCCCAAGAAATCCATTAACTTGTCCATTTTGGTTTCCAAAGATCTAAGTCGGTCTTATTGAAATCCAGCAGGTCTTTGCAGTCTTGCTTGGCCACCTGTATTATTAGTACTCCAAGAAAAATTTGGGTGATTTTTCCACCCCGGATTATAAGTATTATAGTACAAATTGTTACCTCACTGTGGTTGGCCCAAGTAATTTACCTATTCTATGCTACTTGCTCCCAATAAGAAGCATTCTGTTATGCAATGGTTGTCCTACCCATATAACTCACACTGTGATTGCATAGCTTTAGTTGTAGATGAAGATGCTCCTTGCATGTTGCTCAACTGCTTGGTGAGGGCTGTGATATGTGCCTGTAAAGTTGTAACAAAGTCAATTGGGATCATACCTTTTTGCTCCTTTTTCCCTATCTACTCCTCTCACTTGATCACATACAACTATTGCTCGCTAACTCTTCCAAAAGATCATAAGCTGCATCAATAGTTTTTCTCATCAAAGATTCTCCAGCAGTTGCATCAATGGTTCCTCCTGTGCTTTGATTTACATCATTATAGAATGTTTGCAAAAGAAACTCCCTCGAAAGATTCAGCTTCTCTATAATTCTTTAAAATGTTCCTAAGCTTCATATAAAGACTACCCATCACTTTGTTGAAAATTTTTGATTTCCTTTGTGATTCTTGTTGTCTTGGTCAAGGGGAAGTATTTAGCAAGCAATGCTTGGGTTAGTTGTTCCCAAGTAGTGATCTACCCTTAACTGAGTGAGTTATACCATGCCTTTGCCTGATCTCTCAAAGTGAAAGAAAACAATCGCAACATCACGGCATCGTCAGACATCCCATTAAACCTGAAGGTGTCGTAAATTTTTAAAAAATTTGCAAAATGGCCATTGGGATCTTCATTGGACAGCCCATAAAATTGCACACTACTCTGAAGTATATTGAGGAGTGCTTGCTTGATCTCGAACTTATTAGCTTGAATCGATGACCTTGCAACTCTTTGAGGACTGAAACCTAACCTCATAAAGTTCATCAATGTCCTCTGAACTCCTCCTTGCTCTCCTTGTTCTACCATATTTCTTTGTATGTTGTCTTAGCGCTTCGCTCTTCTCAACTCTCGTTCGTGCCTTTTGATATCTGATAACTCTTCGTCACTAAATTCAGTAGATCTTCGCGTGTCCCTTGTGTTTATACACCTATAAATACACAAGGAAAATTATTTAAAAAAACTCTTAAATCAAAGTAACCCAAACTAAACAAGATGTTAAACAAACAATCCCCAGCAACAACGCCAAAAAATTGTTGATTGCAAAGCAAACTACTAGTTTTACGCTCAAAATCGCAAGTACACGAGTTGTAACTTGTAGTAAAAAGCAGATATCGATCCCACAAGGCTTGTGCTTAGGCACCGCTTAATTCAGTTTGCTCTTTGTTTAAGAAACCGGTTCAAACAAATTTAAATAGATAAGTAAAACAAAGACAAACTAAAGGTAAAAGGAAATAATGCAACCAAAGCCAAAATTGTAAACTAAAACTTGGAGATAATCATATTAAAAATTAGGACTTGTCATTATCCCTATTTGCTTCCCTCTGGTTAATTGATTCAATTTATGCTTGGCCCAATATTTCCTAAAATTTTAGCTACCCTCTCTCAATGTGTAACTAAATATAACTAGTTAAATAAATTAAGATTAACTTTGGGATCTCTCGATATGCAAAGCCTTTCCTAAGCATTTAACTAGATATGAAGCTATCCTATAGGCAATATATCAATCTATAGAAATCTCTTCCTAATAAATCAATAACTTGTTATCTATAAGTCTATTAAACGTCAACTCTCCTTGTACATTTAACACAGATTACCAAGCTCACTCTCTCAATTTATTGCAAGGTTTAAGCTCAATAAATAACACAAACATTTATATCATTAAATCAACAACTGAAGGTTCACAAATAGTTTAAACAATAAAACCTAAAAATATTTTAGCCACTTATATTGCCATTAATGTCCCCAATAACCAAACAATCCATAATAAAGATGCTAGAAGAGAAAAAAAGAAATAAGAACTAAATAAAGTAAGCTCCTTCTCTTCTTTGCCCAATTCTGGAAAATCTAGAATTGGTGTGCTCTTTACCCAATTAGGAATGAAAATCTTGATTCTCTACCTCTCTCTAGGCTCTCAATTTGTCTTTTAGCTCAAAGATGAAAGTTTTCTCACGACCCTCTCTTTCGGCCCAAGGGATTTATGCCCTTATATATCATAAGACAAGTCATAAAACCCTAAAAACAAGTGAAAATCGCGTGTTCATTCTGCCTTCAGTTCCCACGATCCAACGATCGTGGGAATTATCCCTTTG
Organism: Erythroxylum citrifolium; assembly: GCA_026284465.1. Taxonomy (NCBI): domain Eukaryota; kingdom Viridiplantae; phylum Streptophyta; class Magnoliopsida; order Malpighiales; family Erythroxylaceae; genus Erythroxylum; species Erythroxylum citrifolium. The sequence continues at coordinate 40,090,842 of JANKOE010000206.1, read as the reverse complement.
CCCACGATGGTGGGAATTATCCCTGTGCTTCCCACGATCATGGGTTAATGTGGCAGAAACATTCTAAAGAGATTTCCCATGATAAGAGAAGTAGAGGAGTTCTAGAACAATAACCCATGATCATGGGAATAGGCCTATTTCCCACCAACTCCTCCACTTCTCTTCTCCTCTCTTGCTCCCTAGCTCAATCATAAAGGTGGCCACCCTTAATTCCTACGTCAAAATGGTCAATTCTTACCCTAAACCAACATCAAACATAAAAGAACAACTATGAAAGATCAAAGTAAACAAAAACACGCAAAATCATAAAGATCAAAGTAAATAAAAACGTACAAAATAAGTCCTAAAACACCATAATAATAGCCTATTATGCAAGAAAAACATGCCAAATACTTAGGAAAACACACACTAATGCATAACTATAAATTACTCCATTATAGAATGTTTGTAAAAGAAATTCTTTAGGTAGGTTATGGTGTGGATATTTTCTTCGCAAGTTATTGTATGATTCCCACACTTCATAAATCGATTCCCCATCACCCTGCTGAAAGTTTGTGATCTCTTTGATAATCTTCGTAGTCTTAGTAGAGGGAAAGTACTTATCTAAGAATAGATGAACTAATTAGTCCCAAGTGGTAACATTAATCAGGTTGAGGGAATGATACCAAGCTTTTGCTCTATCCCTTAAAGTAAAAGGAAAGATTCTCATTCTTACAGCATCCTCTGACATTTGATGATAACAGAAGGTATCGCAGACTTTAAGGAAATTGACAATATGCGCATTTGGATCTTCATTTGTTAATCCATAAAATTGCACATTTTGTTGAAGCATATTTAGACGGGTTGGTTTGATTTTGAAGGAAGCTGCTTGCATGAGTGGCCTAGCTACATCTTGATTGGTTGTATTGAAGGTCGATCTCATGAAGGCCGTAAAGGTTCTCAATTGATGTCTTTAGTTCGCTTCTTGATCCAACTCTTGCTGAAACTCCTCGGCCATTGTTACTTTTACGGTTTCTTCTTCTTCGGGCTAAGCTCTTCTAATTGAACATTCTAAACGAGTGATGTCAAGCTCTATAGTTTCAGCTATTCGAAATTCTTATACCTCTTGTGTTCATACAAAAGCACAAACACACATGGAAAAAAAAGATGGGAAGAACATAAAAATTTACAAAAACTAACGAAAATGCCTTGGACTAAGAGAACTAAACTATTTTTCTCCCTCCTCAACAACGACGCCAAAAACTTGATCGTGTCATTCGAGCTTTAAAATTTATAAGCCCTCAAATACCACAAGCGCACAGGTCACGATTGCAGTACGAAAGGGGTCAATCCCATAAGGAGAGGGACTAATCTAATCCTAAAAATCTAAGGCTAAAAGGATATGAAATTAAAAATAAACAATGCAATGGAAAGGAAATATAAATCAAAAGTTAAACACGAAGGACTTGACAATTGAGCAACAAGCATGCACAATGTAAATCAATCAAAGAATTTACCAAGTTATGAGAAAGGGGATTTTACCTATCATTAATGCTAACCTAGTTGATTACATATTAATGGGTGTCGGTTCTAGATGATCTTAGGGTTGTTTACTCTCTCTCGAGTTATAACTATTAACCCTAATTTATAAACCCTAATTGGATTATGAAATTTGTAATCTCTCAATTCACAAATTATTCAAAACCTTAATTAGATCTAAAGCACTATAATAAACTATCATAATATCACACGAGATATCTCTCTGCTCAATTGCCAATATAATTAGTCACAGTTTCTATTAAATCGCTTAAATGTCATTAATCCTATGGAATTATTTTTCATTCAGTTCACCCTCTCAGTTTATTATCGAATTATGCAAAAATGCAATCAAATCACGACATTCATCCAACAAATACAACCAACTAAATTATCATTAAATCATAATAAAATTCTGAAGAAGAGTTAGAATATTATCAACATTCTACCATCTATCATCATACAATCCATCCCAACTTTATACATGAATAAAATTGAAACAAAAGGAAATAGAAACTTAGAATGGACGATTTGAGAAGGCAGTAGCATCGAGAAACCTCTTAATTTGGGAAGCACGTCGAGACCCTTCTTCTTCCTTTTTCTTCCTCTTCATCCTCTCTTTCTCTTCCTTTTTCTCTCTTAGGGTTTCCAAAAGCGGTTACACAAAAAAGCTCCCTTCTTTCCTCTCTTGTTCTTTAAATAGTCTCTTACGTTTTGGGTAATTCTATGGCTTTTTTATAGTCCAAAAGGTCTAAAAAGTTCCTTGAAACGTGAAGTTTGTAAGTGTCTGCGCATTTGGCCGACGCAGACTATGATCGTGGCATTGCAGGCCACGATCATGGCTCACATCTGAGCCTTCATTCATGATCGTGGCATGCAGGCCATGATCGTGGGTCATTCTTAGAGATAAAACAATTCTAACCTAAACACGTACTAAATGATTGAATTAATGACTAAACACATATCAAACTATAACCTAAAACACGATGCCTTTCAAAAATACAAAAAAAGTTCGCAACCTGAAAATTTTGCCTTTCAACTATCGTGTATAGTTTACATGATCATGATAGAGGCTCCAAGTTGCTCCATCTTCAATCGTGCACCATATCTTCTTCTTCCAACTTCTTTTTTAACTTTTCTTGAAGTTCCCTATGTCAGCTCATCATCTAAACACATTAACGTCACCTAAAACAAGCATTAAGATAAAATTCTTGCCCTATTTAACAATCATCAAATAAAACACACAAGAATATTAATAAAAAAACATAAATCTGTTTCCTAAACACATGATTATCACCCAAGAAGACACATAATGACACATTCTAAAACCTCGAAAACACACTCTAAACATAATCAAAACTAAGTAAAACTAATACCATGAATAACAAAACACAAATCACATAATCATGTAACAATGACACAATGGCATGATGGCGTATTGACATAAAATCTATTGAAATTAACTTACCCAAAAACATCAATCACTCAAAAAGACCCAAGACACTAACTTGTTAGTGTTCCATTCAAAGTCAAGTGTTTTGATTTAAATATATATATGCACCGAAATATTGACACCTATTCATGAATCTATGAAACTTTTAAGCATACAATAAGTCGTATTTACCAATTTAAAAAGTATACCATCACTACACTTATGGAAATTTCTTGACACTTCACAAAAAGATCAATAGGCTTGACTTTTATTTAAAGCACCGCATTTTTATATTTTTATTTAAAGATCACCTAGGCTTTTGACACGAGGGCATACACCTTGTTAATAAAACCTTCAATATCCTTAAGTGTATAGATCGTAAACTTGTAATATCAAAGATGCCGATCCCACAAGGAAATAGTTAAAACTAAGTGAACCTAAATATGTCTAAGGTAGTGAAATATGAATTGAATGAAAGTAAATAACATAAATTAAAGAAATTAAATTAAATTAAACAATTAATCAAATAATAATTCAACTGCTACAATTAATTAAGGATGATCAAGGATGAAAGCATAGGATTTATTATTTCGTTATTTTACTTCCCTAATGATTATTGATTCAATTATGTGTTAATTATAGATTTTTGAAGGGTTTGATTACTCTCCCTAAAATCCTAACCAATTAACCCTAATTGAATATTAAAATTCCATAATTGCAATCTCTCAATTCATAACTCTTTCCCTAATGTTTTCAACTAGTTCTGAAGATATCTATTCGAATAACCATGTTCTCACATAAGATCTCTCTTTGAATGATAATTCATTTGTTAATCGTGTGACATATTAATTCACCAACTCTCGTTGTGCAAATTAAACAAATAAGTTTTGACTCACTCTCTCAATTTATTGCCAAAGTATATGCATGCACCATTAACACAACATAGAAATTGTATTGAATAAATAACTATTAAAGTCACACAAAAACTCAAGAAAAAATCCTAATCTAGAAATTTAAAACATCATAAATGTAAATAACTTCTTCAAATGCAGTTTACACATCTAAGTTTAATGAAAATAACAAAAGGAAAGAAAGAAGAGCTTGATTTGGAACTGAATCTGGAAATCTCCAATGCTCTTCTTGATCCTCTTTGCTTGATCTAATTTAGTAAGATGGTGGCTACCTTTTTTGGAGTGTTTTATGTTCTTTTATAATAGCTTAGGGTTTTAGGGTTAATTATAGGTTTACCCACATCATTTGTCATGATCATGACATTGCATACATGATTGTGACCTTGGAGAAAAACCTTTTGTCACGACCGTGACATTGCATGCACGATCGTGACCCTGCCATATAATCTATACACATTTCAGCTTTCTTCATTCTTCACTTATCTGGTTTCCATCACTAACAAACACATCAAACACCTCAAGAAACACGAGATTAAGATCCAAAATCATGCTCTAAACCACATAACACTTAAAAGCATAAACAAACAATCACATTAGCATAATTCTAAGCCTAAACATGCAATAATCATCTAATAGACACCTATAAACACTTTAAAACACCTATTAAAACATAGTATAAACCACAACTATCAACATCCCCACACATAAACTTTTGCTTATCCTCAAGCAAAAACAAAACACAAATTCAAACAAAACAAACATAAGCACATACATTTATGTAACAAGCACTAATGGTTTCAACAAGCTTATCCTAGAGTCTCGATCATGCTTAGGCTTGTAATCAAGAAGAGATTAAGCGCCTTGAATCGACTAAGGAAATTTCTTAAGCTAAATGATGTCTATGTGTTATATAATCAAGCTACTACAAATGCGGAGCATCTTTTGTTTGAATGTCAGTTTACTTTAAGAATTTGAAGCAAAGTTAAGAGATTGTGGTACACTAGATTCCCAGCTTGAATTGGCAAGATTTCATTGAGTAATCATCATAAGCGAAACGAAACATAATGGATTGTTTTTAAACTTCCTCTAAGAAATACTATTTGTTCCATTTACATGGAAAGAAATTATAGATTATTTTCAAACAATCAATCACAAAACAAAGGCTTATCAATAATATAGTGAACATTGTAGGGGATTGGCTATTAGCTTAAAAAATTCAAAGGAATTGTAGTCAAGACCTACTGCTAAAATGGAGGCTTCTGTATGTGGAAAGAGTAGGTAAAAGATATAAGGTCAAGAATTTGAGTTCACAATTATCCTCTTAACTTGTTACTTGTATAGTACAATCATGTAGTTACTTGTGAAAAAAATTATGTAGACGCCTATCATAAGGCAAATTGAACTCCCTTGATAGCTTGGTTATTCTAATGGCTTGTTCTAGATTTTTACTCAATATCCTCGGTTTAGGTAATGCATTTTAATTTTTCAAAAAAATAGAAAGAAATTGTAGAAGACTCAAAGCACTCCAACAAACCAACAATAACAGCTAATATCTAAACCTTTCAACAACCTGATTTGTAGTACAAAATTCATCTTTGTTCCTTTGTGGTTAGTAATTTATATTATTCTCTTATTAAAATGGCAACTTTATAAAATTGAGGGACTTTAGGATATCCAATATTTATTGATACCAGTATTATATCATATCATAACCAAATTCAATATCAAGTTTAGTATGATATTCATAATATTAGTTTAAACTATAAAATTTCTTGATTTAAATGATGCATTTGCATCTTTCAAAAATAAATTTGACAATATTTTATATAGTGATGTCCATCATCCTAGGGGTCTATAAACTCATAGAAGCTTTCCTTTTTCTAGTAGTCTAGGTTAGATTTTGATGAAGTATTTTACAATTAAAATTATAGTTATCTAATATAACAATTATCATTTTTCATTAATTAAATGTACAAGTTATTGTAATTATTTTTACAAGGCCCTATAAATTAAATATACAAAGGTATTTTATAATACAATTTTTTGATTGACTGAAGTTTTTTTTCCCTCTAATAAAATATATCCTAAATGATATAGGTTCAAGTGTATGCCTACTTGATCAATTTTACGAAATAGACAATATTTAAGAATACAAATAGTTTGATCTAATGTATTTAATTATATTTTTTTTAAAACATAATCAACTATTTTCTTTTATCGTTCAGTTGTTGTTGCAAAAGCTTTTATATCATAGATCATTAATACATTATACTAATAATTATAACTTAAGTTATTGTATTGAACAAAAAATTGTATTTATTAAACTAAGACCTCCTAGTTGAATTCAGTAAAAAAAATATTAAATTATATAGAAAATAACTTGTTCAATGAATATAATTTATTAGATTTATATCTCAAAAACAAATATGAGAATTTTTATTTTACATTTGTATGAGCGTAATTATTAGAATTTAATTTTAATCTCTATTTTTAATTAGCATTCAATTCAATCTTGTTTTTGTTCATTCATATAATTTTAATGACTTGAATTGTAAAATCATTTTACTTAATCTAGCACAGAAATATGTCAGATTTATCATCAGAAGTTGATTTACGTAACACGTAAAGACTCATAAAAGAATTACCGATATTTTTCTATTGGTTATCTAATAGGTTTAATATGCAAATATCTTAGACTTAATTAATATGTGATTATTAACAATATGGTCATTTGATATAAAGAAGAAGAAGGTTTTACATATCAAATTAAATTATATATGGGTTAACTGCAATTAATCGAATTATTTGCATTAGGATTTAGTTAAAATAAAAATATTTATAAACGCATGCATATATATATTTGATTATTGATTATTTGTAATTAAATTACTAAATAGCGATCAAACAAAATGAAGAATAAGATTAAACTCCTAAGAACTAAAATGTGTGCTTAATCGCTGTTGCCTAACGTGGTAAAATTCCAGTATTCTATATGAATAATTATCAAAACGAAGCCTGAGATAGGAGGGAATTGGGGATTGGAAAAAGAACTTAAATTGAATCGCAATTTAATAAGTTAGTACAAGAATTGGAAGAAACCTTAACGGATCTTCATCTCTTTCTGTATTTATTTGCTGCACCTCCCCCTTCCCCTTCCCTCAACCAGACTCTTTTGTTTGTTGACTAATGATTGTTATGTTTTTACAGGTTTTCCTATGGATTATCGATGAAATTTGATTTCTGTTCAATCCTCTTTCATCACCAATTGCAATCATCAGAACTCTGTTACGTATAAAAATGTAACCGTTTTCTATCAAAATATATGAATGAATGAGTTTGTGCGTACCTCTCTCTCTCTCTCCCCCCCTCTCTCCAAAGCTCTCTCGAATCTGAGAGATGTCATGGCTGAAGGTACAAGGAAAGCAGAATTACGTAAGATGGAGGATAATTTGAAAGGATTAATGGAAAGACTGTTTTCAGGAATGAATAACAAAATGGCAAAGGTAGAAAAAGAAATGACGGCATTGAAAAACATGATGATACAAACGCTACAGAAAATAGGAGATCAGTCAGATTCAATTGTCGATGTTTCAGAGAGCGCTGATAAAGCAACTGATCTGAGGATTGTTGGAGAGGATGCTTAGGATTTTGGGGATGTCAATTTCAGTCCAGCACCAGGTGTTAAAACTGCCGTTGTTTTCCACAAAAACAGCGCCCGGTTGGTGCCTGCTGGAGAAGAAACTTTGTTACTTGTTAGAATAATGAATCTTGGAGTAGAAGAAATTAATGTTCCTGCAGTGAAGGCCAGTGTTCATCTCTCTTTTGATCATCGAAAGCTGGTTCAGAACCTCACCGCTCAGGCCTTCCATAACACAACAATTCCAGACTTCCAGGTCATGCTCAATCCACTTTTGCATATTACTTTGCTGTAAGCAAGTACTTGCAGCTTGGAACGTTTGATCTCGCGAGAACCATTATCTATGAGACAGACTAACATCCCTACCAGAGTGTCTTTTATAATGGTACAATAGAAGTTGTTGAGTCTGGGGGCTTCCTAACCATGGACTTTGTCTTCCTTTTTACTCGCATATGGTTGTTTATTTTTTGTCCACTATGTGAACCTCCTTGATGATAATTTTTGTTAACCCTTGTGGTCAAGGTTTTCTAAAGGAGAAAGGATTGTTACGTATAAAAATGTAACCATTTTCTATCAGAAGATATGAATGAATGCAGTTGACAGTAATCATTTAGTCAAATATATAAATGGAAAAATCACTGATGTGCAAACCAAGTTGACATTGATATAACGGAAAACATCCAGGACCAAGGCTTTCAACCGCACACGGTTTTTATTCACATCTCAATGTCATCAAGGTCTGGCAGAGGAAATCTAAGGATAGCAGCTATGCCCGTCAACTGTGCCAATTCTGTTTACATTTATCATATTTTTTTTTAAATAAAAAAAAAAGAAAAGTCTGGATTAGAATGGTAATGGTGATCATTAGAGTACAAAAGAAGTTTTTTTTTTGGTAATCCCAAGATAATTTACATGGACTTCGTAAAAGTATAAAGCAAGAAAGGAAAATAATACTCACGTTCTCCCGAGGCGTGCATTGACGAAAATATATGAGCAGTGCCTCCTGAATCCTTTACCGAGTTGACTAAACTAATATACTTCTTCCTTGTTGTTATATCAACATTCCTGAAAGTGGATAATTTACAAGAGGTTTAAGTTTGAAGGATATTACGATGCATGATAAAATGAAAACAGATGAATTGAAATGCAGCTAAGAAGCCACAAGGTACAATTTAGATCTCTAGCATTAGCAAGTGGGGCTGAGCATAGTCCCCAGGACTGCTTATGAGTACGTGAAGAGTCTTAGTGTGTGCATGTATGCGTGGATGTGTCTAGTGTGAGAGAGAACAAGAGCAAGAGAAGATCAGTTTGCGCAAAATATTCTACACGCTACTATCAGAACAGTACAATGTGCAGAGAATATTAACAATTCCTTTAAACACTTGCAACGTTTCTGTATAAAATCTCCTTGTCTCACAAATTTGAGATTACTCAGTTTGTTTGGAACACTTAGCTTGTATCCATAGGACAACGTAAGCACAAATGTATTACACAGGATGGAATAAGCTATTGATTCAATTGCCATCGCAGACTGCTTATGTGGGAACACCCAGTCTATTTGGGTTGGGGTGAACCAAGTTTCTGCCTAACAGGAGGAGGGGAAGCTAGGAGAGGAGAAACAATTCAGAGTTTAAGAGAGCAGGAAGACTTTTAAATATAGTTCTGGGAAGCATAATGCATAGAATCTGCAGCGATTGCTTCATGATCAAGAAATTAAGTGTCCTAATGCAAATAGTAGAAGTGAAGCACATATGTCACTCTCATTCGCACAAGCTAAAGTACATGCAGCAGGATACTTTTTCATTTGACTCTCGACTCAGTAGACAATGTAAAAATATACACATGGATATAGAAAAGCAGACTGTATAAACACACGATTTCAGTAATAAAGCTAACCTGAAAAGCTCATCTGTGATAAGTAGAGTTTGGACAGCCATGCGTTCGTGGGCTACCTCCACATGTTTTGGTCCATAGCATGCTCTGTCAGGGTCCTAACGAAAAATCCAAAACAAAGCTTCATTCAGGAATACCTCTGGAGAACAAATCATTCAAGAGCTAAATAATCCATTGTGTGACCAGGTAAATCAACTTTGGGCTTGAACCATGCTTAAAATGTACCAATTTTCCAAATAGTTCAATAATCCACTAATTGTCCTTAAAGTATGGTTCTTACTATACTCATAAACAGAATGAAAGAGAAAAAGGCAAAGTTAGAAATAGAAAAAAGCAAGAGTTGTATCTCACATTTGTAAGCATATTGAAGAAATCCTTAAGAGCTTGAACCTAGACATAGAGGAAAGTGAAAAAGAATGAAGTGTTAAATGCAAAGAAACCAAAATAATACTTTATAGCGCATGTGCCCACAATCATGCATATATATCACTGGCAACAAATTTAAAGTATAATGCAAACTGAAAAGAAGAAAAGAGTCTATTGGGCCATCTAGATTACCTCTTGGGCTGCTTTAGTGTCCTTTATCAAATTCATGACATTAGGAGCATCAAGAACCTCCCTCAAACTATGTCTGAGAACAAAATGTTTTTCCATATAAAGATTAGAAACACAAGGCTGCAGTGAATAATAAAGAAAATGCATGATTATGTAAACAGTCAGCATGGTCTAAGTAAAACTAGCAAACACATTGAGCTGAAAAGCCTTCTTATAGCTACCTTCAAATGCAATAGATCCGTGAGAAAAAGTTGTTAAGATTACCAACAACAGATGATCATATAAAAAGTAGATATGCTACAAAAGTTTACCCCAGCTTGCTATATCTGATGAGGTTTGTTTTCTCAATATTGACTACCCAAGTTTATCTCAAGATGTTAATCCTTGCTAAGAATTTTGTCTTTTACGAGAAGCATCACATTTTACTACACGAATTAGTGAAACAAGAGAAATTGGAGGTGCCACAAATCACAGATATCTTATCAATGAAATGTGCAGGGAGGGATAGAATAATAAAATGCAGAAACTAAAAAATAATAAACAGATATATCAAAGCAGCGATCTGCACCAATATTAATGCAAAATAGCACAGGGATGATGGGTGATACAGCTGAAAGATTAATAGGTCCAATATCAAGAATATGCTAACATCAGGGAAAGAAAACAAGTAGTGTGTGGCAATGATCAGAGATCTGAAATATTCATGTCATGCATGAAGACAGTTGACTAGCTAAGCGCGACACTTCCATAGCTATAAAAACATGTACACTGAAGAATGGATGTAAGCTAGTAATCAATAATTACTTATCACATAAGGGGATCGATAACCATTTCAGGTACTTTGAACATGAGAGCAATGAGAAGGGCTATACTTGTATCCTGAGCTCGTATGTGCAAGCACTATTCGTGACTTGTTTTCAATAATGGATCTTAGCTGTCTCCGTTCCGCCTCCAATAATAAGTGATGATGAAACTGCTCCTGAAACACAACAGGGTAAATATATAAACTGTGTAAGATGTAGCACAAAACCTTATTCAAATCCACAAATTAGCAATTAAAATCTGAAAATACTGATCAGCGTCATCTAGTTATTCCATTCCACCTTCAGAGATGAATGAATATAAGGATATCCTCCTAACCTTTGTAAAACCAGGACTAGCAATGACAGCGCATCTAACAATACTGAAATCAACATGTTTCAGGAAAGCCTATAACAATCAAAACCCATCAGTCTCTAATGTTTGATAAAATGAACAATATAACAGATATTTCAGTTATTGGAATAAAGTTGCGAGGGTATAAGTCCAACCTGTAAGACATTCTCAAAGAATTTATTTAATGCCTGCAAAGAATGCAAATAAGAGGAGAGAAAAAACATATCTCAGTGATGAGCTTACTAAATGCATAAAACTTAGATAAGAGATGGTGATGCTAAATCCCAATAGCACACCAAGCAAATTACACTAACCACAACTCCCATTAAAGAAAGAAAGAAAGAAGCATACTGATTCATAACCAGCAATTGCAGGCCCATGTTTTCGAGGGATTGAAGTTTCTATCCGCGATCGAGTGGTTGTCATACTAGGTTAGTAAAGTAGCATTAGCAAATTCAAAAATATAGAATAGCACATATGACAAGATAGAGCCATAGTTCTTATGAATTAGAGCCCTTAAAGAGCACAAATCTTGTCAATTGAATGCTTTTAGGTGAAGAAAAAGGAAAAATACATTAAAAACCACTTGCAAGTCCTACCTAGATTAAATAGGATCACTATCCTCCTAACAAGAACATTGAAATGTCACAAACATGCATTACCATTTCAACTAACAAAAAAAAAAAAAGAAGTGAAAATTGTTGAAGCAATCATGAAAGGCCATCAACAAATTTTGGGTTTTTGGGCTAGTTGTATGTGAACCATCTTATTGTTCTATAACAGCATGTCTGATCACATTGCCCATTGTTATGTATTTTACCATCCAAACTGCATTAGACCCCTTTAAGAAGGCAATAATTGCTTATATGTCCAGAAAATAATGGACCAGCTTGACTTGTGCATTACAATATAGAGAATAATTTTAACGGAATGTGGAAACAACTAAGCAGTAATGAGATATTTATACCTTTTACCAACAAGGAAAATGTTTGCTAAACCTTCTTGCATTAAAATCACAGCAAGATCAGCACTTGCCGTGGGATCTGAAATTACAATGCAAAAAACATCAAGCAAAGAGAGCTAGAGGATGTACAGAAATTTTGATACTAAACTGTATTAAGATCATGATAATGAGTTCATGTGCCTTCAGAAAAAAGAAAATTGCTAGAGAAGGAAAATGTTCTCTGTTTGTTTACTACTACTTTTTAACCAAGAAAGGCAAAAAAAAAAGGTCATAGTTCAAGAGTTCATTGCATACCAGTGGCCTGATTTAGTACATCCAATGCTAGTGAATCCCAGATTTCCTTCAATATGTTCAAAGTTAGATATGAAAACCCAATAGGCTGTTAATAGAAAATAAAAAGAGAAAGGCACATTGGAAGACCAAATCACAAAAAGTGCACCTCTTAAGGATTAAATCGTCAACTTGGATTACAATCAAGAGAAGAAGAAGAATCAAAAGAACTAAAGATTCAGATCATTTGATAAGAGCTTTTTAAATTGCATATAATTAAAGAAAATTAAGACTCGTGAGATTTGAATCGCCATAGATTTTCACTTTTAGAATTTATGTCATTTTGATTTTAAATTGAAGCAAAAGAGTACAGTTTAAAGTCATTCAAGAAAACAACAAGGTTGCAGAATTTAACATCAGACATATTTCATTTCATTGTAGTTGCTCTGTGGAGCTAAAACATCTAAGCTTTTTACTAGCTATTTCTGCCAAGGACATAGGCAGAACCAATTTACATTGCTATAATCTCCTGCAAACAACTGTTAAATGTGTCATTACAGCGTTTCTCATAGTTTGGGCAAATCATAGAGTGCAATGTTCATGCCAGTCAATGAGAAGTTACACTATTTGAAGTTTGTGAGAGCACAAATTCTTTGGGTGATGAAAACTTTGTTTTATTAAACTATTGAAGTGCTAAAAAATCTGACCACAAGAAAACAAGAGAAAGCAGGATCATCTTGTGATGTTACTCTCAATATCTGGAACAAGTTTTCCCAATGAGTTTGTCAGAGCATAACTCTTGCCATCAGAAAAAGATTAGGAAAGACAAAAGGCTAATTTTAAAAAGAAAGAAAACAGCAGCACACCTTTCTTAAAACAAAGGGTCTATGTAGCTCGAGTTCCAAAGTGTGGTACGCTCCAATCTGCAATCCAACAATTAAAATATCCACAAAAGAACAAGTTCGTCCATTGTGTAATATGAGATTTACCAAAAAGGTATGGCTGCACATACCTTCACATACTCATTCTCCAAGATGTTCTTTCCACGTATCCGCATGACCGAGCCAACTTTATCATATTCTGTGGTCTTAATAAGAGTGAACCAGAAACAATTAAGAGTTACATAAAGGAATAATCTTCAAACAAACACCTAAAGATTGCAAGTTTTACAAAAATAATTACTTTAAAAGAAATGCATAAGGGCAAGTGCGTGACCATCTTGTCCCCTTATTTAAGTAGCCATATAGGCATACCTCAACTACAATTTCCAACTTCAACTTCACCCGTTCTGCATCTCTTCCACCAGAAGCCATCTGTCTTAAAACTTTCCTATGCACAAAAAGAATTTCATAACTATGACTATATCTCTGGAACTATATCCATTATGAATTCCATAATTTCGCAGGAAAAGCAAACACAATTAGAAATGACTTGGAACGGTAAAACCAAAAAAGGAACAAAAGGAATTGAACTTTCTAACAAAAGCTCGAAACTTATTCTCAAGAAGTTAATTGAAGCGCTTCCAAAAACATAAATAACAAAGAATTTTACAAAATATTTGCGGGAGAGAAAGTAGAGACCTGACAGTAACGGACATAACAGTATCTCCCGAAGATATGAGATTATAAGCAAACCATAAATCATCTGAATCAACCGGTGTAAGCTGCACAAAGATAGAGACAGACGTTAAATCCCAACAATTTGTTTGACGATTGGAATCAAAGAACCAAGAAAGATGGAAGCTTCCATACCTTAACGCTGCCAGGACCGTCGGGTAGTATGTCCTTTCTAGTGATCTTCATGACCTCTGCTCTCACCAAATTTTCAATCTCATCTCGTCCAACAAAATTTGCATGTATTTATTTATTATGTTTTCGCATTCCTTTTCCTATACAATTTTGGAGACGCCACCGTCTTACTATTTGGTAAATATGAGTAAGTCCTACTCAAGTCTTGCCGAATAAATTATGTTTAATTTTCATAAATAGTTCATTTAACCTCTAATCTGTAAACTAAATATTAATTTGTAGATAATTATTTAAAAAAGAATGGCGCATAATTATGCTTGGTTTTGAAAAGATAAATTAATATTGAAACAAAAATACATTAGAAACTTAGCAATTTTGTTGTTATTGTTATTATTATTATTATTATTATTATTAGTAATAGTAGTAGTAGTGCTGCTATCATTATTATTATTACTATTATCATTATTATTATCATTATTATTATTATTATTAAAAATAAACAGAAAATAATATTTTTATAGAAAAAAGTCAAATTTGGTCCTTCAACTTGAATGTTGGGTTCTTAAATTTTTAGTTTTGCTAAATTAACCTTAAATTATTTAACAATGTTCATTGGACCTCTATTCACTGACACATAGAGTTTGTGGTGCATGTTTTACTCTTGTGGCCATATGTCAATTTCCTAAGAGATTTTAATGAGTTATTACCTTTTTTTGTCTTTTAAACCTAAATAATTGCGTTTTAGTTTGAAGTTGATTGTCTTGTCGTTAAGCAAAATGCAATTGTTTTTGTAACAAATTGATTACATTTTAGATTAAAATTAATTATTTGGTCATCTACCAAAATGGAAGCATTTTGCAACAAAATTTAATGTATTTTGAAAATAGAAATGGAACTGTTTTGAACTAGTGCAAAACTTCAGTATTTCGTAAACAAAAAGGGTAAGGAGAAAGAAAACGCACTACAATAAAGGAGTGGAGGTTGCCTGTGATAAAAGACCTAGACGAAGCTATTCGTAACAGAGGAGTGGGAGAGAGAATTTTGTTTACATGTTAGTTCATGACAATCATAGACTATATAATGTTTTAGTGGGTAGTTTAGTATATGTTTAATAGTTAAATTGATTTTTAATGCATGTTTAGGTTAGGTTTAGGTTATTTAGTTAGATATTTGTGTTTTGAGGGTTAGAGAACACTTTTGAACTTCAATTTTATATTTTTAAGGAGCCTTGATGTGTTTGCTAGTGTTTCAAGGTAAATATAAAAGAACAGAGAAGATTCAGAGAAAACTTGAAGGAGCAACTAGGCCCACGATCGTGGGCTGGCCACGATCGTGAAGCAGTAGGGAGGAGCCACGATCGTGGCAAAATAATCATATAATTCCACGTTCGTGGCCTGCGTGACAGAACACGTGAACAACCTTTCTGACTTAAGTTTTTGAGGGAATTGTCGAACCTTTTGGACTCAGAAAAAGCACCAGGGTTGCCTAAATTAGAAAAACCTATAAAAGGGTTAATGAAGAAACCCTAAAGGAGCTCCACTTCTGCCATTTTTGGGAAAGCTTCAAGGGAGAGAAAAAGAAGAAGAGAGAGAGTAGGAGAGAGGATGAGGGTCTTCCGACACTGCTACCTTCCTGGGTTATCTGATCCAAGTTCTTTCTGTTAGAGTAGTGCCCTAAAGGCAATCGTCTTTAGCGTGTTTTGTACAAAGTTGTGTACAGACTTTATGAATAAATAAAAAAAGGCATATGTCATTAATTTGGTGTTCATTATTTATGAATTAATATTGATCTATAAGTAAATTAATGAAGTCCAAGATATATGACATAACATGAAGGAAATTATGATGTGATCATACTACTGAGATTCCTATCATGTGCAATTATGTCAGTATCTAAATTATCCCT
>JANKOE010000206.1:39720101-39747825 GCA_026284465.1 Erythroxylum citrifolium | reverse complement strand
TAGGGTTAAATGGAATAAACCCTACAAGGTAAAATGACTAAGTTTCATGTTACATGATCCGGAGTTGGGCTCCGGTATCGGGGTCCAACACTTTATAAGTTTAAGAGGGGCTGAGGGCCCCCCCTCTTATAGTTGGCCCTGGGCAAGTGCCCCTCTGGCCCCTGCCCAGGGCCGGCTCTGACTCTTGCGACCCCTGCTACCGGTTGTTCCTTGGCACAAATTGGTATGGTCTAAATATAGCCCACCTCGTTGCTCCTTTATCTTGTGGCTAGCATTCCTACGGAAGCTTCAAAACCGGGATCAACTTCCATACCTCTACACTTCTAATCACTATTCCTTGTGCCTCTCAGCTAATGAATCGATCGATCACTTATTTTTGCCTGCCCTTTCTCTCATACAATTTGGAAACATTGTCTCACCCATTTTAATTTGCCCACTCACAACCCTTCAACTCTTTCAGCTATCCTATCCTGGTATAACTATGTTTCCAATGCCAGTGTTCCCGCCATCATTCACTTCCCTCTTTTGATTTCCACTATAGTTTATCATATATGGACTGAATGAAATGCTAGAACCTTCAAGAATGAAGCTATGGCGGAGGAGAGAGTGTCTCTCCGAGTTGTCTCCTACGTTAGGAAACTTCTCAGCCTACACACCAAGAGGAGGTAATTTTATATTTAGGTTACTCCATTCTTTTGCAGGTTATCTGTTCCTATATTTCCAGGTTGTAGCATGTGGGGTCTCTTTGGCAAGGTCTTGCCTGCCTTCGTCATCTTGGTAGTTGAACACACTCCTTACGTGGTGGCAGCCTTCCTTGGCCATTTCGGTGCTCGGGGTGTCCATGAGCAGCCTTCTCTTTTGGATTGCTTCTTCTGGGCTAGTGATCTTAGTTCGCATTTCACATGGATTATAGATGCTTTGGTTTCGGTGGAGCTCCTAGTGTATTAGCTTTTGACTGGCAGTTTTTTGTTCTTTCCATGCTTCAGTTTTGAGTGTTTTTCTGTTTTGCCTTGCTTCATCCTAGTAGCTTATTTTAGCTCGCTGTGTCTCCAGTGGCACTTGTAAATGGACGCTTTGTACATATTTTTCTTTCTAATATATTCCTCTGATTTATCAAAAAAAAATCTTAACATTAAGATTTTAGATGCTTTTGGAGCCGTCTTTTTTTTATTCATTAGTTTAGCCTTTCTTAACATTAAGGAAGGATTTAGAGCAAGGATTGGAAGGAGATCAACCTAACTTGGACACAATTAGGGATATCTTGTTCCACCTTTTCTTCTTTACTTTCTTTCATGTTAAGATTGTTTTATGATTAATTTTTATTTTTATTTTGGCTTTGGATTTCTTTATTTTTATTTTTATATAATTATTTATTTATGTTTTTGGCTTTTGTTTTCTCTGGACCATCTTCAAAAACTATTTTCATTTTCTTTATTTTTCTATGGGTCTATCGAAAATAGACTCTCTACTAATTAGAGATAAGGCTACGTACTTCTAGACCTCCTTAAACTCTGCATCTCAACGAGATTTCTACGGTTGTTGTTATTGTTGTTGTTGTTGTTGCTGCTGCTGCTTATTTTTATTAACTGAATTCATAGCTAGGCTTATGCATCTATTTTATGTTGGATATTTCAATTATTAATGCATGAGTTGTTATCATTTGGTTGAATTTATTCTCTTTAATATTAATTATTGTATTTGTGGTTAATCATCATATTTCACTTTTAAGGATTATATGAAGCACTGAGAGGTGAAGTGTAACTCATGCACTAGGGGAATAAACATTCTAGATCTAGAGAAAAGGATTTTGTAGACCATTGTGATAAATAATAAATTAAATATTCTTAGTGAGTTTGATTAGGTTGAATTGTGCATTAGGAGGTGATAATTATATATTTGAGTACCTCAGGAGAGGGAATAGATTCTTTAGATTGATTTTTATTTACACCTTGATAATCAATCATTGTATGATAATTAGAATTCCTCACATGTGAACCTTAAAATGCTAGCATTTTTTATATTGAAATCTTTTCATTAGTTAATTATCTGTCTTTTATTAGTTTGGAAATTTAGTTATTTTTGTTAAATCTTAATTAAAAGGTTTTATTTTTGGGTAAGATTAATAAAATTTAGTATTTAGAGAATAAGTTTTATTGTTGGGTAGGATTAATAAATTTAGTAATTATAGTCCTCGTAGGATTTAGACTCTAAAATACTCTAGATTTTCTAACTTGCTACAATCGATTATATATACTTGTAGATAGATTCAATCAAGTATCCTCTAGATGTATTGAACAATTCTAATAACAATTGCAATAGAAACCTCTTCAATTTAGTATATGACATATAAGCTTTAATCCTAATTGAGTTTATAATCCCACCATTTCACATTAAAAGATTTATACTTAAAAACAATGAATCACTAATAAGAATGGAGACTAACCTAGTAACAGATAGACAAGAAGTAAACTTTAAGAACCTCATATATAAAAAAATTTAAGATTTTTAATAAAAGAGAGCTAGGTAATAAGCCATTGAGAAAGATGATTGATATGTGCTAAATAGACTTTATTTTTAACATGATTTTCAGAGCATTTTGGAAAGTAAATGAATTAAACTAGAGTGTACATGTAATGTACAAAATAAAACATCAAGTAGAATTAAGACTCTTAAATCTCATTAAGTCACCATATGTGTAACATGTTAGGACTATGACAACTCACTAGAACTCATTAGAGGACCAATTTAATTTCAAAAGTGGAGAAAGTGAAATGTCTTGTCCTATAACTATAAGCAACTCCTTGATACACTAATATTGCATTCATTTACATGTTTCGGAGAGTTGAACTTATCCTTAAAGACCCTTTGGTTCCTCCCACCAAACACCATAAATTGTACTGCTAAGAACTAAGCTATCCAACAACATCTCATCTCACTACAAGAAAATAATACAATTCACAACGTTTTATTAATAAAATGTCATGAATTGTGAAGACTTTTTGTGACATTTTATAAAAACGTCACAAATTTGTAATACTTTTTGCAACGTTTTATCCAAAAACCGTCGCAAAATAAAATGTGCGGCGATTTGTTGAATAAAACGTCGTAAAAGATGTTTCCCAATTAAAACATTTTCTTCTCCCGCGTTTGATCTTTTCTGGTTTGTTCTCTCGGCCCAAAATTGGTCCAGCGCTTGAAAAATGAATCTGAGAACTTTTTCAATTTAGAAACCAAATCTGAAAAACATCGTTGCGCTGTCGACGCATCGCATTACCGCAGGAAGTCTTTTCTCCTTCACTCCTTCAATCTCTGCTCCTTCTTCTTCACCAAAGCCATTCGCTTCGTAAATATTTACAGTTTCACCATTCACAGTTTCATAATCAACCTCTTCTTCCTCTTCATCAAAATTGGAACCAACTCCAAATACCTGAAAATGTCCATAATCTTCATGTAAATTAAATTCCAAGCTATTCTCCGACTCTTCTTCTTTTTCGAAACCAGAACGATATACTTCAGTCTCGTCTTCCATCTTCGCGACGTCGGAATCGGAAAGCTTCACCTCTATGGATAACGACTGAGGAGAGTAACCAAGGAGAGGCACCATGAAGTCTTCTCTCGGAGGTAATCGAGCGTAGGTGGTGGCTTCGCGGCTTGTTAGAGTGACCAGAGATGGTGCAGACTTGTGCTTAGCCCTTTGAGGCTTCAATTTAGTATTGCGGCTAAATTTAGAATTTTTGGAGTTATGGTTAGGGTTTCGCGTATTGGGGCGAACAAGAGCTTGTGGAGGGAAGGAGCTGGTTATGGATATTCATTTTGGCTATTTCATTTTAGTGACTGACAAATCTATAAATCTACATATTTTAAGTGGCTAGATCCATTAAAGTGAGGAAGATGGGAAGGTTATTGATACCCATCTTGGGTTTTCTGTTGTTCTGCTACCTGTCAGCTGCTATTGGAGGAGCAGAGTACCTCAAGTACAAAGACCCCAAACAGTTGTTGGGTTTGCGAATCAAAGACTTGATGAACCAAACAAATCCAAAAGGTATAGTTTTGCCGTCATCAGAGGAGTTTGGCCAAAAAATTAGGTAAATGAGGAACTTGAAGCATTTTAACTATAATCCCTCTTATCCTTTATGCTTTTTATTGAGACACATGTCAAATTCCTACATTTGATAGAAATGAGATGATGACTTATAAAAAAATCAGTTGGGGATAAAGTCAAGTGGAACTAATCTAATAGTATTGGCATAGATTGCAGTTTGGGACTGCAAATTGAAGAGGAGTGTTGTGGTTTTTGGGATTACTCGCAACTGTTAGACAAGAAGGTATTGACTATAAGAAAGTAGAAATGGTGTTCGTTTCTTTTGCTGCATGTCGTGTGTATCGCTTCAACCCCAATAATTGTCCATCTTTATAGAAATTCCAATGGAAGGCAGAGCAAGTAGTGCGTATAAATGATGATTATATATGTGTTTGAGACAACCGTCACCAAGCTTCTGTAAGTCGTACTTGAGACATGATAAAATCCAGTCTTTATCTGTTTGCTTATTTGTTTGTATACCTGTAAAGTTGTATATTATGTAGTGGAAACTTGGGAGTTTCGAGCTTCTAGATGATTATTCTGCAAGGAAGGAGTATTTTGTAAAGGTGTATTTGTATATTTGCTTATCTTGTTTCAAATTTGGCTTGCTTTTGGTGTAGTTTGTTGGAATTAATTTCTTCCATTTTCAACTTTTATAAGCTATTGATTATGTAATATCCATTTCTTAGCTGCTGGAAATTGGGCATTATTTTTCTGAAGCTATAGTCTGATTTTTACCAACAATACAAGCACTTACCAGTTCTGTTCTGTCAAAGTCAGAAACGATACCAACGTCATGAATGTACATACTTTCGTGTAACATTTTGGTTGCAATATTATTTTCATCTTGATTGATTTTGGCTTAGACAAACAGATTGCAAAGAAAGGATCGATTAGTATAATACGATTTCCTATTCATACTTCATATTCATTTACTTGCAAATGTTCTCATGATTCATCTACCATTTGGAGGAATGTTTTTCTCACCATCTTTTAAGTTTGCTTTTAGATTCTAGTGACAGGGGGGACCACCTAAAAACATCTGTGCGTGGATAAAATTTATCACTACGTACTAGGAGTGTTGCTCTTTGTATTTTGTTCAGAAGGGAGCTCACTTTGCTTCAGGTTTGAATTTAATGGGTTTTGCTTCTAATTTATTTGTATCATAACCTTTTATTGAACATAAATGTTATGAATGGATGTTAAAAAAGCCTTACTTCTAGTGAAATCTCAACTAGACATGTATGTATGAATGAGTTGATACGGTGCTAGTAGACTTAGCAGTACATCTTATTCACGGTACAGTTAAAGCCCTGAATCAAGCAAGGTTAGAAGCAAATGTGAGATTGTCTCATGATGCAACTTACCAGAAGCAATGGCCAAGCCCTTTTGCAGTGGCAAGTGGTTTATTTCTTTTACTTTCATTCTTAAAGTTTGTGTATCCGCCCTTTATCTGGCTTTCTCTTGGAGCTGTGGCGGTTGGTGTCATTCCCATCTTCTTAAGAGGCCTTGCTTCCATCACCAACTTTAGACTTGACACCAACATACTGGTCATTATTGCAGGTTACCATTTTCTTTCCTTTTGATCTTCTTTCAGATATTCCAGGTCTAGGAACTTCATTTTACTATACTAAAGTGATTTCAAGTACACTTCCTTAATGGCTTTAGCCCTTAGGAACTGCAGAAGACATAGTTGCTAGTTCTTTCTCATGTGGCTATTACATCAACAATAGCAAAGCAATTATTTACCAAATTTAGAAGGAAGCTATGGTGTTTGTATCTATGGATGCAATTTTAGATTGATGTGTTTTTGGAAAATGGGTTCACAGTAATAGGATCCATTGCGATGGATGACTACATTGAAGCGGGAACCATTGTCTTCCTGTTCACTATCGCTGAATGGCTCGAAACAAGGGCAAGCTACAAGGTAACACAAGATTGCACAGATAATTAGATATTACATTATGAAAATTGAACTTTTTTAATCTAATGATATCAACTTTGTTAGGCAAATGCTGTAATGTCATCACTGATAAGCTTGGCTCCTCAAAAAGCCGTCATTGCTGAAACTGGAGAAGAAGTGGATACTAATGAGGTCAAGATCAACACTGTTCTTGCGGTTAAAGACGGCCAAGTCATACCAATTGATGGTGTTGTTGTTGATGGGAAATGTGAAATTGATGAGAAGACTTTAACAGGAGAGTCATTTCCAGTTCCCAAGCAGAAGGATTCCACTGTTTGGGCTGGCACCATCAACCTTAATGGTAATATCTCTCTTGCTCTTTCTATCTCTTTGACCTTGTGACAATAATTATTTCTTCTTCAGGTTATATTAGTATCAGAACTACTGCTCTAGCTGAAGAATGTGTGGTAGCCAAAATGACAAAACTGGTGGAAGAAGCTCAGACAAACAAATCCAAAACCCAGTACTTAATAGACACATGTGCACAGTATTACACACCAGGTTAGAGAAATGGCAAACGGAAACATAACTTCATTTTAAGAGTAATATGTCCAATCCCTGTTTCCGCAGACATAAATTAATCCACACATCCTAAACCATAATTCAGACATTAACTCTTCTTTCTTACGTTTCTGCAGCTGTTATTGTAATATCAGCTACCGTTGCGGTTGCTCCACTTATACTAAAAGTTCACGACCGAAGCCATTGGTTTCACTTGGCGTTGGTTATTTTAGTAAGTTCATGTCCGTGTGCCCTTATACTGTCGACACCAGTGGCCACTTTCTGTGCGCTTACAAAGGCAGCAACAGCTGGTCTTCTAATCAAAGGAGGCAACTACCTTGAAACGCTAGCAAAAGTTAAGGTTATGGCATTTGACAAAACTGGAACTATCACTAGAGGTGAATTTCTCGTCACAGACTTCCAGACTCTCTCTGGTGAAATCAGCTTGGAGAAATTGCTTTATTGGTAAGGACTACTTACATTATTCTGTAGAGAAATAACTTTATTTTGATCAAATTTGATATAAATCTTCAATACTTAAAAAGACTTTAGCGCTTACTAGAGATGGGATGAAATTAAACAGGGTCTCCAGCATTGAGAGCAAATCAAGTCATCCAATGGCAACTGCACTAGTCGACCATGCAAGGTCACTTGATATAGAACCCAAACCTGACAATGTCGAAGAATTCCAAAATTTTCCCGGAGAAGGCATTCATGGAAAAATTGATGGACTACATATTTACATTGGAAATAAAAAGATTGGTCATAGGTCTGGATCTAAGACTGGTAAATGTTTTGCGTACCTATTTTCTAATAAATCATTTCAATTTAATGACAAGTTAAATATCTATAGGTTATGCCCTCTTCTATTGTTGAAAGATGTACTCAAACACATTCCAAGTTTTCCTAAATTTCATTGCCTTCTTTGTATCTAATATTTGCGTTTACTTGTATACAGTTCCACCAGTAGAAGTTGACAAAAGGTCGGGGAAGACCATCGGATACATCTATTGCGGAGCGGCCCCCTCTGGAGTTTTTAGCCTTTCTGATGCCTGTAGAACCGGAGCTGCAGAAGCAATCAAGGAGTTAAAGTTACTAGGAATTAAAACTGCCATGCTTACAGGAGATAGTCGATCAGCAGCCATGCACGCACAAGAACAGGTGAACTTGTCCTCATTTACATCCGTAATGATTTTCTAAATCGTGACATTGGAAAAGTATATAAGAGGGAAAAATGGAATTCAAAGGGAAATGCTCTGGGTTATGATTAATTTTTCACGTGTATAGAACATTAATCAACATGGAACACCAAGTAATCTAATCTATTATGTTGGCAGTTATCATATGCTCTTGAGGCAGTCCATGCAGAACTCTTACCTGAAGATAAAGCAACTATTATCGAGGAGTTAAAGAAACAAGGGCCAACAGCTATGATCGGAGATGGCTTGAATGATGCCCCTGCATTAGCGACAGCTGACATTGGCATTTCAATGGGAATCTCAGGTTCTGCACTTGCAACAGAGACTGGGAATATAATTCTTATGTCCAATGACATTGGAAATATACCAAAAGCCATTCAACTTGCACGAAAAGCTCACAAGAAAGTAATAGAGAATGTTGTTTTGTCAATATCTACCAAAACTGCTATCATTGCCTTGGCCTTTGCTGGTCATCCACTTGTTTGGGCAGCAGTTCTGGCTGACGTTGGTACATGCTTATTAGTGATATTTAACAGCATGATGCTTTTGCAAGGAAGCCAGGAACATACAGGAAACTGCTGCAAATCACAACATGCTCATAGAGATGGTGGTAAGAAATCAGCGCATGATCACGAGAACTATTGCGCTACTGGACATATTCATAAATACGAGCATGAGATTTCAAGTGGTAATCACGGGCATTGCTGTTCAACTTCACATGGTAGTAAGAATTCATTTCATCATAGTCACGGTGACTGCTGCTCGTCCTCACACGTTCACAAATATGTCATTGAGAGTCCAACTCATAGTCATGGGAACTGCTGCTCGACCCCTCACGATCATGCACACCGTAATGAGCATTTTGTTCACAATCATGGTTATTGTTGCTAACCCAAAAAAGATCACAGACATTGTAATGAGAATTCAGCTCATAATCACGGAAGTTTCTGCGCAACCGAGACAAGTGAGAAGGTCCGTTTGCTTGAAAAATCCCACAGTCGTGCTTCAAGATGCCAATCTAGCCATTTACATATGCACTCATATGGAAGCAAAACTTGCAAAGGCTCAACTCAAATGCAGGAGGAATGTTTAAGCATTAGAGATGATCATGAACATGAAACAAAAAACCGCGGTCATGGATACTACAAAGAGGCTAACAACCGTCCAGAAGTGAACAGTCCAAATAACTATGGAGATTGAAGTGAAAATTTAGTGGGAGAACAAATGAAGTCTATAGGAGAACATCTGCATGAGAAAAAACACTGTCATCCTGAGATTAAAAAAGTTGACGATCAAGATCTAGAGCCTTTTCTTGGTTTAGAAGAAGGAAAGTATGCACCAGAAAGTGAGCACTGCCACTCTAGCAGCTGCGGCAAAAGCCATGCTATAACTATTGTCACAAGCAATTCTCATGGAAACATTGGTCATTTAAACTACAAACGCTGCCACCATCAAACTGTCCTTATGTTGCATCCTAACGTCACGAAATGTTGCAAAGGCTATGATAACCCAAATGAACAGTTTGGTGCAGATCACAATCATACAGTGACAATTTAAATTTGTACGGCCTTGAAAAAGAGAGAACAGTGGCAGCTCCTATAAGGTGAAGTGTTTTTTGGCATTACAAAATAAACCATGTTGCATTTAACTTTGAAATTGACACCTTACATATAAATTTAATAAGTTTAATTGTGTAATGATTAACATGCATTTTCAAATGTGTGTTTGTAATATAGGGAAATTTCTAAATCTTGATCTTGTGGATGACCTTAGCTGAAACAGGAAGAAAGCATTGTAATTATATATTTAAATGGGTGACAAGTGAGGGGATGTTGGAGTCAGCATTTTCCATTAATGAAGATGTTCCTGATTTCTCGGCCGAAAAAGTAAAGCAAGTCAATTTGAACATCTTAATTTGCGGCTTAAGAGAGAGATTAATGCAGAAACTAGTGTGATTCGCATTGACTAAATGACACCCATTTGGCCATTACGGCTATGGCTAATAATGTATATAAAAATCACCTAAGTTTTAACTGCATCTGCTCTTGTTGTATTTGAGTCAGTCAAAGATCCAAAAAGGAGAAACTTGGAGAAAGGTATCACATGCTTGGTTCCTCAACAGGTAACAACCATCATTTAACTTTTGTCATTTCTTTATGCTAGCACCTGTCCAGGGTTGGCTTTTATTCTTCCCCAAGTATTGACTACGATGTACAAACAAACACTTCCACAGCTCATTTCAGGCCGAATACATTACAAAGTTGGTTAATATAACCTAGCAAGGTGGCGCTATGGAAATGGAATAAATAAATAAAGAAAAAGAGTAGACCGACCAGTGTGGTTGGTTATCATTAAAAGTTAAGGCAATGATGGTTAAGGAATTATTTAAACATGGTCACTGGTCACCGCTAGAAGGAGCAGAACCTCATCTACTCTCTTCAAGCTCACACAAACCATTCATAACTAGAAAATGCACAACCTGAAACACCGTTTCATGCTTCTGCTTCTGTTATCGCTATCTTCTTTTGCTTTTTCATGGAACCAAAATCAGCAGTTCCAGCAAGCTAAGAACTTTGAGGGCTCGTCTGATCTAGTGGACCTTCAGTACCACATGGGTCCTGTCTTAAGCGCGCCTATAAGCTTATACATCATATGGTATGGACACTGGAATCAAAACCATCAAGCAACTATTCGAGATTTCATTTACTCCCTTTCTTCTTCAGCTCCTCACCCTTCTGTTGCTGATTGGTGGAGAACTATCCGTCTCTATACAGACCAAACAGGATCCAATATCACTGGAAGCTTAAACCTATCCGGAGAGTTCTTCGACTGGCGCTATTCCCATGGTGGTTATTTAAGTCGTTTGTCAATGCAGTCCATTATCAGAACTGCAACCACTTCCCGTCCGCGACCCTTGCCACTGAATCCTCAAAATGGTCTGTACTTGGTGTTAACTTCTGCAGACGTTCAAGTTCAAGACTTTTGCAGAGCAGTCTGCGGATTTCACTACTTTTCATTCCCAAACATTGTTGGTGCCACTGTTCCATACGCTTGGATTGGCTATAGTGGAACTCAATGCCCTGGCATGTGTGCCTATCCATTTGCATGGCCTCAGTACTCGGGAAGGCCACCACCAAGCACAAATGGAGGAAACGACATAATGAGAGCCCCAAACGGAGATGCGGGTGTGGATGGAATGATAAGTGTGATTGCTCATGAATTGGCAGAAGTGTCGAGTAATCCTCTAGTTAATGCATGGTATGCCGGAGATGACCCGACTTCACCAACCGAGATAGCAGATTTGTGTCTGGGGGTGTATGGGACTGGTGGTGGAGGAGGTTATGTGGGAAAAGTGTATAAAGATTCTTGGGGAGATGGGTACAATGTGAACGGAGTTAAGGGAAGGAGGTTCCTAGTGCAATGGGTTTGGAACCCTACCAAGAGGAGATGCTATGGTCCCAATGCCATGGATTAGAGTTGTACTTTTACTTTCTACGCCTTTTGCGTTTTCATCTCTGCATGTTAAACAGCCTGTATAGCATGACTAGGAGGAGTACCGTCAAATGTAATACTGAGGCCATCAGATTGCTAAAAATTGGTTCAAGAATAAAGTTTCGCGCATATATATCTGACCTAATAAGTTCTTTTGACAAAAAACAAAACAAAATAAAGGAATGCTCCGAACAGTCTTTGGTTCATTTCAACTGTAAAAGTCTGCTTAGAAGATAAAGGAATGACATACTTGTTAATTTAATAAAAGCTAAAATCAATCTACCCATTTTATTTACGGGACTACAGCTTGAAGTGATCGCTGTTGCCCCTAAGTAGCTCAGATTTTATAGGGCTCGTCATTAAGCACATGGAACTCACAGATGGCCAGAGCTCAAGTCTCGGAATAAAAAACATGTCCTGAGCAGGAAAAATTTTGAAATTTGTTTGTATACAATCAAGCTTGGACCGAACATTGCATTAACAAACTCAGATACAATACATTTCTACTGAACAAGATTCATAAGCTAAATTACAAAACTGGGA
Organism: Erythroxylum citrifolium; assembly: GCA_026284465.1. Lineage (NCBI taxonomy): Eukaryota > Viridiplantae > Streptophyta > Magnoliopsida > Malpighiales > Erythroxylaceae > Erythroxylum > Erythroxylum citrifolium. The sequence goes on along the minus strand of JANKOE010000206.1, from coordinate 39,736,046 downwards.
AGACATATAATACTTTACATTCGCAACTTGCAACTGGTTTTCATGACAGCTAAATGCAGGTACTTGTCTTGAACAAGATGAAGCATTTGTATGCTTTTATCAATCAGGATGCTCTCCAGCTGATAGTTGTCTTTTTTCAAAATTGACAAGCTCTTAAAAGTCTCACAAAACGTCAGAGCATCGGACACACTGGTAATCAATAAGCCTCGTCACAAGACTATCTGGCTCTGGAATTAAAGCAGATGTCAAGCTATTCCAGAAGTGAAACGTCAATGAATCACTTAAAATCTTCTTGAAAAAAGCATCTTGCTGGGTTCTTTCAATCTCAGTTCCCGGAGCAGTGAAAAATCTGTCTCAAAAAATTAGATTCAAAAGTTATTTCAACCATGTACAAAACTCGGCAAAATAAAGAGAGGTATTCAAGGGCAACATAACCTCAAAAGTTATATATAACAAAAAGTATCAATGTCTATAAAGATGTTAATAGAGGAAGATTGTCTTGTTAAATTGTTTAACAGTGAGAATAGTGGACACAACCAACTATTGCTCACGACAGGGATAACAGAACCAGCTATTCTCCCAAACCAGTGACTTGCATCTCTTATAAGATGCAACCATGTGATCAAATTTAAACAATCATGAGAAAAACAATACCTTGTAATATCCCGAGAAGCAATAGGGAAGAAAACATCTGAATGTTGAACATGCAGATCCTCCTGTCCAACTAACTTATCCTCCTTCCCTGAAAAATTTCTTGCAACTCTTGTCAAAAGTTCTGCTCCATTCCATTTCAATTGGGTATCATCATATGTCATGTAATACTCCTTCAAGCAATCCATTATAAAGGGACTGCACAAAGAGGACCAAGTGTTAAACAAAATATGTTTACAGAGGTTACAATCACATCACTTAATTACTGTTCCCAAAATTGATCATCATGAATCCTGATGAAATTATTTGAGTAATTGAATTGCTCGGACAGAACTGAAAAAGGAATTGCCACTGATATATCTGATTTCGACTAGTGAAAGCATAAGGTACCTGTGCTTTCTAAATGCCATCACAGCCCCATTCAAACTACTTCCAGCAAGCTGATCCTCTTGACCAACAGTATTATTTAGCAAAGACAGGGTGTTTAAAACTATGACATCAGAATCTAGATAGATGCCACCATACCTGCACAAAGCAACAAACATATTATGTTCTACCAAATTAGTTTTGGGACGTCATAGTAGTAGCAATAACTAAAAACTGGATACTTTTCAACTTTAGTTAGAAAATGTAAATCATTTGCGCATTACTTTATAATCCCAAGGATAATCATGGATTTGGTGATAATAAATCAAATCAATAATACTCTGAAAAATTGTTCGTTTAAGAGGCAGCAAAAGGCAGAATAAAGCAAAATTCTTGCATTTGTCGCAAAATGATAGGAACTGAAGACATTTGAGGGCTTCAAAAGCTTTTACTTAATTTTTGTGTAACGATTCTTGACTTCAATGCTTGCACCCTGCAGTGTAACATGTTTTCTAATGGCAGAATTCTTAAAACACAACAACCAACATCTAAAGCCAAAATTTCGTTGAACCAAAGACTATAAACCGCCAGTGTTTTCTGAGTTTACAATCCATCAACCTTTAAAAGAGAACAATCAGAACAAATTGAACTTACTTGTACAAAGCTGCAAGTCGGACTAGTTCACTGTAGTGAATCGGATAGAACTTTGTATTTTTCCACTGAAGCCAAACTGAGGCGAATATATGGGCAGGTGTATCCTTTAGCAATTCATCAAGATTTGGCATGGCAACAGCAACTTTGTAACTAAAAGAAGAGAACTATGTTAGCCATCTACTATAACTACTAAACAACAGAAAAGTGTAGAGCGAAGGTTTTGCTTTAGCACTTACCCATCTTTGACAAAGCTGTTCTTGAAAAAGTCCAGATCAATAGTTTCAGAAAACAATACAACACAAGCTTCTCTGTGGTTTACAAGCAAACTCTCGAGTCCCCTCTGATGTCTAACACTATACATCCAAGGTGGAGAATTCCACACCATGAATACCCTCATACGACACCTTCCCTTCCGTAAAAAGGATATCATGAAGTCTGAAAAAGATAAATGAGGATGTAAACCAGGAAAGTATCCCCATGTCTTTCCATCTGCATAAACATGAGTCAACTCCTCAGACTTCCAATGCTGGGCCTTAGACTCATTATTCTGCACTCCACCCATTTGCCTTAGTTCACCACTGCTAGCCCTCCTCTGCTTTAATGAATCCTTACTCGTCTCTGAATCCATATCACCACTGTAATTTAATGTTCTCCCAAGATAAGATTTATTCGAGTTGTTCTCTTCAACTGCAACAATTTTATGATCCTGAATGTTGTATCCAATACCAATTCCAGCTGATAACGACTTATTGTTAACACTATGTACCGTCTCCCCACCTGACCCGTTACTCAGATTGTCCCCACCCGACCCATGACTCAGATTCTGATCAAGAGTCCTCCTTTCTGCTTTCTTCATCTCACTCCTAGCTTTGAAATCTACCTCAGTCTCACTTCCTCTACCATGCTTACCACTTTTCTCCTGAATATCCTGACCATTAATCTCCAAAACATTCAAACGCTTCTTTAAAAGAAATGGGGTCTTCTTAAACTCATTGAAGAAAATTTTCTGCACAGCCTTATCCCCTCTAGTCAAACCTGTAGCCCCAACACCATCAGGGTCCTGTAAAAGAGGATTATGCATAGGATTCAACACCTCTAAATTAGACTTAAACATCCTATCCCTCCTCAAGAAGTCACCTTTTTTATCAAACCAATCTCCCCAACCCTCCCTTAATGGAGAACTTTTTTTCCCAATCTTCAACAACAATGCATCCTCAATCCCATTCACTTCACTCACCTTTCTCCTGACCAACTCATCAATAGGAACATCATCACTCGCAAAAGCCCCCTTATTCTTATCATCATCCGAACCTCCCAACGCCACATTAAAAGAACTATGACTGTAGTCAAAATCCCACTCATCAATTGAACGCCTATTAACTGCTCGACGAATTGACCCAGTCAAGTGATCCACCACATACCCAGATGACGAAATGGAAGATCTGATCTGTGGTTGCTCGCTTTCCTGGTCTCCGTCCCCCAACAAATCGTCATTGATATAGTTCCTTTGATCTTCGAAAGTGTCGAGCTCGTCGATCTTGTCGTCGCTGGTGGGATTCTCATCAGAATCAGAGATGAGGCCATTCACGCCCTGAGAGTAGAATTCTTGGCCGCCGTCACCGGAGCGAAGATGGTGGTGGCGGTGGTCGGTGCTGAAATGAGAAGAAGAAAGGCGATTATAGAGGAGAGAAACGGAGAAGAGGAGAAGTAGGGCGGAGATCAAGGCGCATAGTTGTGCTCCGTAGCGAGGTCGCCGACGAGATTTCAAGCTTCTTAGCATTTTATTTTCCTTTTAGTTAATTTTCTATGTACAAAAATATTTTGTTGCCAAACTGCTCATTCTTATTGTCACATTGTAAGGAAGAGGATATTATGGTCGGATATAAGTATATAACTATGTTTAAACAAGTTTCAGGTCAGCGTTGATATGACATGTAACGTATGAAAACTTAAGTTCGGTCAAAGTTTTGTCTCTATAGGATTTAATTTGAATATTTGCAAATATTATGGTTCATTTTAAAATTAAATACTCTAAAAAATTACGATGCAACTTTTATTTTGATGCAAATGTTAGAGTCAATTTCCTTTTTTTTCATTTATTCTAAATTAATAAAATTTAACAGATATCATAAGGGATGACAATAGGTTAGGTCAAGTCTAAATCACTTATAACTTAAACCTGACTAAAAATTTTTTTATTAATCTAGATTTGACCTAAAAATTGATCGAGTCTAAAGTATGCAGCCTCAGTCTAAGTATGAGTTCGATCGAGTTTCAATAGGCTACCTAAGGTTCTCGCTTCTTTTCTTCCCCAACTCCATTATGGCTAGAGCAAATTATTTTCCATCTCATATGAATAAAATTAAAGTTCCATATTTTGGTCCAATACAAGTAAATCAAAGTTTCATATTTTGATCTAACACTAATCTCAATGGTGGTTTTTTTTAACTAACATATATAATGAAAACCAAAAACAACCTATTATTATAGGTGATTGCCACTAGGTAGTTGATGATATTCAATGAGTTATTTCTAAACTCCGATACGTGGAGGAAATCAATGTTTTGGGCCTTGAATTAGATGAAAGAATGAATGTCTACAATTTTAAACTTAATGAAAGGAGTAGAAGAATATCTTGAATATCTCACGAAAGAAGAACAAGAAGAAAAGGAAGAGTGAATCAAAACTTGCCTTAGATTTCAAGACGAAAGAATAAAGGTGGAGGTGGTTAAAGGAAGCTTAACCTAATGAATAAAGGTGAGGCTTTTAGGTTTTTTGTCAATCAAGTTACAAAACAATGTCATTTTGCTACTTTAATAAAATGATATCATTATATATATAATTAATGAGGCATGAGCTTTGGGTCAGTCCAAGATAGTTCTAATCTTGGCTCAAAGATTAAATTAAAACAATAACCTTGATTTGAAACCTTGTTAATTCCGGTCGGTCTCTTTAACTTTGGATTAGGCTTGATTGAGCTATTATATTCATCTCTAAATATGATAAATAAAGAGATAATACGCAATGAAAACAAATCAACATATAGTGGTTTGATCAATTAATTTTATCCTAGATTTTCTTACTAAGTTTCACCTAAGAATTTACTAACTGTTCCTTCAATAGGTAAAGAGAAACCCTTTATATAACATTATCTCTCAAGTGAGCATGAACCTTTAAACATTTTATTTATCACATGTAGAAAGGAACTGTTACACTTCTTCTTTATAGTAAAGAGGAACCACAACAACGTAAACTCACAATTGATTGTATAAATCAACAACCCCGCAACTCAATACAACTTAAGAATCTCATTTAGTACTCACGCTAATGATCTAAGGTTTATTATAGTTAATGTAATATACATATGCACTCAAACGCATTCTCTAGCTTCTAAAGGCTCATAACAACTCTTTAAAATGAAAAAGATTCATTCCCATAACTTAATTATGGTTTAATTATATCATTCTATAACTAAAATACCTATTACAAATCATCCCATTATGTAACTTTCTAATACAAAACCAAAGATACGAGCGAAATATTTGTACTTTGATCATTAGTTGATCAATATATGAAATTCGGTTAATATATATACCATATTCAGGTATGAAATCTTTGCACTTGTAGTCATAGATTGAGTTTATAGTTTGGGTACTTTTTTAATAACTCCTTCTAGCTCCCCTTTGTATCATACAACATCTCACTCTCTACTTTTTAGAAGGAAGAGAAATCATTCCTAAGTTTTCTTGTTCCTTTTAGATGAAAATACTTGGCTAAAATTTTTTTAGTAAGACCACTCTAAGTGATAAATTGATAAGTAGTTTTTTAGACGTTTTTTAGTATCATACTTGATAATTTTTGAATGTTTATTTGAGCATTTTTAAATTTTGGTACTTAAGTTATTCATATTTTGTTTCTAGGTCTAATTTACTTATTTAAAGTAAAAATGAATGAATTTAAATAAGTTTGGAGCAATTTGAAGTTGATTTGATTAAGTTATGAAGTGTATGACAATATACATGGCTATGTTGGAGAGTTTGGAGGTGTGTTGAATGCTTCTTATGGAACACAACTGTGCTGACCGGCTATGATGGAGAATTTGGAGGTGTGTTAAGCTCTTTCTTATTTATTCTTAAATTGATTTTACTAGTATGATAATTTATATATGATTTCATGCACTTGAGATTGAGAAATCTAATGCATAAATTATGTTACATAATTGAAAAGAGTTGCATGCAAACCTAGAGATAGGTCAACATAAATCTTCTATATTAGGGCCAAATATGATAGTGAAATTCACAAAACAATTAATGCAATTCAAGCGTTTTATCTTCTCTTCCTTCATTATTAAAACCACAACCTCTACCAGTTGTATTTTGATTAGTTTCTACAACATTATTGAAATTCCTCAAGTCTTTTAAGGCTTCTTTTGTTGTTGTTGTTTTTTTTTTGTTTTCTCCAATATTCTGCTAACATGACGTTTAATGCTTCCTTGCAAGTGCTACAGTCATAATCTCCGTATCATGTGACTCTAGTATTGTAGTTACAATATGGTCAAATTTAATAGGCACGATGCATAGAATCTTTTCCACCACCTTACTATCTGAAATATCCTCTCCATACAGCTTCATCTTATTGACAAGATTAGTAACGCGAGAAAAATATTGTCCAATAGTTTTTGAATGCAGGGATTGCAATTTGGATTTTTAAGTCTTATCTATACCTTTATAAGCCAACTTCAAGATACTGCATGCTTCTTTGGCAATTTTAGCATTAATAATTTTGGCAAAAACTGAATAATCTACTCCTTGGTCAATTTGGAATAATGCCAAACGGTCCTTCCTTCAAGCATTTTCATTAACTCTTTCTTGTAAGCCTGGATCAACAAGACTCCAAATATTACAGCCTTGAGGTGGGTAGATATTAAAATCTCCCAATAATTGTAATCAAGTTAACTATGGGACTTAACTATATAATATTATAATTATTTGATGTCTCTCACTTTTAAATGAATCACTCTTTTATAAGTATAAGAACATTTTCTCTATTTTTTCACAAATTACTTAAAAACTAAAGCTGGATTTAACTAGTTCTGATACTAATTTGATATCAAATGACACAACACTCACACACATACAAGAGAGAAAGGGAAGAGAAGAGAAGAGTTTATAATTCAATCCCAAAACACACAATTATAGAAAGTCATCATTTCATTCTTTTATAGGCAACCAACAATTAAAAATACTACAGTTTTACTTATACAAGTAACCGTCCTATTGGACCAAAAATTTGGTTAAATTGTATGAAGAGCTAAGGAAGAAGTAATTCCCTCTCCACTTGCTTCAAGATTTTCGGCTCCACGTTGTTTCTCTCTCCACTTGAATCATGATGATTTCGGCTCTCCTAAAATGAAGATGCTTGTTGTCTTTGTTCACTTGCTACCATTTAATTTTGTTGTCTCCCTCTAGCCTGATTTATTATTTTACTAACAGCGTGTGTGTCTCGTCTATATATATAGTGTCGAGGAATGGCTGACTTTTCTTATGTAGAGAGAGGGAAGTCCAAACTACTAATTGAAACTCAGCGCAGGGGCAGGACTCTGGATTGCTACAGGAAGTCCGGAAGGCGGCACTAGCTAACAGAAACAAGAAATTGAAAGAAAATCAAGCTACTTTAAATATATCTACTTCAAGTGTCCAGAGCAACAGTAACTGCTTCTATGCTGGCATCTTCGAGAGTAAACCTTTTTTATAAAAGAAAAAAAAGGAGACCAGTACCAGGCAGCAGATGGCAATCAAGTAACAACAACTTACGTAAGGAATCATCTTCATCTGATATATTACATGTGTTTAATAGAACTCTGATATAACATGCGTCTAATAGAATTTAGTTATAATCTGTTATGGAATGCATCGAATTCATTTGATTTGTCATATCAAATGTATACTGTAAACTTGAACGCTCGCTCTTCAAGTGGTAACATACGGCATCTAATGTCGTCTTGAAGTAATTAAGAAGGAAGATTTTGCTACCGAATCCAAAACGTACATATGGGATCTAATGTCTTTTCTGGAGTCTATAAATACATCACTATCACTAATTTTCATACAAACTGCAAACCAACTAGCTCGCAGCCCATCCTATTAGCAACTAGCTCTTCTTCAGATCCCTTCACTGGAATTGGCTTCAACAAATAAATGGGACTGTGATGGAATGTGGCTACCATTGGCCATTGCATCGTTTTGGTCAAAATTGCCAAGAACCTAACTATATAACTCGGAACTACTGCAGTTAACGAAACAATTCCGGGAAGGACCACATTATGAACTTTGCAAAGACATCAGACTCCAAAAAATCAATATGCGCTGCTCGCCCAATTAACGTATTCAGGTTCTTCCCATAAGAACTGGTATCAAAGTTGACATCACAACGCATGAATACCCGATGTTCAGAGGTCGGTGTCCTTATCTGATCCAAACAATTATTCAACATCTCAAGGAATATTTTGCCCTTTTTTGAATAGTCCATGGAAGCTGCTCGGCAAAGTTCAATTCTGGCAGAATGATACGGCACATAACCATCCTGAATGAGATATAATAAGCTCATCAGCACACCCTCTTCTTTTGTATGCTTTATGATGAATTACGTACAATAAACAATATTAGCAACAACTTTAGGAAGTGCAGTAGTTCCAATTGTTGCAGTTTTTTCCACTTTTTCTTTTTATTTTTTTAATTTCCAAATCCCCCCTTTTTGTCCATGTTTTTCATTAACATTTCTTAAAACGAATGCCTCTCGTTTATATTAACTAAGAATTTCACGAAATGGTCTTCACATAAATAGCAATGATCACGGAGTACCTGAGGGGAAGAAAGCAGTATTATATGCCTGAAATTCTGTAGTGTTTTTTGCTGGACAAAACAAAAGAACCATGCCAATAATTCAATCAAAATATGAAGTTAGCATTTCAGTTTCACATATATTAAAACATTGCAAAAATTTAATTAGGTTTAGGGCTTTCAGTGCACCAAAGGGATTTTCGCACATGAGAGAGACAAAAATAACTCTGGAAGCAAATCAGTTAAAGATTATAGGAACACCGACATTATTCTGTGATACCTGGCAAAGTCTGTACAGGAAAGTATTTTCAAGATCAGGATCATCTGTGAAAGTGAGCTGATGAATGCATGGTGTTCCCTTGAGTTTCTTCAAAAGCCACATCCCAGAGTTGAATAACGAATTTTGATTGTACAGGTATCCCAAATGTGGACCAGAAATCGAAACATATGTGTAGAGGAATCTCAAGTATGGTTCCATAATGCTTTCTGTCACAGCACAATTATTAAGGTAGCATCATATGAAAGTACCTATAGAAATACATGATGCAGTAATGCGATTATTGTATACCTGCTAATGCTGTTCTTATAATGACGTTTCCAATAGAATGCCCAACGAAGCTGAGCTTGATATCTCTTAATGGACCAGATCTTGTAACTCTATCCATTTTCTTTTTAAGAAAAGAAATCACTTCCTCTGCCAGCCTTAACCCCATATCTCTGAAATCTCCCGACGTTTTTTCTTCATTTACCTCTGACATTAGAAACTCTAGCTTAGGATCTATCAAAAGCCACTGGTTCCGAACAAGCCTCAAATCCAAATGATGTCCCTAAAGTGTTGGAATAATTAATAAATCAGTATGGTAACTGCATTCTTATTCTGCATTGAATCCCAGTTGGTTAATTAAATTATTTTTGAAGAAAAGAAAGAAATAACGTATGGAATGAACCAATGGCCATAAAGCAAGCCAAAATTTGAATATAGGGAACACTGTACAAGAGCAAGACTTGCCTGAAAGCCATGAACAAAGATGGCAACCTTCAAGTCATGACCATTTGGTTTTTGAGTACCAGGAGATGGCTTGCTTTTACTATTTGTACTAAATTCACCAAGTAAGCTAGATGAATCTAATAGATCCACATTTCGAAAGTAGGAATTTTCACTAAAAGTACGTCGTGGTGCATTTATTACACGTTCGACAATGACAATAGGAATTCGTAGAGGATCTCCAAATATGTGCATATCTTGAAGTGATCGATTATCCATCTGTATGGACAGTAAGAAAAAGTAATAGCTTGTAGAACTCCAGAGTACGAGGAGAAAAAACAGACACAAGCAAGTGTTTATGTGATAACTCACCTTCATTTGTGCTATACTTCGCCGATGACGTTCAGCACGTGTTGCTGCCGTCTGGGAAGGCTATAGAGAAGAAAATAAAGCAAAGGCCATGGAACACAGGATTGATTAATAAATATGATAGAACATTCAAATAGATAGCAAAATGAAATATGCAAAAGAATACTTGCATCAGCAGTTAGCTTTCTCAAAGCTGAACCTCTTTTATAAACCCCATGATTAGAGATGTCGTCAGCTCCACTACTGATATACTGATGAGGCATCTCAACCTTAGAGTATACCATCCATATTGACCATTCAGCCCTTCGATCCCTGGTCCATGCATCACGCAAAAGTTCTAGTATTTTTGTTTTGTTGGCCCTGAGTTGAAGCAAATATGTCAGCAGTTCAACAAGTACAGATAATGAGATCATGATACAGGCTCAACTACTATTGTTGAATCCTATTCAAAGCGATATACCATGTAGGATGTACACAGCTATGAAGCTGAACTTAATCGTGGATGTATAGCTGAACTTAATCGTGGATGTACTGTCATGCAAAACCCACTCTAACGTAGTGTACAAAATTCCAAGAATATCAGAAAGAAGGGAGTAAGAGAATGGAGGAATGTGAGAAAAGACGAGAATGAAAAAATTTAAGAAAATTGAGGCAATAGCCACACAAATGAATATAATATCTAATTGAGAGGACAGGTCTCAATGAAAACCAAAAAATTAGAGCCGACAAAGGACTACTGATAAAAATGGCTTCAATTCCATTGATAAAAATTAGAGTAAATTGTGAAAAGAAAGATTGCCCAAGCCTTATAAGACTTCGTAGGCTTTTGATCCTAATACACCACCCCGAAAAGCACCTTAAGGGAAGGAGGACTGCTCAAGCCTTACAGGCCTTATTAGGCTCTTTCTCCTAGTCATGTGAGGTCAATACATTTAACAAGCACCAAATCCCAACAAGCGCCATAATCCAGCAAGTATGAGGACTACAGCCACTCCAACTCATCCAGCAAGCACCATCATCAATGCGGCCATAAGTGACCACTACAACAATACTAAACCACATGTTTCTCAAATCCAAACACAATGAAAACAGCAGAACATTCTTAACCTTTTGTACACTTTATCAGTTCATATTTTGTTTTCTTCTTCTGAATCCATTTTTAGACTAAAAAAAAAATTTCCACAGTATTGTACCCACTCCAGCCCTTTTATATATAATCTAAGAGGTGACAACAGCCTGTTATTTTTAAACAAATGGTTTGCAAAGTCAAGCATGATAAATATTTAGATCATGAATGCAGAAACCAACAGCGATGACAAGGAATCTTACCAGTGAGCAGTAAGTCTATGATTTGGTAAAAATAACTCATAAAATACATCACGGAGGAAGTTGAAAAACAAAAATAAATAAAAAAATAGCTTTAGCCACCTGTCAACCATAAATCCCCAGGAACTATCTTAAATGAAAAAACCCATATTCTTACTCTACAGTCAACCATATTAGATTCCCAAAACATGTTTATGCGGAAATGTAAGAAGAGGGATAGAGCTTTGTTTACTTAAGCACAATCACATTGTTATTGAGTCACTTTGTGCCTTATGTCTCAGAAAAGATGACATAAAAAATTTATCATTCATATATCTGAACACAATAAAAGAGAATGCGGAAAGCTTCAACTGAGAAATAGAAATGTGGCGAAAGTAAACCTGTGGAATTGCAGAAACATGTTCCACAAGTATGATAATTGAGAACCTAGTGCATGAACTATGTTCAAGACAGCATCCTCAGCTAATGTGGGGGTAAACCTATTTTTTTGAAAATCTGTGATAACATTTGCTTTCTGTTTCATAAAAAGGAAAAATTTGTTAAGCAAACAAAACAAATACATAAACAAATTGAAGGTGATCAAAAAAAAGTCTGCACTACAAAATGAAGCGAGGACCTCAGGAATATTTTGTCGCTTGCCTGGTCCTGAAACTCCACCATCTGCAACACCCAGATTAACTTGCAAGAGAGAATCAAGCATCTTTATATCATCCATGCTGGATTTAAATTCACTTAAATCAATTGGTTGGTTGGTTTCTAGGCTCAGGTTTCTTAGGTCTTCAAGCCATGTATCACGAGCAATTAAAAATGCTTTGACAAGCGCGACCAGCTTCACATCCATAGAAGATGCTTTGCCCAAGTTCTGACAGCATTCCAACACAGAAAATGTGTGACTAGCAATCCAGAGCCAAATATATCAAAAGAATACTGATAATGAGAAAACCACAGGGGCCTCTAAACTGATGAATTGCACAGTTAGGATTCATGATTGGACTCTCATCCACAAATCTAAGTTCTTCTACCAACCACAGTGAGTGAGTGAATAGTTATTGGTAGTGACCTCAGTGTCAGGGAGAGACGAGGGCCTCTCTAATGTCCTCCAACAGTCGTATATTACCCTCCCTATAATCAATAAATTCTACTTTTATCCTCCTCAGTACTGATCTTCTTTTCCCTCATTATATTGCTTAGTTCGGGTTAAGAGTGTTGTTCCTATCAGAATCATTAACTTCCTGGAGTTAAGTTTTTCTCTAAATCAGTAATACACAAAGTTCTTATAGCAAAACAAGAAAGAAATAATCAGCAGAAACTTTTTTATTGCAGTTTAGAAATGTCATCAGTGGTTAAAAAACTGCATATCAAGATAAGCATTCTAATTCTTCTACAGCTGGCAAAAGTCATCAAACTTGAGTAGATTACTGCAATATAACAATCAGCAGCTATAATAACATTTGATAACGAAACAAGTAAACTTATGCACAAACCAACCCTCTTCCAGCTATAACAGATTCAATCACAGCTCACAAGGGGGACGTCATGCAACTTAGAAGCTAGCTTTTTTCCAATCTTTTATTTCCCTTTACCAACTAAAAATAAATATCGACATGCGTTCAAGAGTTTATACTCTTGACTCCAGCTATACACCATAAGAAAATATAGAGTGAAAGAGGAGATCATGAGTCATAAAAAATCTATGCAGTTAACGAAAGAAAACTCAGACAAAGCCACCATAAAAAGAGTATTTTGCATGAGCATACTTGATTCAAAGCATCAGAAGTTCCAGCAGTGAAACCATCAGTCCTGCAAGAATAAATGTAAGTAATCCATCTCAACTAATTACTCAAAGAAATTACAGTACGAGTCGAGAAACAGTAACATCACTTGTTTCAACTAGCAATGTGACAAACCTGGATACCTTCATGTGAGTAGTGGCTCTTAATAGACTGGTGTGTACAGTTGCATCTACTAGAACAGAATGAAATGCATCAAAAATGACAGGGCAGTATGAATGCAATCCAAGTAGAGCTTTAGGAGGAATCCGAAACTCGTGAACTGCAACTGATGAAGAGTCCAGGTAAGTCAGCAAATCAAGTCTGCGTAGAGTGTCATGTTTAGTATCCCTGTGCAATTCTGGTTTGCAAATATCAAACAACGAATGCAAAGGTAAACATCTTTAGAAACAAAATTGTCAAATAAAATATTCATCTCAACCTACCCACTGATCGTTGTTGGGGCTTGCAAAAGCTCAAATTTCAAAATAACAGCAGATGTAGAAGGACCCTGTAAATTACATACCATAAAAGCATCAAGACAAAGTCATAGGTACATTGCCCAAGGCTATAGTCATTATAAACAACCAAGAAATCATTGGCCTTCTCAGTACATTCTAAGTGTCAACAACTACTACCATTAGATTGATCAAATATGGAGATGCTACTGTTTGACTTCATTCCATAAACAATGAAGTGGAAATGTTTTATTATTCTACCCCTGAAAACAAGTGATCTCGACCTTATTGCACTAAGGGCTCAGTGGTTTGACATTTCCCATATAGTAACATCGTAAATCAAGTATCATCATTTCCAATGAACATACATGCAACCTTCACAAAGTAGGCTCTACCTTGCATTGTGTACTTTCCAATAACATACAATGATCTTATGTTGGCAACTACCTCAATAGCAGAGAGCTCAAACCCAACAAACTTTTTCATAAACACCATCACATTTCTTTCCAACTACAGTTTTCATTTTCTTAGTTCAGCCTACCCGTAATTAACCTCCACCATTTATCGTAACCTTATTTCTCAACATTCCCCCTTTCTTACTGAATATGTAAAACCTTTGAAGCAAGGTTGAAAAAGGATGCGAGAGAAAGTGAAGGATTACCTTATATTTACTGAGAGATAGACTAAAGGAGATCATAATACGTAAGCGAATATCCTGCTTTGAGTATTTAATTCTAAATGGCTGCGTCGAAAAACTGTTATCCTTGTCATTAATCCTCCATACTCCACATGGTTCATCAACACCCAAGTCAGGAGCTGCAGCTCAGATAAACAAATGTTAATGTTCTCTGAATTCATGTGTCAGCCGTTAAACCTCAAATACGAAAAATCTTTCAACCAATTACCGTGAAATTTTAATCCTTTCAATTCAGCTACTTATTTAAGTCTTCCAATATACTAACACAACAATCATGATCCCATCCCACATAAACACGGCTCATTTCAGGGGAGCAGTAGAAGCAGGCAGCACAATCAAAATTAGGAGGTTAAAAAAATACAATTACCTTCATATTGAACAACCCTTGAAGGAGTTCCCAAAGCAGCATAATCACTATCTTCCCATCTCATACTGATCTTAATCTGATACCATCTACAAATATTTTTCCCCAGAAAAGAGAGAAGGATTAGAAGAAGAAATAACAAGTACCCACCACCAACATCACATCAGAAAGCCTCACAAAGAAAAGAACATGAACTAACACAAAGATAGTGAGAGAAAACAGAGAAAGAGATGATTAGGAAACAAACCCTTGTTGAAAAAGGTCAAGGTTGTGAAACCTATGAATGTAGATTGCAATTTCTTGCATAGCGTCCGACATGGAAATCGGCTCAATTTTATTATTATAATTGACAAAATTAGCATCAGGACAGGAAGTCGAACTCTATTATTATTATTGTTGTCAGTAGAAGTAATATTTTTAGAATCTATACCAATGAAGAATCCTATCTACTGCTCACATCGCTTCCTATTCTTTTTCTATTGCCTTTTATTTTTCAACTTTTTAGGTTACTAAAGAACAAGAAGATGGAACCGAACCCCTTTTCTTTTCACTACTATCTTTATTTTCGAATTTTTACTGGAGTGATGATGAGAGGTGGAGTACGTAGTGCGTACATGTCTTCTGATACATACATCACTAAAACTATTATAAAGTCCCATTAATCATTAAAACTATTATAGGCCACTCTTAACCCTCTTAGAATGGAGCAAGCCATTACTTTATCAGAAAATATCCAGCTCCTTCAGTCCCCTTCCTCCCCAACATCTAACCTTAAACCTTTCTTTGCAACTCCCCCGACAATGGCTCCTTCTTTGGATATCAGGCTCTCATCTTTCTCTTCTCCAGTTTTTCTTTTTTTGGTCATAGAAGGCAACCAGAATGAGAGTTCTAGCATACTAACAACTTGTAAATTGCAGTTGATTAATAAATGCTCATAATTTTTCTCAGCCCTCTTACAAAGAATGTGTAAGGCATTTATGGGTCGACAATTATTTACATCGTACTTATATCTATGATTGTTTTTCGTACGATATTAATTTCCTTGAAACTATTTTATTTCCTTTCGTCTTCTTCCGTTAGAGAATTCTTCAATGATTCAGAATGTTTCTATTCAATAAGTTTGTTCAACTTATATAGCATTCCCAACCGACATATCATTTGGGAATTGGAAGAGAAAGGAAAAGGGTCTTTGACCTATTTGAGATCCATTATTTAATACCCAATAACTATTATCTTGAGTACGTTTCATGGGGCTCAAATATATAAATCACATGGGACATTAAATAGTCTAACAATTTCCCACTTGGCCCATGTTATGACTTGGTGATCTGACAACTTTAAGTGCACACAATACATGGAATCGATCAAGTCATTCTTAATCGAATTAAGTTGATGGGATCATGGCGGTCACAAGTTATATAACCTGATTCCTTCCATGTATCACAGAATCAACTCAACTCAACAAAC
>JANKOE010000206.1:39685997-39720001 GCA_026284465.1 Erythroxylum citrifolium | reverse complement strand
ATAAACAGTACCGTCCATGAACAAGTCGACTTATGCCTTGTACAAGTCGACTTGTCGGTACTGAATGCGTGTAAGTCGACTTATCCCATTGTACAAGTCGACTTCTACACGACTTACACTTACATACTGCACGCGCCAGCGTCTCCCCTCAGTTAGCAGCGTCTGGCATAGGCGTGCGATGCTGCGTCGTTTCCAGATGGGTGCGTCTTCTTCCTCAAACACACGCACCCTGGTTTCTGGTTCAGGCCTTTTTTTCTTCATCTCTTCTCCATATGTAAACCATTTCAAGCACGATCAAGAGCATAAATACAACACAACAAACACCCATAACAACAGAGACACCGCAAACTCATCAAAACATCATGTTTGATTTTGATTTTGATTTTGTTTTTGTTTTTTTCAACAACCATAAACACAGTCAAACTCGAGTTTTGTGTTTGTCTATGTCTGATTGAAACATCCAATAACACAAAGGAAAGACACGAAAACGATGAAACCATTTATCACCGAAAATAATTGTGTTTTGTTCTGTGTTAACACCGTTAAAAACATTGCATATATAAGAGAGGAAAATGGTCTGTTTGTTGCTTTCAACTATTAAAACCAAATACAGAACAAATCCATAATCTATAAACGCAATTTCTCTCGGTTCTTTCTCATAAACATGAAGCATCCAAACTTGCGTTTTTCTATGGTATTTTCGTAAACATTAAGCATCAAAACTTGCGGCTTCTATTACTATGTTTATCTGTTCATTTCTATATTCCTTTCATAACAGTGAAATGAAGAAACTTATGCCATTACAAATACAGAAAACACTAATGGAACAGAAAACACAATTATATCTATATACGATAGAAAATATCATAGATAACAAATCATGCAATACTAGTCTCTGATACCAATTATAAGACATTTATGGATCAACAATTATTTACATTATACCTATATCTATGATTGTTTTTCGTATGATGTTGATTTCCTTGAAACTATTTTATTTCCTCTCATCTTCTTCCGTTAGAGAATTCTTCAATGGTTCAGAATGTTTCTATTCAATAAGTTTGCTCAACTTCTATAGCATTCCCAACTGACATGTCGTTTGGGAATTGGAAGAGAGAGAAAAAGGGTCTTTAACCCATTTGAGATCTATTATTTAATACCCAATAACCATTATCTTGGGTGCATTTCATGGGAGTCAAATCTATAAATCACATGGGACATTAAATAGTCTAATAGAATGCACCAATTAGTAAGATGAGTGAATTTTGCAATTCTATCAAGAGTTGGTAGCTTATTTAGCATAGCCACTCACAAAGTTCTGGAAGCTCAAGGAGGAGGATGATCAAACCAAACCACATATGTCTAAGGAAGTGTTAGTAAGTCACCTGCAATCACTTTTCTACAGGTCCAATTGGTGAATCTTCCATCAGCGTTGTTTCTCCATATTACAGAATCCTCATCCGAAGTAAGGGAAGATTGGTTAATTTCATTCTTCAACTCTGTAATTATAGTAGCAGATATGGTATAATTCCTATCAGTTAGAGCTTGAGTTATTTAGCTCTATAAGTCAGTAAAAGTTTTAAGAGATTCAGCTACACTTAGCTTAATCAGAGGCCCAACAGATTTTTATAGTTAATAACTCTCCAAAATCTAATCCTTCTTTAGATATTCTTTCACTCCATCCCACTAACCCTCTTACCTCAAAATCCTCTAACTCCAAGTTAAATCTGTCGTAACTTCCACTTTTCTATCCTCGACCTCTAGCCTCTACCTCTGATTTTTTCTCTTTAAATATAAAGAATAATGCAAGGATTCTCCCACCTCCCTCTTCTCAGCCTTTGCCCCCTTCCAAAAGCCCCCAAAACTTCCTCAAAACTTCTG
This sequence comes from Erythroxylum citrifolium, assembly GCA_026284465.1. Lineage (NCBI taxonomy): Eukaryota > Viridiplantae > Streptophyta > Magnoliopsida > Malpighiales > Erythroxylaceae > Erythroxylum > Erythroxylum citrifolium. The sequence goes on along the minus strand of JANKOE010000206.1, from coordinate 39,718,120 downwards.
ATTCCCGTAACAGCAACATGCCTTCCTCTAGTAAGAAAACTTCCCCCTTTGTCAATCTTCCTTCAACCTCTTCAAAATCTCAGAAACATGTTGTAAATGATAGTGTGACAACTATTAAATTAAAACAAATCCCAAAGATTAGAGAAACTTCCATAATTTCCCCTCCTTTGGAAATATTACAAGCTAGTGCAGCCAAATCGAAGACCATCCTAGTGGGGTTCTTTCTTGACAAAAGACCATCCTTCCCTATTATAAAAGCATGGGCAAAGAACCAATGGACCAAACATGGGCTGGAGCAAGTCCTCATATCAGAGGAGGACTACTTCGTTTTAAATTTAGAGACTTGGAAGGAAAAAGGCAAGTGATGGAGCTAGGGCCTTAGTAGTGGAAAGAAATACCTATGCTTATCATAAATGGAGGCCAAATATGTCTTTTAATAAAAAAAGCCCTAAAAAATTATACCATTATGGATTTGCTTTCATAACTTCCACTAGAATACTAGATCACAATAAGATTGAGATACCTTGCAAGCACTATTAGGAAACCACTAAACTTGAATTAACAAATAACTTTAATAAAGAGAATAAGTTATGCAAAAATCTGCATTGAAGTCGATAGAAGTGCAAAACTTTCCAATACATTGAGTGTCCATAAAATGGGGGAAGAAAAAGAGCTCCTAACTATAGAGGTATCAATTACTTATCCTTAAAAGCTAGATGTGCTGCCAACCTCAAAATTATGAAAACCAAAACTCACAATTACAATATGAAAGGAATAAGTTAGTATGTGTGGCAAGTTTTAAGTGATTGATGTTTGAGGTTAAGTTCATTCTATAAGATTTGATGCCATCGTACCATTATGGTATTATTGCATGATTGTATCTTTATGTATTTTGTTTGTTTATGTTTTTAGTTTTTCTTAAGGACAAACAAATGTTTAAGTATGGGAATGTTGATAGGAGTAGATTATCATATGTTTTTCTAGCTGTTTAAGTGTGTTTTTAAGTGTTTCTTAGATGATTATCATGTTTATAGGCTTTGAATTGTGTTTTTGTTAGTGTTTATGTGTGTTATAAGTGTTTGAGTGGTTTAAAGCATAAATTTGATCTTAATTTTTGTTTCAAGAAGTGTTTGATGTGTTTGTGAGTGTATGGAAACAGGAAATTGAAGAAAAGACGAAGAATTTGAAGCATGAAACAATGCATAGCATGATCATGACAGATGATGGCAAACAACAAAATCTAGGAAATTTGTGCCTTTTCAGCTAACAAGTTTTTTTTAACTTTTGACATTTTGGGGCTATTTTTGAACCAAATTAAGTGAGGAAATCCTAGAAATAACCCCAAAAGCCTTATGCACTATAAAAGAACAAGAAAAACACGAAAAAGGGAAGCAACCACCATACCAAAAAAGATCAAGAAGAGATATTAAGAAGAGGTTAAGGGAATTCCAGATTTTCAGATCAAGACTCCAATTAGTTTTTCTTTCTTTCCCTTTATTTCTTTCATTGTATTGGTTTTGTATTTGGATTTCTAAAATGTTTAACATGATTATGGGTTTTTTAAATCAATATTAGGGATTATTCTTGAATTATTTTATTGAACTTTTTTGTACACTTCAATACATATATCAATGTTTGTGATAAGTGTTGTGCATATACTTGGTAATAAATTGAGACAGTGAATCAAGTTATTAGTGTTAAGGTGCAACAAGAGTTGGTAGCTTAATAGACCTGCAATTATCATATTAACTAACAACTGAAGAGATTAATTGTGATTACTTTAAATCCAATTGAATAGTTAGGAGTAGTTTTACGAATTGAGAGGTTACAATTATATTATTATGGATTTCAATTGGGATTACTTGAATAGATCTTGAGAGAGGGTATGACACATTTTCTTAACTTGAGTTAAAACCCCACTTTCACCAATCTATGCCTCTTTTGCTACTTCTCTTACACATTTGTTGTTCGGTATATACCTCTCTGCGTTTTAATTTGGTCACCTCCTAAGACGTACACATTTTCATTTGAACAAGGCTCTCTCTGTTATTTATTGCATTTGCATTTGACATTTCACTCTTACTGAATTATTTTTTCATTTTATTTTTAGAAGAAGGTTTATTTTTAGCCTTAAATATACAATAAAATACATATCAGACTTTAATATTTTAGAACATTTTAAAAGAACCCTCACATTTTAAAATTATTCAAATTTAACCATAAACTAAGGATGGAAGATAAAGCATTATGAATATATGTGGACTATCAAACTTTAAATAAAGTAAAGATAAAAAAGATATCTTCAACCTTTAATTCATGACTTAATAGGCATATTATCAATGGTTGCAATGTTTACTAAGTTGTATTTGTAAAGTGGATTTTGGCAAGTGCAGATTACCGAGGGTAATGAAGAAAGGACAATGAGTATAAGTCAATATGAATCATATAAATTCTTACACATGCCATTTGGTTTGGCAAATGCCTTTGCTCTTTTTTTGCAATTTGATGAATGATATAATGTACGCTTTCTTAAACAACTTTGTTATTATATGTCTAGATGATATTGTTGTCTATAACTCTAATATGGTAGAAAATATGCAATATTTGAGGAAAGTGTTCGAATGGTTGCAATAACACAAACTCTTTATAAAGATGGAGAATTGTGAGTTTGCTCAGTCTGAGATTAAGTTTTTTGGACATTTAGTGAGCAAGTGTCATATAAGAAGAGGTCCAAAGATGTACTAGCTATTATTGATTGATAGGTCCATAAAATGGTGTGGAAACTTTAGAGTTTTCTTGACTTGGTAAATTACTATCATAAATTTATTATGGACTATTAAAAGAAAGCAGTGTCCTTGACTAATTTGTTAAAGAAGCAACAAGACTAGTGATGGTTAGAAGTGTGCTGAAAAGCTTTTAAGAAATTAAAGCCTGCCAATTTAAATGAACCTATCATAAAAGCATTGGATTTTGATCTCCCTTTAACGTATACATAGGTGTTTCAGACAAAGTTATTGGTAAAGTCCTTAAAAAAGAAGTTCATAGTTGCTTACTCTCTTTTCTTGTTCCTACTATTAACTGAAGATAGAACATAATATTAAGGTGTATGTCAAAACTTGCTTATTTGTCAATTAAACAAACCTAAAAGGAAGAAGGAGGTGGGATAGTTGCAGTCCTTACCTATGTTGAAAAGATTGTGGATATCAATCTTAATGGACTTCATTGGTTAATTATTGAAAGTTGATAATATAACTTCAACCATGTTGGTGTTTGATTGATTTTTTCAAGTGTGTATTCTTCATGCCTACACCAACATTAGGTCCATCGGATGTAAAATTTAGTATAGCACTTCTAACTTTTTATGAAAATAGTAAGTGACCTAGATGCTTGATTCACTTGCTAATTTTGGATATCTCTTTTTCATATGATGAGGTGTGATCTCAAATTCTTTATTGTAAGTCACTCACAAATAGATGGCCAAACTAAATAGATCAATGGCTTGTTAGAAAAGTATTTGCAACAATATACAAGTGTAAGTCAATAAAATTGGCTAAATTTACTTATTACTATATAATTTTGTTATAATTACATATATCTTTAGTTATGAATAAGAGTTCCTTTGAACTTATGTAAAGTTGCTTAATAAAAGTTATGTGGAAAATGCCAACTACTTCTCATTTTGTGAGGGAGAAATAAGAATTTTTAGATGAAGCCAACGATAGTCTTCTAAAAGCTTCCAAAAGAATAAAGAAGCATGTGGATGAGACCTTAAGATTTTGACATTAGAGATAAGGTACTACTCAAACTTACTCCTTAAATTTGGAAGAAGATTAGTAACAAGCAAGTACATCGAGAATTAGTGAGGAAATATGATGGGCTCTTTGAGATCTTTGAAAAAGTTAGGAATGTGGTGCATCAACTGAACCTGGCCTTTTATGTTAGTTTCATTAAGTTTGATCATAAGGATGCATCAAATCTAAGTAGGAACTAAGTAAAAAGAGATCCGCTAGTTATAAAGAATCTGGACCATTTAACAATGGGATAACATAAGAAGAATTAGAAATCGAAGTTCTTGATTCAGCGGAAGAATAAGCCTAATTTGGATTTTGTTTAGGAGACAGACATAACTTTATGTCGATTAGAAGATTAGGTAAACACCTACCTTTGATTTGGTTTGTTAAGGGCGTGAAATTCATCTAGTGACGTTAATTTATTAATTCCTTAACGTTGCAAGACCTTTTTAGCTGGTCATTAGTGAGCTTTGGCTAAAAACTAGCATGAATTAGCCATGAAGAAGATATGTCAAATGAACTGAGGTAACTTAACCAAATGAGATCAAGTATAATTCCAGCTTCAGTTAGCTTAGACATATTGTTAGTGTGTTGATCGACTTAGCTACGGTGAGTTAGATTAATTATAGGCATTTTTGTTGGGCCTAAAGATGAAATTATGATCAAATGATGAATTACATATAAACAAACTATTCATTTTACATATTTCTTTTATATAGTAGTGTATAAGTGATAAGTTATATAAATCATCAACTAAAATAGTCTGTAATGTAGTTGTAGATGTCAACTATCGACTAAAATAGCGATATAGTGGTGTAGTACTTATTTTCTTGTCTGACAAATATTCAAATACTTACTAATAACTTATTTAGGCAAAAACTTCATTCTTTTAGTAAATTAGAGCATCATACCTTTTTCTAAACTGTTACGGAAGTTTGTAAAAGTTGACACTATAAGTTTGTATGCTTCATTTTTTTTGGTTATTGTCCATTTAGTTTAGTTAAGTTGAATTTGCCTGTTCACTTGGGACTGATTAGTTTCACTTCTGTTTTTCTATTATGATTTTTAGTTTTTACTTTCATTTAGTTTTTAACTTCTGTTTTTCTATCAAATAAAAACAAAAGATGTTTGAATGTTAATGTTAATGTATTTATATTTTTTATCATTGGTGATAATAACATATTAGATAAAATTTAATGATAAATTATTTTTAATTAAATAAAATTATTTTAATCTCTTATATAATACTTATTAATAAATTATTAATAAATTTTTTATTTTTAATAAAATTAATAATTTAAAATTACATTTTAATTTAAAATTAATATCTAATATTAACATTTTTAACTATTAAATTTATTTTTCTGAAATTTATATATTTTGAAGATATTTTAAATTTAATTATAATTGTTAATAATTATTGAATTAAATTTATTTTATTTAATTAAAAAAGTTAAATAAATTTATTAAGTAAAATAAAATAATTTGTAATTCTTACTCATAATTAAATAAATAATATTAGTTGATAGTAAATCAAATTAAAAAAACAGAAAACAAAAAATACTTTTTATGGTTTTTATAATTTTTGGAAACTCAAAAATACCAAAATAAAAAACAAAAACCATAAACTCAAAATTTTTACTGAATTAAAAAATAGAAAAAAAATGAAAACAAACATGGTAAATTTCAAAGTGCTCTAACAAAAGTGTCTGATACTTTCCTCGGATGGAATAGCTATGCCAGAGACTCCAATATTAGCTTCATAAATTTTGAATTCACAATATTTCATGATATGTACAAGCTTGCGACATATAAGTAATGTAATCTTCTTACAATTGTAGGTTGTTATGGTTAAGATATTTACAAAAATTAAAGCTGTAAGTTATTTTATTTTACATGATTCCTCTCAACTCCTAGCTTGGTCTTTACAGGTAACTTAGAAACTTCTCAGCTTAAACTGACAGTTGGAATTTGGGCAAGTGAATGTCAATGCTCTACATCAACGTTGTGGTTCAAGAACATCAATGGGAGGAAACAACTGCATATTATTTGGCCATTTCACATGATATATTAGTTGCTCATTACTGTCATGTATAGCCAATTGTATGATACAATAATTTTATTGTCAAAAACAGATTTAAGGATAAGATATCTTTATTGATGTTGAGGTTCCCAGATATTTGCTTCTTGGACATGAATTTCAAGGTTGTCTCTAAGTAGTAGTAGCAGTAGTAATAATAATAATAATTAAATAGAAGAAGAAGAAGATAATAACAAGGAATTTAATAACAAAAATAAAAATAAAAATAAAAATAAAAATATGATAAAATTAATAATAATAAGAATAATAATAAGTAGAAATTTTATTATAATAATAATAATAATAACAACAAAAATCAAATTAAAAATAATTGATAAAATTAATAATAATAAGACTAATAATAAGTAGAAAATTTATAATAATAATAAGAATAAACAAGTTAACAAATAATAATAATGATGACATAATAATAATAATAATAATAATAATAATAATAATAATAATAATAATAATAATAGTGGTGGTGGTGGTGGTGGTAATAATAATAATAATAATAAAGTTAATAATAATAATAGTAGTAGTAGTAATAATAATAATAATAATAATAATAATAATAATAATAATAATAAAGTTAATAAAAAAAAGTTAATGATAATAGCAAGAATAACAATAAGTAGAATAATAATAATAATAATAATAATAATAATAATAATAATAATAATAATAATAATAAGGATATTTTGGTCTTTTGTTACTTATTCTTTTTTTATTCCAAGTTTAAACTTTCAAACCAAACACTGTAATAGAAATTCTCTATCTATTCTATTCCGTGAACCAAACAAAGTAATACACATTCTTTTATATTCTTCATCTTTTCTATTTCTAGGAATAACTATTCTATTCCTTGCCTATTCTATTCCGTGAACCAAACAGGCCGTTAGCGAGTTTTTGGGGAACAAATTAATCAATTCCCACCTTATTTCAGAGTTTACATAATTTGACTGAAATAAGATTGAGTGCCTTTTTTTTTTTGTTAAACCATCCGGTATCCGACACCACACGGGCAATCGACTAATTCGGATTCGAGCCGGGTAGGACCATATAGGAGGCAAAGCTCTTCTTCACAAGCGCGACTCCATTCTCAAGACTCGAAACCGAGACCTTGGTTAACAAAGGAGGAGCCCTAACCACTCCACCACAGCACTTGCGGGTATTGAGCGCCATTTTTAACACAGAGTATCTAGTGCCGAGTCTTGGACATATATCAACTAAAATGTATATCATCATCGCATGAATAAGAAACATTTAAATGAAACTCAAATAGACAAACATTCACATACGATGCCCACCAAATTATTAGTAAGTTGCCCGAATCGTGTTAATATTTGATCTCACGCCTTAACTATACATGTATATGTATGTATGCATATAATATTTAGACATTTTGGTGATTATTCTTCAACATTGCAATGATGTAGGTTTTAAGTATAAGCCAAGCATGTCCCTCATTATCCAATGTAAGGTAAAAACAGAAAGTTCCGTCACCTACTTCACTCCGGAAGTGGAATATCGTCATTTACATTTCATCCGAAACCACTTAACTGTAACTTCGCTCCCTCCCTCGTCCCTCCCACCTAACTAACGGTTGTTCTCCTCGGTAAAGCCTCTTTCTGTCATGCCTCTACTGGTGTCTTTTTAAGCACTCAGATCTGATTAATGTTTCTTCTAAATTCAACCTTCCTGCTACTTCTCTATCTCTCAATTCTTCCATTCTGTTCGCAGTTTTCCTTTAGTTGACTTTATTTGGTGTCGCAGTCAAAGTGTTTGTGTAAGCTGAAGATAATCGCTGTAACTGCATTTTTTCTTACTAGGTCATATGAATTTTTTATGCCAAGATAATTAGATTTTGAAATCTTCAGTCTTCTGTATTGCATGCTAGCTCTTAGACTGAATGAAAGCAGCTTTGCAGGTTTTGATGTTCATTGGTTGATTCATGTCGAGGTCACGACAGCATTTTGCAGGACATGATTCATCTTCCTCGCCTGCAAGATCGAGGGAGTGGGAGGGCCCGTCGAGATGGACTGAATACTTAGGTTCTGACATGGCTGCTTCGGTCACTTCTAAGACCTCTAGGAATAAGAGTCATGATGGGCAGCCACAAAATTCTGGCGGGTCTCATAAAGGTCTCAACTTGCAGTGGGTGGTCCAACTCACTGAAGTAGCTGTAGGTCTCATGGCCAAAATGTATAGGTTAAATCAGATTTTGGATTATCCAGATCCCGTTGGTCATGCATTTTCAGAAGGGTTTTGGAAATCTGGTGTGTTCCCCAACTGTCCAAAGATTTGCTTGCTGCTTTCCAAGAAGTTTCCTGAACATTTTAGCAAATTGCAACTTGAAAGAGTGAGAATTGTTCCTTACTAAATGATGACAAGTTCTTTTCGTTTTCTTTTACTGATCGGAGCAGTTTATATCTTGTGAAAACTTTATGCAGGTTGACAAGGTTACTCTGGATTCTTTGAATGACAGTGCAGAAGTTCATTTACAGAGCTTGGAGCCATGGGTCCAGGTACAGTGCTAAATTGCCCGTACCTATTTATTTTTCACTATTCTGAATAAATTCATGCTTAAAGTTGCTGCCAGTTTTATTCATTCACGTAATTGATTTTGAGTCTGACACGACCATAACCCATAAAAACTTTCCTAGCTTTTATATTTTTATTGGCACATGAAGCAATATCTAAACTTGTATACGTAGATGCTCACACACACTCACACACACACATGCAAATACACCTGTAACCCCCATTAAAGAATACATTATGGCGACTCTTGTATTCTCCTGTAACCATCATGAAGTTCTACTTAATAACATCATTAGTGATGGTGGTTAACTGTGGTCTGGATATAGTTTTTCCATATCTTGGGTGAAATTTTTGTCAAAACTTGAACTTTGTCAATTGAAGCATTGGCAGAGGATCTAGCACTAAAATGAGTTCAATTTCTTGCTATGGCGGGTTGGTTTCGCATCATATCAGCTAGTTGTCATACCTAAATATAGGATTTGAATTGTAGTTCAAGACATTATGTTTCCTGCTTTTTAATAGCTTTTGTGTTTGTGGGGCAGCTGCTTCTTGACTTGATGGCATTTCGAGAGCAAGCTTTGCGACTTGTCTTGGATCTTAGTAGCACAGTTATAACCTTGTTGGTGAGCATCAAAGTTGCTTCTACTTCAACATGCATAGCTTACGTGTGTTTGACTCAATACGAGATGCCTCAAAAACCAAGACTCCAAAAATTTATCTACTTTAATATGCTGAATTCTTGAGTTTGGAAATCTATGTGTCACAAGGTGGTCAAAGCTATTTTAATTGTTGTTTCATGATCTTCTACCCCTTAATAAATCTGACAGTATATTGCAGCCGAATCAGAATTCACTTATACTTCATGCATTTATGGATCTCTTTTGTTCCTTTGTTCGTGTCAATCTTCTATCGGAGAAGGTAAGTTAATCATATTTCTCACTCTTCTAAGTTCTTTTCATTTCACTTTAATATTTGGTTTGGTTGGTTACTATACATTTGTTTAAGAATGTTAGCCTTCTTAATTGTTTGGGACTTTATGTTTGTTTTTTACTCATAGATACCAAGGAAAATGATGCTGCAAGTGTATAACCTTTTGCATGCAATGGCCAGAAATGATAGAGATTGTGATTTCTATCATCGGTAAGGAATAGTTGCTAATTTCTGTGATATTTCTAGCTACTTCTGTTGTTATGAAACTTCCCTTGATCCTCATATTACACACTTTCTACATACTTATTCTTTTGAATATAAAACCCATAATCACGTGATGACTGTCAACGTTCAACATGATACTTTGGTTGCTTCATTTCATCCACATTTGGTTAACATTTTATGTGACTCTCACTCTGGTTTCAGGCTGGTTCAATTCATCGACTCTTATGATCCACCACTGAAAGGATTGCAAGAAGACTTAAATTTTGTTAGTCCACGTATTGGAGAGGTCATTAAACATTTGTTCTCTAACATTATCATATTACAATGAAAATACACTATTTGAATATGGCTGCTGAGTGAGAGCAAATTGTTAATTGGTTTCCTCTGATTTGATTTTATTGGATTACCCTTGATTTGATAATGCATTATTTATAAGAGTAATAAGGTAAAATCTATTAGTAATGACCTGAAATTGAACATTTAACAAACATACTCTTTGGGTTTTGTATTGACATGAAATATTTTCTTCTATGTTTTCTTTCTTCATGACAAATTTGGTGATTCATTCTTACAAATTTCAACTTCTGTGTCCAGGTTCTAGAGGCTGTAGGTCCAATTATATTCCTATCCACAGATACAAGGAAGCTCAGAAATGAGGGATTTCTTAGTCCTTATCATCCTCGTTATCCGGATATACTTACAAATTCTGCTCACCCTATGGTACATGCTCAAATTTTATTGTTGCCTTATTTAGTATGCAGCGCCCAGCCTCCATCAGAATCAGACAGAACCAGTATTAGTTACTTTGAAGGCCTCTATTTCCTTGGCTTTACTTAACCAATCATGTTAATATTCATTCAGAGAGCACAAGATCTATCAAATGTTACTTCTTACCGGGAATGGGTGCTTCTTGGGTATCTTGTTTGCCCCGATGAGTTGCTTCGCGTCACTAGCATTGATATTGCTTTGGTAAGCCCAACATAATGGGGTCATTATGTTTCTTTTCATCCAATTATGGTTCTTTATTTAGTGTAGTTTGTGGCAATGAGCTTGATTCCCTTTTTCTCCAATTAGTTAATTGAAATTCATTTAGTCATGCAAGTATTTTCTCATCCTTAATGAGTCATACCTTGATCATAATTGCATCACTAAAAGTTTTAGTCTAGCTCATTTTCTTACTTTTCTGAATTTTCATTTTCTAGTCAATGTTTTTAGTTATTGTATCTAGGTTGCATAATATATATTTAATGGATGACCATACATAGTGTTTTCGTTTATGAGATGTTAAAAGAGAGGTTTCTTACCATCCGTGCTTCCTTCCAACTTTCTTTCTCTCAAACAAACACACATGCACACATTTAACTAAAACATAGGGCAAATTTGTCTTTTATGTCTTAGATATTGCATAAATTATTACATTTACTATCTGCACGAGTAGACTTACTTCGTCAATTGTGTCATTTAGGGAAGTTCAATTACTTAATGCAATAAAGTGGTTGTATGAAACTTGGATTTTAGCAGCAGAGTGTTATACTTAACTGGGATAAACAAGCTTGATCAATTTCTTTTGTTTTGGTTTACACTCATTGGTCTTTCAAGAGATTAGTTTTGAAGAAAAATTGATTTTCTATGACTAATAACCATCTCTCCCAAATGGGACATTGTTAAAGACATCTAGTAGGTTATGCTAGTGTTTAAAACAGTTATAGCTAATACTATTTTGTTTTCAATAGCTTTATACTTACTTTTTCATTTCTTCATCACTGTCTTAGGTTGTGCTGAAGGAAAACTTGATTCTTTCACTATTCAGGGATGAGGTGCGTAATTTAAAGTTATCCAACTTGTGCTCTCTATTTGCGATTCCTGATTTTGTCAAAAAACTTTAATATGCAGTATGTGTTATTGCATGAGGATTACCAATTATATGTGTTACCACGAGTACTGGAGTCAAAGAAGATGGCAAAGTCTGGACGCACAAAGCAAAAAGAAGCAGATTTAGAGTACAGTGTTGCGAAGCAGGTTGAAAAAATGATAAGGTATACTAAGTACTGCTAAATTGATTGCTAATGGTTAAACTTCTCCGTTTCATATTTGATATCTAGAATAAGACATGCTTAAAATGAAAGTTCGTTATTCAACTACTATAGAATCTGTCAAGAATAAGTCATCAACTCAACAGAAATGTAATTAATTTACTTCATTGAGGTGTCAAGCTTAAGAAATGTTTGATTCATAGCCGATCTTGTTTTGTGAAGTTCTAAAAGTTGGAGAAGCTTTTTAGCTTATTTATGGGTGTAACCTGCATTTAATTTCCTGCATATCTAAGGAAAGTTTTAAGAAGATGCCATTTCTATCCTTTGATACTTTCTTTTAGTCTTCAAACTAATCTAACAGGATCGTGATAGGTTCAGATTCATTTCAACTGAACCATGTAGGGCTAGGATGCATAATACTTGCCTCAATTCAGATAGAAGGCATAGGATAAATTTAGTCAACCCAAATTAACTTGGAATTAAGGCTTTTCTTCCTTGATTTGAGTCAAATTCTATTCTCATTGGAAATACATGCTTGAAATTGGTTTTGAAGGTTTCATTAGCAGTAAGTATATGCACGAAACATCAAAATAGAATTGAAATAAGGACTAGTAAGCTATGGCGTGAACTTGACTATTTATCTTGCAAAAGCATTTCATAAACTTGGGAATTTTATTGTTAAATTGCATCAGTTGCACAGTAGGCATTTTTCTATATGCATTTGATAAAATATATAGATTTTTTGTTTGCTTCGATTAATTGACAGAATCTGGTGAAACTTGTTAACTGATTTAAGTAGCTTATTGAGGAGTTCTCCTTTTCTTGGGAAAATCCAATATGAAAGAGCTTCAGCTTTGCGACTTAATATCTGGTCATTGGGTACAGTGAAGTGCATGAGCAAGCAATTGTATCATGTGACGCAATTCACCTTGAAAGGAGAATATTGTTGAAACAAGAAATTGGAAGGATGGTGCTCTTCTTTACTGATCAACCAAGTCTTTTGGCTCCAAACATTCAGGTACACTAGTGGACCCCCTCTTGTAATTTTCATATGATATCGCCTTTTATTTTGTGATCTCATAATTTGCCATGTACTTGTGAAGAAGATTTTCTTATTTGCAATGGCATGTTTTCTTAACTATTGGCATATCATCTTCAGGAATCTTTCTATTTGGTAGCAATATTGATCACAGTTCAATAAGTGATGTGAAAATTGATTTATATAAACAAGAATTTTACCCATTTCAAAGACTTATAGCTTGAGATTGACATGCTTTGACATTCTTTTGAAGCTTATTTGAGCACAAATGTATCTGTTCTCGATAAACTCAAACATGAACAAACATGGAGAATCCATGATAGGCAGCATATATTTTTCTTGTGTTTGCATATGGAATGTTTGTGCCTCCTTTGCTTTAAGTTTGAAGAAGTCCAAAAAATCCTAAAGGTTAGTGTCGAAGCAGTGTGAGTGCACATGTAAGCACATGCTTTCTACTGCAGAGTTAGTTAAAGGACATTTTAGAGTTGTTCTATTTTTGCAATTTTTCCTTGAATTTCCAGCCAAATAATAAATGCCATATTTAATTCCTAGTTATATGTGCCCCTCAAAAAAAAATAAAAATTCCTAGTTATATGTATTTTGTACTGTTATGAAGAAAGGTTATTTGTTTCTTATGCATTATACAAAATATTAGTACGTATTTATAGTGGTTAGGAGTAACTAATTTATAGAATAATCTCCTATAATCAAGCAGAATATCAATCCTAACTTTTGTAATCATATCTACACAGATTATGTGATTTTATCTAATCTGTAACATCCCCTCAAGTTGGAGATTATGTGATTCCTCTTGCTAACATGCCAATCTGTAGTGCAGAAAAATGTCCTGAAAAACCATTGCAACATTTCTACTTTCTTGTTTGAAAACTCTGCAATTACGCTCTTTCTAGATGTAGTACACCAAAGCTGCCCAGCTTAACTTAATTGCTTTGAGATTAGCTGCATTATGCACTCTAAATTTCCCCAACCAAGCAATAGTTTTACTCCTAGAGTCCATTGGTCTGTCCATGTTGAGAATAAGCTGCATCCGGCCCCAGACTTGTCTGATATACCTGCATCTAATCATCAAATGGTCCGGACTTTTCAGTTCAGTATTACATAACTCACAGTTCAATGTGTTAATGGAGAACTTGATCTTATCCCTCGTAAGCAACCCTCTGTTGATTCCCATCCATAAGATGAATGAATGAGCTAGATTGATGTCACTGTCCTATAGTAAGGCTGTCCACTCCTGCCTTGTGCTCTTTGTAGTCTGTAAAAGTGTTTTGCATGCTTTTGTGCTGAACTTCCTTAAGTTGTCTGCTACCCACTGAATTTCATCCTGCTTTCCTTCCTAGCATCTAGTCAACTCTTCCATTATGTGTCTGGCACATCTACTATTATGGAAGGGCAATATCCACTGATTATTACTAATTAACATACTTACTTTAGTTTCTGGATTCACGACCAATTTCAAGGGCTGTACCTCTTCCACCTGATATAAGGGGGGTTTATAGTGCCAATTATCATACCAAAACAATGTGTTTTCTGCATTCTCAATCCTTTGGAACACCTGATTTTGCATCTATTGTTTGGTCTCTAGAATTCCTTTAGAGTTCCTGACATGTCCTGCGTTGGCTTTAAGATCCAAATACTTTTATGCTTTATGAATACATTGTGTATCCATTTCACCTATAAATCCTCCTTTTTGTAGCACAACCAGCACAAATTCTGTCCCTTGCTCACTCTGTGAATCATCCTTGTAGAATGAAGTCCCAGACCCCCCTTTTGCTTAGGTCTGCAAATTTTGTTCCAACTAATCTTCGATTTGCTTCTTTCTTGGTTTGAGCCACTCCACAAGAATTCTCTAAGTTTCCTGTCTATTTCCTTAAGGATATTTTTTGGGATGGATAAATGGTTGACCCAATAAGTAGTAAGATTGCAGTATTGTCTGAATTAGTTATAGCCTGCCTCCATAGCTAAGGAACCGATAGCTTCACTGGATGATTCTTCCATGAATTAGGTCTAGCAAAGATTTGCAATCTAACACTGATACTTCTTTGAGAGATTGGTACCCCTAAGTATTTAAAGGGTGCATATTAGGCTTGAGATCTCTTGGAACTCCTTCATTACTTGCAAGATTAGATTTTCTCAGCTCTGCAAAACAATAGCAGGTCATTTGCAAAAGCTAGGTGTCTGAGCTTCATACCTTTACATGTGCCATGGAACTGGAATTCTGGGTGCCTCTGTATGTTATTCGCGAGAAGAGTTGACAAACCCTCCGTGCAAAGTACACTTCCGTGCAAAGTACAAACAGGTTAGGGGGATAATGGGTCCCCTTACCTTAAGCCCCTCCTTGCTTTGATCAGGTTTGTAGGTTCCCCATCCACCAAGATTGTCATAGAAGCAGTGGTTACACATTCCTCTATCCATTTTCTAAACAGGGGAGGATAAACTAATGCTTCCAATATATTAAATAGAAACCTCTAGTTGATTGAGTTATAGGCCTTTGCAACATCCATTTTTATGGTACAATTCCTCATTCTCCTATGATAATTATATCCCTCTAACAATTCCTGACATGGTAGGATATTTGTTCCCACTAATCTCCCCTTGATGAATTCATTCTGTTTTGGGCTGATTAACTTTCCCAGACTTACTCTCAATCTATTTGCTAGAATCTTCGTGATGGTTTTGTATAGAAAGTTACAACAGGCTATTGGCTTGAATTGTTCCAGCTTCCTAGCATTGCTTTGTTTGGGGACAAGGTAGATAAACGTTTTCTTCCATTCCTTGAGGATTGTTCCTCTCTTATAGGACTCTCCCACTGCTGCTAGGACTTCTTCTCCTACAATATCCCAATGTTTTTGAAAGAATCTCTCATTGTATCCATCCGGTCCTAGGGCTTTGCTCATTGAAAAAATAGCATTCTTGATTTCTTCCCTTGTTATTTCTCTAACCAACTCCACCTTGTCTTCTTCATCAACCTTTTAAAGCCCCGCTAGAACCTCTACGGGTATAGCTCTTGTTGGTGGTGTAGTCCCATACTGCCTAGTAAAATACTCTTAAGGCAACCCTCTTTTTACCTTCTATGTCCTCATGGATCCGCCCTCTTTCATCTTCCAGCATTTTGATAGAATTCTTGTTTCGCCTAGCTGAAATTGAACTCGTAAAATACTTAGTGCATCTCTCTTCCTCCTTCATCCAGAGCACTCTAGATTTCTGCCTTAGTATTGGTACTAGTCAATAGTTGATTACACTTTTCCACCAGTGCAGATTCCTGTTTTCTTTGTTGCAAATCTTCTGGTCTGTCCAATATTCTCTTCTGACATTTCTTTAGCTCCTCCAAAGCATCAGCTTTAGCTTTTAAATCTGGTTGAACTGTTTTTCTGCTGAACAGTTTCAGTTATCACTCCCTGCATTTCTTCTCTGAGTACGTTTCTGAATTTAGGATTGTCCATCAAGTGATTGAATATTCTAAATGGGGCCTTCCTCTTCCTGTCACCTGTTAGCAATTCCACTACTATTGGACTGTGATTTGATACACTTGGATCATCAAACAAAGCACTGTTTGTTGCCTCTATCCACTTGTAATTAACCATACATCTGTCCAATTTTCTCAACAGAAACCATTCCCTGGATTGCTTATTGTTCCAGTATAAGAGTTACCGTACCATTTCAGATTAGCCAAACCTGTCCCTGAAGTTCTTAGCAGGCTACTTGTTTCCAACTTCTCCCATCCCTTAATTCTTACTGACTTGAGAGTACAGTTATAGTCTCCGATAACTGTCCATTGCAGACTCCTGATATTGTTAGTTTTCTCTTTCTCCATCTACTTCTAAGCATGTAGTCTCTGGAATTTATGATTGGCCACATACAACACTGTAGTTGCAATCATAGTCCCAGTGGCTTTAATCAAGACACCACAATGGATCAATTGATCATTTTCAATATACTTCACTACATCCACTTTCTGAGGATTGAAGCCTATTATCACTCTCTCATTGAAATGGTGATCATGGTTACTCATTACCCTCCATCCTTTGTCTAGGAACCATAAACTCTTCTCCAATTGCTCCCTCTTTATTTTGGTTTCCAATAAACCAACAAAATCTAACTTGCTGTTCTTGATAAACTCCTTAACCACAAGTTGTTTATTTAGGCTATTAAGGCCTCTGACATTCCATACTGCTACCTTAATCATTTCCTCCTTTTACCTGCCCTTCTCTTGTAGTTCCTATTTTACACCAATTTAAATAATTGTGACCAGTCAATTTATATTTTGTGATTTTAAACATTACAAGAATAACATCAATTACAACTAGTTTCTATTTATTAGCCATGGTAAAATAAATCAAATATACCACAAAAGTTCACAAAATATAAATTGACTGGACAGAACCTAAGGAAGAAGGTAGCAAAAGTATTTACTATTGCTCACTGGGCAAAATGAAGGCTATGCTAAGTAAGACTCGTATAGGCTCTGATGCCATGTTATGAAGAAAGGTGATATGTATCTTATGCATTGTACAGATTATTGATACATATTTATAGTGGTTAGGAGTAACTGATTTACAGAATAATCTCCTATAATCAAGCAGAATATCAATCGTAACTAATATAATCATGTCAAAACAGATTATTTGATTTTATCTAATCTGTAACAGGTTCTATTACTGATTGTTACTCAATGAAATTAGAATTACCTAAATGTTTTCTGTTTCTTAAGAATTCTGATTGAAATTGACTTAAATGGCATTTTAAAATGTTAAAGAATTTGAATAAGGAAGTGGATAGCTTATCCCTTATTGTACTGTTTCGCATTATGCTGCAATCAATTTTACAGAATTACAGTAGCAAGGAGTGAATATAACAGCTACCAGCATTTCTTGCTTCTTTCCCTTTTTTGTGTTGCCTCCAGATGGTATTTTCTGCCCTGGCTTTGGTCCAATCTGAGGTCGTTTGGTATTTCCAACATGTAGGGATTGCTTCTTCGAAATCTAAAGCTACTCGAATGGTGCCAGTAGACATAGTATGTACTCCCGATCTCTCATTTGCAATAATATCACTTGTGTATTGTGTTTGCCAACTTCCTAACTTAGTGGTTAACTTAAACTGGTTCAATTTCTGGTTGCAGGATCCAAGTGATCCTACGGTTGGTTTCTTATTAGATGGTATGGACCGTCTTTGTTGTTTGGTGCGCAAGTACATTGCAGGTTAGACTGGCTTGGATATGGTTAATTTTTTTTTCCAAGTAATTCATATTATTTTGTTGATTATGAAGGTTTTAGTCTGCAGTTAGGCCTCCAAGGACCATCCATCAATGCATCTAAAATAAACTTTTTATTTCACTATGTCCCACTTCTACTGCTATATTTTAATCTGAGTTTCCAAGGGAATAAGGGTATAAATTCTCAACATTGCGAAACTACCCCATATTGCCCATTTACCTTTGTGAATGCTCTCATTGTCAATGATATAATGCTGATTAACTATTTCTTGATTTTCTGGTTGAGAAACTGGAACACCAAGATTTTAACTTTCAGTTGCACATCGTAATGTAATGTAAAACAGTTGCAACAGAGGTAGCTAGTGGCTGTCATTTCTGTGTTGCATCATAATCTTATTACCTTTATCATGGACCATCTCCTTAATTGTCCAAGAGCTTAATGATCTTTTCCTTTTATGCCGTTT
Organism: Erythroxylum citrifolium; assembly: GCA_026284465.1. Lineage (NCBI taxonomy): Eukaryota > Viridiplantae > Streptophyta > Magnoliopsida > Malpighiales > Erythroxylaceae > Erythroxylum > Erythroxylum citrifolium. The sequence continues at coordinate 39,699,784 of JANKOE010000206.1, read as the reverse complement.
TAGACTTGTGAGTTATGGGTGAATAATGAAATAATGATTTCATTATGAATTTTCACATCTGATGCAGCTATTCGAGGCTATGCATTATCATACCTTTCTTCATGTGCTGGTAGAATCAGATTTTTGCTGGGAACTCCTGGGATGGTGGCTCTTGATCTTGATGCTAGCTTGAAAGGGCTTTTTCAGCAGATTGTCCTACATCTTGAAAACATACCAAAACCACAGGGTGAAAATATTTCCACGATCACATGTGATCTATCCGTAAGAGATCTGTCTAAATCATAGTCAATGTTCTTGTAGTGGAAAGTTTTTTTGGATTTGAACTGATAATGTTCTTATTATTTTCATTAACTATTAATCCTGCTGAAGATTTAATTTATGGAGAGGACATAATGGAACTAAGCTGTTGTGGAACAGGAGTTTCGAAAGGATTGGTTAGCGATATTGATGATTGTCACATCGGCTAGGTCGTCTATAAACATAAGACACTTGGAGAAGGCTACTGTCTCCACTGGAAAGGAAGGATTACTATCTGAAGGGAATTCTGCATACAATTGGTCCAGGTATTGATTTAATCCACCATATCTGCTATGTCAGGGGCACGAGACAAGGTGTCGACATGTTTATTTCTGCTTGTCCAAGAACGTTAGATATTATTAATTATTTCCTTGCAACACTTTTTGGGATAGTTTCTCTTGTTCACATTTGATATAGTTATATCTTATCTGTACCTGGTCCCTAATGCTTCAGTTTATTTCTCAAATGTAGTCAGTCTGTTGATCGGGTTATTATATGTACTATATAGTGTACAGCCTATGTCAAATTATTTGCTTAGCCTATGTGTATATATTTATATATTTGTATGAAATATATCTATATGTATATAGGGGTTAGATTACATAAGATTACAGGCAAAATTACTTACATATCCTTAAACACTGACACATAACACTAGTCCACAAGTTGGTGCAGAAATGTCTTATGTACCAAGCTTGTTACAAATATATTCCACTCAAGGTCACGTCTAAGGAATTTAGTAAATAAATCAGCTTGTTGGTCATGTAAACTAACAAAAGAGTCCAGAAGCTCTTCTTTCAGAATTTTTTCATAAATGAAACAACAATCAATCTCAATATATTTGGTCCACTCATGAAAATTTGGATTTGATGTTTATGTAATGTTGCCAGATTATCACACAGTAGTTTCATAGATGTTGACTGGGCTTCTCCAATTTATGTGAATAAATGTATCACTTGTCGTAATTCATGTGGCCAGAACCATGGTGCCATACTGCATTTACTTAACATTAAGCAACAACACTTATTTAAAAAAACTTCCGGGAAATATCTTTGCTAGCTTCTTAGGGGTTTTTTGTAATTTCTTAAGCTTTTACTATGCTATGCCACATATTTTAAAAATGACAGATGACCTTGCATCAAATACATGTCTGTCCTGTTTGGCTGAAAGGAGTTCTATGCTGCTCTCAGTTGGATTTGGTTAGTTTGTGTTCTTTTTTATTATGGAATGAAATTCGTGATACAATTGATAAAATTTGTGTAATTAATGATTTTTCTAATTATTACTACTACTACTACTATTATTCTTTTCAATTTCTACCCTACCTTTGATACCATATAAATGTAAACAAATGAGAGATTGCAAGAGTACCGCCTAAGGAAAATCATATGCTTAGCCTATGTATATATATTTTTATACAGTTGAGGTTACATAAATTTACTGGAATAATAACATAAATACCCTTAAATACTTGTTTCGTATCATTTAGATATAGAACAATTTGGAACATGAAGCAAACTTTTAGGTGGGTCCCTTCTAATGCAGATGTGTTGATGAACTGGAGTCTCAATTGTCAAAACATGGAAGTTTGAAAGCTCTGTACTTCTACCACCAGCACCTTACATCAGTGAGTTGTTATCTTTCTTAAAAAAATGTTAACTCTTGAAGTTGAAAAGTTTGATTCCTGGGAGTGATTCAGTCTCCCTTTTTTTTTGTTACGATGACAGATTTGAAACACTAAGTTGCTTTTGAATTCAATCTACCTTGCCTGGACCAATTCATATCTGGATTTTATGTTTCCTCTGGTGGATAGTTCTGGATTTTATGTTAAACCTAAAGAAACAGCACATTTCAGTTAACTGTTGTTGTAATTAAAGGTTTTTAGGAACACTATGTTTGGACCGGAAGGACGCCCTCAGCACTGCTGTGCTTGGCTTGGTGTTGCCAGTAGCTTTCCAGAGTGTGCTTCCCCAATTGTTCCAGAAGAGGTAATCCGTTGACCCTTTCTTTTCTTTTTCATTTGTTAGCTTGTCGTGTCGGTTGGTGCAAGATCTGGATACTTGACAATTATTTTTCAAAAAGTTATGAATAGTCAGAGAAAATTAAAGCTAAAATACAAAAGAGAAGATAATATGCAAACCCTACATTGGAGAAACCAACTTCACAAGAATCTGCTCTAACCCCGTGTGTTAGAATCAACTTTCTTGAATTCCTTCTTTAGTTTTGCATCAACAGCAGTACTGCCTTTGCCTATGCCAGTGACCTTTCTTCATTCGTGCACGTACATTTGTTAATGCACATGTAACACTGTCTATTAATAAATGACCTCTCTTGTGTAGATTGCGGCTGAAACTATTATGGTTTATAATGAATCCTCTTTTATTAAAAATTCAAATATAAAGGCTGCTAAAATAAATTAGTGAACACATACATCATTAATCAGTCAAATAAAAAGACATGCCACAGTTAAGGTGGTCACACAAGTGTCTTTATACTAAAATCTCATATATGGCTTTGAGCTCCCGAACAAGTGATGTTATCCAATGGATTCATCACCATAGCATTACTAAACTTACCAAAAAATTAAAAAGAATAAGTGTAAAAGTAAAAATAATCAATACATTGAAAATTAGTATTTAATCGACAACTTTCAAGTAAAGTATCAAAATTAGCCTGGACTTCATTGTTTAGCACTTTAATACCTGAACTCTCACTTGTATCAAATATAAACGTTAGTCCCTGTTATTGACCACCGTTAGTTGAAATGATGTAACTTGTCATATGTATTATTTTTTATGTTTTGACATACGTGACATGACACCTGTACTGTTTTCTAAAGCACATTTACATTTTCATTTGAAGTGTTAACAAAAAGGAAACAATCCACATAACCTTGCTTTGTAAAACAAAAGCTGAAAAGAAAGCTTCAATATTTGGATTTAATTATTCAATTTCAAAAAGTAAAGAGATGGTAAATTACATCCAGCTGCACTGAGCTCTTTGATTCATTTCTTCCCAACAGAAAGAGGACCCATGAGAGTTTCTGATGATGAACTAGGAACTTTCTTGACCATTACCATATCTTGAAACTGAAAAACTTTCACTTCCTGATGTTGGTTTTCTTTCCATCAACATCTCCATCAATTGATTAACTCCCCATTTGTGCATTTCTCCCTTTCATAATGTTTGTGCTACCAGTAACAGTACCTATGGCAGGGAATAATGTCACCCGCAAATTCATCAGCCACAATGTATTGGTATGATGCCAGTGAGTAATATCTTCTAGCATCCATATTACTACTACTTGTCTCTCCCTCTACTCTCTCTGCTGCATGATTGGAATTTCTGAATTTTACAGGTCTCAAAGAAAAAACCCTTCTTGAATTGACTATGTCTCTCTCTGCAGCTTTTTGGCTGATAAAGATCCAAATTGCAACATTGTTAGTGAACCTTGTAGAATTCACAAAAGTAATCTTAACTTGTCATTCTTGTAGAATTCACGAAGACAAACAGCACAATGAAAAGGCTTGTTTATGCTCATAATCTGTTTGTAAAGAATGACTGTAATGCATCGGTAAAAGCTTGATCTAGCCCTGAACCTTGTAGGTGGAAATTTTGCTGTAATTGCCTTTGAAATTCATCAGTCCCAGCCATTTCTGGACACATATTAGATTCAGACAATGAAGAGGAAGATCTATGCTTTATAAGAAGTCTAACAAGCTAGTTAAGAAGACCAGCTATGAAAAACACAACATTTAGAATGGCTATTATAAAGGGCTTATTTCTCCAGAAGAAGATTGTTTCTGATAATCACTTAGCAATGGTGGAGGTGAAGAAGCTGTTGAGATCAAAAATACATCATGGGGATGGTGGTTAAAGAGATTAGCTTCGTTCTTAATTTGACATCAAATGCAGAACATTTCACTTGATCAGCATTCCTGAACCTTGTAACTTTTCTCGACTTTTAATTCTTTAACAGCCCATCACTTTTCTGATGCTTTCCTGTATTGTTCTCAGGTCATAACAACCTCAAAAGGCCATATTCTTTGAAAAGAAGAAGTAAAAATTAGTACACGTGACAAGCCATGTCAGCTTAGTTAATGGTGATCACTAATAGGGACTAACATTGGGCTATATTTGATACAAAGTGAGAATTCTGATATTAAGGGGTGCTAAAACATGGAGTTTGGGCTAATTTTGATAATTTGCTTAAATTTGTGGATTAAAAATATCAGTTTTCTCAACTATTGATTAGGTTAGGGTCCTTTACGTATAATACTAAATAATTCATCAATGTTCCAAGATAGGATATCAAACTACTGTAGTCACCTAAAACCAAGTCGACTATCAAGAACTTCAGAAGGTGGTGGAGAGAACGGGTTTGGCTTGATCTGAAATGGTATGGTAATTCTTATACTTGGACCAATAAGCAATCGGGGAATTGGTTTTTGCTGAAAAAATTGGACCGATGTATGGTTAATGACAAGTGGATAGAGATCTACCCAACAAGTAGCGCTTTGTTTGATGATTCAACTGTATCGGATCACAGTCCAATGGTAGTGGAACTGCTAACAGGCGATAGGAAGAGGAAGACCCCATTTAGGATCTTCAGTCACTTGATGGACAATCCTGACTTCAAAAACATACTTATCGAGGAGATGCAGGGGGCCATACTTGGATCAAAAGGATATCAGATGACCATGAGACTCAGAGCCTTGCAGAACCGACTGAGATTGCTTAGCAGGAAAACAGTCCAACCAGACTTGAAAGCTCAAACTGATGCTTTGGAGGAGCTAAAGCAATGTCAGAAGAGAATATTGGATAGACTAGAAGATTTGCAACTAAGAACACAGGAAGCTACATTGGTGGGAAAATATAATCAACTGTTGAATAGTACCAATACTCTATTAAGGCGGAAATCTCGAATGCTCTGGATGAAGGAGGGTGAGAGATGTACTAAGTATTTTATGAGCTCAATTTCGGTTAGGAGGAATAAGAATTATATCTGAATGCTGAAAGATGACACGGGGCGGATCCATGAGGACATCTAAAGTAAGAAGAGGTTTGCCTTAGAGTACTTTACTTGGCAATTTGGGATTGTAATGCCAGTAAGAGATATACCGGTAGAGGTTCTAGCAGGGCTTAAACAACTTGATGAAGATGACAAGGTGGTGTTGGTAAGAGAAATAACAAGGGAAGAAATCAAGAATGCTATTTTTTCAATGACCCCGACAAAGCCGCAGGACTAGATGGTTATAATGGGAGATTCTTTAAAAAAAACTGGGATATTGTAGAAGAAGTGGTAGCAGCAGTGGGCAAGTTCTATAAGAGAGAAACAATCTTCAAGGAATGGAAATAAATGTTTATCTGCCTTCTGCCTTATTCCCAAACAGAGTAATGCAAGGAAGATGGAATAATTCAGGCCCTTAGCTTGCTGTAATTTTCTATATAAAACCATCACGAAGATCCTAGCAAATTGACTGAGAGGGAGCTTGGGGTAGTTAATTAGCCCAGAACAAAATGCTTTCATCAAGAGGAGATTAGTGGGAACAAATATCCTACTATGTTAGGAATTGTTAGAGGGCTATCACTCTAAGAGGAGAATGAGGAATTACACCATAAAGATGGACCTTGCAAAGGCCTATGACTCAATCAACTAGAGCTTTCTTTTTACCATATTCAAGGCAGTCGGCTATCTTACTCTGTTTAGAAAATGGGTTGAGGAATGTGTAACCACTGCTTCTATGGCAATCTTGGTGGATGGAAAACCTACAAACCTGATCAAAGCAAGGAGGGACTTGAGGCAAGGGGATTCATTATCTCCTTACTTGTTTGTCCCATGCATGGAGGTTTTGTCAACTCTCCTTGTGAATACCATACGGTGACACTCAGAATTCTAGTTCCATAGCAGATGTAAAGGTATGAAGCTCACACACCTAGCTTTTGCAGATGACCTTCTATTGTTTTGCAAGGCTGAGAAAAACTCAATTGATATAATCATGCAAGCAATGAAGTAATTCCAAAAGATTTCAAGTTTAAGAAGCAACCCTCAGAAGAGTTGTTTCTACTTATTTTGCAACTCAAGTAGAGAGGTAGCTTTTACATCGATCAAGATGGCCTTAACACAAAGGCAACTATCCTTCAAATACTTGGGGGTACCAATTTTTCAAAGAAGAATTAGTGTCGTGGATTGTAATCCTCTGTTGGACTTAATTCATGACAGAATCAACCAATGGAGCAATCGATTCCTTAGCTATGGAGGCAGGCTATAGCTAATTCAGACAATACTGATCAATCTTACCATTTATTGGATCAACCCTTTATCCATCCCCAAAAGTATCCTTAAGGAAATCAACAGGAGACTTAGGGACTTCTTGTGGAACGACTTAAACCAAGGCAGAAGCAAAGTGAAGATCAGTTGGGACAAAATTTGCAAACCTAAGCAATAGGGGGATTGGGCTTCCATTATGCAATGATGAAACATGGGGTGAGTAGGGGGCGGAATTTGTGGTGGTTGTGCTACAAAAAGGAGGATTTATGGGTGAAATGGATACCCAATGTAAACACAAGAGTATCTGGATTCTATAGTCAAGGCAGGATATGTCAAGGACTCTCAAAGAAATTCTAGAGACCAGACAATGGATGTAGAATCAGGTATTGCACAGGATTGGGATTGAAGCATGTCTTTTTGGTATCATAATTGGCACTATAAAGGTCCCCTATCTAAGGTGGAGGAGGTACATGCCTTGAAATTGGTGGTGAATCCAACTACTAAATAAGTATGCTCATTTGAAATAATCAGTGGATATGGCCCTTCCACAATAGTAGAAGTGCCAGCCTCATCATGGAAGAGTTGCCTCGATGTCAGGCAGGAGAGCATGATGAAATTCAGTGGTTAGCAGATAACTCAAGGAAGTTTAACACAAAAGCCTGCAAAACACTGTTATAGGCTACACAGAGCACAAGGTAGGAGTGGGCAGCCTTAGTATGGGACAGTGATCTTAAGCTAGCTCACTCATTCATCTTATGGATGGGAATCAATGGAGGGTTGCTTACAAGAGATAAGATCAGGTTCTTCATTAGCAATTTGAATTGTGAGTTATGTAATGCTGAACTGGAAAGTTTGGAATACCTCATGATTCTATGTAGGTATACTAGACAAGTTTGGGGTTTGATAAAGATTATACTCAACGTGGCCTGACCTATGGATTCTTGGAGTGAAACTATTGCTTGACTGGGGAAACTTAAGAGTGTATAATGCGACTGATTTCAAAGCTATCAAGTTAAGTTGGGCAGCCTTGGTGTACTACATATGGAAAGAGTTCAATTACAAAGTATTCAAACAAGAAAGTAGAAGCAATGAAATGTTTTTCAGGTCATTTTCCTACATTGCAGATTGGTCATGTTAGCCAGAGGAATAGCTGCAAATATGACAAGTAGCACGAAGAGCAGATGGGGATTAGAGCAATACTTGTCTAAGTGGTCTCGTAAGTTTCCCTCGATCTTAGGATGTAGACAATTACTAGGAACCACAAATCTCTGTAATCTAGATACTTTGGATTATACTAGTTTTTTGTCCTCTAGATTGTATATATATTTTTGTAATGAAATCTATTAATTTTCGGAAAAAGAAAAACTACTGTAGTATTACTTCCTATATAGGGATAACATACTAACAACAAATCTCTACAATTTGCTTGCTCTTACTGAAATTTAGTTAAATCCTACCACCTCTCTCCTCTGTTTGTACTTAATACATGAACCTAACCCTTCATCCAGTCTACATTTGTTATGAGGTTTGATATTTGTATGTTATGTAACTTTTATAGGAATATTTTACCTTCCATGTACTTAGGTATCCTATTGATGCAAAATAACTTAAAGTATGTAAAAGAAATAAAAGAGCAAAGATTAGTCAACCACAAGCTTTAATTTGGTGGGATGAGGATTGAAAATTAAGTTGACAACAAAAGATAAGAGCTGAAATTTGGATTATGTTAGGATTCCTTATTAGTTTGGAAGTAGTAGTAAGTTAAATATGTTATTTTATTTTACGTATGTTATTCTAGTTATTTAGGACTTAATATAATTTTTATTAGAATATGATTTAAATTTGTTAAGAACCCTTTCCTATCAGAGTAAGGGTTCTAAAAACATCTTTATAAATATGTGTATATTCAGCTCTTCAATGACAAGCAATCTGAAATTTTTCTACAAACTTGAGTTTTCAGCTAGAAGGTGTGGTGCTTTCTTCTAAGAGTGATTCTTAGACCTTAAGAGTAATTCCTAATTTTCTACTCTCCATTGTTTGTGTTCTTCAAAAAATTCCAGCCATCTTAATCCTAAACTCCAACTATATTAAACTCTGAAATTCTGAGCCCAAATTTCTAGTAATCAAATCCTAAAAACCCAACCATACCAGTATTCCTAGCCAAAATCTAACCCTGAAGTTTGATATTCCAGAAGTCTAATATCAGCCCTATGTCCTAATTTTGTAATTTTAGCTATGGTAGATATTAGGTTGCTAGACTATCAGGTTTGATGGTTGAATTTTGACTAGGAATGTAGAATTTTTAGATTTTGTATGGCTAGAATTTTAAGGTTTGGTTGCTAGAAGTTTAGGTTTAGGATTTGATGGTTTAATATGGCTGGAATATGGGTTTGAGATGGTTAGAATGTAGGTTTGAGAGGGCTGGAATTTAGGTTAGGGTTGATGGAATTTAGAGAAGAAACACAGAGAATGAAAAGTAGGGAACTAAGAATCACTCTTAGGATCTAAGAATCACTCTTAGAAGAAAGCATCACACTTTCTAGTTGAAAACTCGAAGTTATAGAAAAATTTCAGATTGCATGTTGTTGATGAAAGACTTACATATATATAGTATTCTTAGAATCCTTATTCTAGTAGGAAAAGGATTTCTAATTTAAATCCTAATATAATAGAAATTCTATAAGTCCTATTCAACTAGGATAATATATCTAAAATAGAATAACATTATACTACTACTTTCTATCTAATAAGGAATCCTATATCTGAATTTCAGCCCTTATCTTCAATTTCAATTCAATATCCAATCTTCATCTCACCAAATTAAAGCTTGTGATTGGTTAATCTTTCCTCTTTTATTTCTCTTATAGACTTTAAGTTCTTTTGCATCGCATCCCCTATATTGGGGTAATAGTATTAGCTTGTGTTGCCCTACTATTATAAAAATATGGGGTAAGACCTAGTAAACAAGTCATTATTGTCTATTTTTCATGTTTACAACATGCCAACACTTGGTTATTTAATGTTTCTGCGATTAAGACACGGTTCTGATTAATTTTATCAACAATTACCATGGCGTTTCTTCCTGTGGGAAAAAGATGATTCTGCTATCTTCGTTACATAATACATCATTCTACATGATTCATTTCAAAGCTTAGGTTTTCATTTGTTTGGTTTTTGGTCCATTAAGAAGGTTTTTGCTTAAAGTCTGAAAAGTAGATAATGGGGTCTTTGTGCTTTGCTTGATAATTCTCTACTCTAATCTGTTTATGTTAAGTTACCTAGTTTCAAGTTTATCGTTCACTTTTCTTGGTGAATTATTTCAATTTAAGTTTATTCATTTCTAAAAACCTTTTAGTGGTAATGAAATATTTCCTCATCTAGGAATTAACAAATGCGATCACAACATCCATTGTACTTCGTTTATTGTCTCAAACAGGTAACTAAAGTTGGACGAGATGCTGTCCTGTATGTTGAGTCTCTTATTGAATCTATCATGGGAGGATTGGAGGGTTTGATCAATATTCTTGACTCAGAAGGAGGATTTGGTGCATTGGAATCTCAGGTTGCATTTTTAATTCATGCTGTGTTAATAAGGAATTCTTAAAATGATATTAGTTCACTCGAACTAAAATTTTTAAGAATGTTCAGCTTCTTCCAGAGCAGGCTGCTTTGTATCTGAATAATATAGCTAGAGTTACAATTCCTTCAGCAAAATCTCCCAAGGGAACAATTGGTTTTCCTTTACCTGGGCATGAAAGCTATCCTGAAAACAATAGTTCTATCAAAATGTAAGTTTTGTGACTGTTGTTTCTGTTGGGAATCATGAGTACAGTTGGGGTTTTGACCAAATGTTGGTGGCAGGTTGGAGGCTGCAATGCAAAGGTTGACCAATTTGTGTTCAGTTTTGAATGATATGGAGCCTATATGTGTGCTAAACCACGTCTTTGTGTTAAGAGAGGTAACACATGCCAACTTCTATTCCATTTTAGTTGGTTAGTTACATGATAGGAAATTTCTTGATGTGCGCCTGATTTCCATAAATAAGGAGCTATTTTTCTATTTGAAATTAGACAATATCAGGCAACTTGGAGTTACTTTTCTAACAGCTTTAGTCTTGTGTGCAGTACATGAGAGAGTGCATCCTAGGGAATCTGAGAAGGAGACTGCTAACAGTATTGAAGACCGACAATGATCTTCAACGGCCTTCTGTATTGGAGTCAATCATCCGAAGGCACATGAGTATAGTTCATCTGGCTGAGCAGCATGTCAGCATGGATCTAACCCATGGTATTCGAGAAGTTCTACTTTCTGAGGCTTTCTCAGGACCAATTTCTTCTCTCCATCTATTTGATAAACCGGAAGAGCAACTCTCTGGATCAGCTAATGACATTATATGCAACTGGTACATAGAAAACATTGTGAAGGATATGTCAGGTGCTGGAATCATGTTTACACCAATGCACCAATGCTTCAAGAGCACAAGGCCTGTAGGTGGATATTTTGCGGAGTCAGTTACTGACCTCAGAGAACTGCAGGCCTTTGTTCGTGTTTTTGGTGGATATGGAGTTGACAGGCTAGACAGGATGATGAAAGAACACATGGCTGCACTCCTTAATTGCATTGATACATCATTACGGTCAAATCGTGAAGTCTTAGAGGCAATTGCTGGCAGTATGCATTCTGGTGACCAGATAGAAAGAGAAACATGTTCAAAACAAATTGTGGACTTGGACACCGTCATTGGATTTTGTATTGAGGCAGGACAGGCACTTGCATTTGATCATCTTCTTGCAGAAGCTGCTGGGATTGTTCTTGATGAAGACGCACCATTGATTCATTCGCTACTTGCTGGGGTAGTAAAGCATATTCCAGAAGAAGTACCTGAAAAGAAAGAAATCAGGAGGATAAGATGGGTTGCTAACAGTGTTAATATTGTTAAGGATCATGATTCTGAATGGGTGAGGTCAATCTTGGAAGAGGTTGGGGGCGCAAATGATGGTTCTTGGACCTTATTACCCTACTTATTTGCCACCTTCATGACATCAAGCATTTGGAGCATGACTGGCTTCAACATTGATACAGGTGGCTTCAACAACAATATCCATTGCTTGGCAAGGTTGTTTTGCTGCCTTTGTTTAAATATATATACATACTCATAATGAAATATTTAAGCCTGGGGTCCCTTGTCCGCTTTTTTATTCAGATTTGCACTGATTATCATGTCAAATAAATTCTCTAGATGCTGTTCATCTTTTAATTCCAAAATATATGTTTCTTAAAGCTTTCTTGATATGAAACTACTTGGTGTAAGGTACTTGGTTTCTGAATCTTGGAACAAATGCATGTCAAATGCAGTTGGAAAGGGTTTGGAATTGCTAGTGAAGAAATGATATTCAAATATTTGACAATCTAATATTGTTGGCAGGTGCATTAGTGCTGTGATTGCAGGAAGTGAACTGGTGAGATTGGAACGTGAACATCATCAGAGACTGTCTCTTTCTAATGGTCATGCTGTTGAGGCTTTAGATCCTGAATTGCATAGCCATGTGAATGCCGAAGCTAGCATAAAGTCCGCAATGCAGCTTTTTGTTAAATTCGCTGCTGGTATTGTATTGGATTCTTGGGGTGAAGCTAACAGGTAAAATAAGCATTTTATAAATACGTCCTCCGTGCATGCACACATAGAGATAAACACCAAACTTGCTGCTACATATACATGAATTCATGTCTGAGTTATTGTGTTTCCTATCAGCCCATGATATGTATTATGACTATAAAGCTTCCATGATGATTTGAAAGGCAATTGATTGTCTAAGCTCAACTTGAAGAAAATTACATTTACACTTGTCAAACCATGCATTATCTTTTGTTTTTCTTGCATGTTTGGATCTCTGGTTCATAATATACTGATTTCAGAGTGAGTAAATAATTGGTTCATTGATCTTTTCAGAAAGGTTTTGGTAATAATTCATTATGAACTTCCAATTTTTACGATGGAAGTAGCTGTTTAACTATTATACACATTCTATGCAGATCTCATCTTGTACCAAAGCTTATTTTCTTGGACCAACTATGCGAGATCTCTCCATACATTCCTAGAAGCAGCCTTGAAGTCCACGTTCCTTATGCGATTCTCCGTTCAATTTATAGCCAGTATTATTCAAATTCTCCTTCCCTGCCATTGGCAATACTTGGTGCATCTCCTCGCCATTCGCCTGCTGTGTTGGTGGCGCATGCATCTCCTGCATTGAGGCAGCTGCGTGGAGACTCAACTCCTCAGTACAGTGTAAATGATTCTGGCTACTTTAAGGGGTCTTCACATGTCCAGGAGCATCCTTATGATGCTGACAGTGGAAGTATAAGAAGCTCTGAAAACAAACACCGGAATATCCGCCGTTCTGGGCCTTTGGACTATAGTGCAAGCCGTAAAGTGAAATTTAATGAAGGCTCAACTTCTGGAAGCACGGGTCCCAGTCCACTGCCACGGTTTGCTGTGTCAAGATCTGGTCCTATATCATACAAGTAAAAATTCAGAAACTTGTAGTAGTATGATACTAAGTCATAACCAACTTATTGATTTAATATCAGGATTTCCAAGGAATGAGATACCGCATAAATTATATTTTGGTTTTTACTAATCTTGATTTGTATTGAGCAATCGAGGTCTTTCATCGCTTTTCCTTCCGTTATTTCGTTTCCTTGATGACTAATAGTTGAATTCGTGTTATCTGAATCAATCTAAAGGATTCAAATCAGAATGTGGTAAAATGCAATTAAAATCTTGTGTGATTATATGGTTTTGAAGAATTTATAAGTGATCTTTGTTATAGACAAGGATTATGCGGAGAGAAATGTTGGAGACCATAGAAGATGAAGGAAAGGACATTGGATGGGAGAAATTCACTCTAGTAAATAATCAAATACGCACTGTTTGTTTCCAACAATTGTAGGAACTTTATAATTTTCATGTTCATGCATCATATTTTAAGAGGCAGATATATAGTTTTCGTGACCATTTTTCTCGATAACAATTGGCATCAAAGCAGTTGAAACTTGGCATACAACCATGGCAGAAGGCACTAGCAGGGGTGTTCATGGTAGGGTAACTTGACCCGTTCGTAAATAACCTGAACCTGAACCTGAATGTCAGGTTCGGCAATTTCACGAACCTGAACCTGAACCTGAACCTGAACCTGAACCTAAAGAACCTATAGGATCG
>JANKOE010000206.1:39654379-39674555 GCA_026284465.1 Erythroxylum citrifolium | reverse complement strand
TCTTCATTGTCTTTGCTTCGTCTGTTTTCTGTAAGTAACTACTTTCCAGACGTTCATTCAGCTGCTTTTCATTTTACCTTTTCCTTTGTGTATCATCAAAACTTAATCAATACGTAAAGTCAATTTTGACTTAACAAATGCTAAATCTTTGCTTAAGCGTACCTAAGCGAGATTGCCTCACGAAGGTGGGCGCGACTTGCGGTAGAAGTTCGGGTCCAAGGAAAACCTTTGTGACAATTAGTACAAGCTTTTGAGCTTAAATATTATGTTTTTGACGTATTTTGATATGTTCGCTAGTGTTTCATGGTCAATATCGAAGAACGAAAGAGTTTCACAAGACATTCGGGTCAAAACAACAACCTAAGATTGAGACAGAAGCTCCATGAATGGCCCACAATCGTGGCTTGCATGCTATGATCGTGACAAAAGGCTCAGATGTGAGCCATGATAGTGGCCTGGGTCAGGTAGACGCGCAGACACTTACGAACTTCACATTTCGAGAGACTTTTTGGATCTTTCGGACCTTGAAAAAGCCCTAGGGTTACCCAAAACATAAGAGACTATTTAAAGAACAACAAAAGGAGAGAAAAGGAGAGCTTTTCCGTGCAGCCATTTTTGGAAACCTTAAGAGAGAATAGGAAGAGAAATAGAGGAGGTAGAGAAAGAAGAAGTAGTCTCTACATGCGATAAGTGTAAATTGCATCGTATTTTAAGGCATAGTTTGATATGTGTTTAGCTGTTAGTTCAATCATTTAGTATGTGTTTAGGTTATATAATTGTGTTAGTTTGTTAATTATTTATGTTTTAAGTGTTTTATGGGTTAGTACAAGTCTTTAAGCTGAAGTATTATGTTTTTGAGGTATCTTGATGTGTTTGCTAGTATTTTAGGGTCAACATCGAAGAACGGAGAAGTTTCGGAGATATACAAGCTGAAACAACGGCCCATGCCACAATTGTGACAAAAGCATCAGATTTGGCGCACGATCGTGGCCTGCACGATCGTGACATAAGCCTAAGAAATGGCCTACGCCTGTGGCCTGCGTCGAGTAGATGCGTAAACACTTAAGAACGTTAAGTTTCGAGATATTTTTTAGATCTTTCGAAATCTGAAAAAACTATAAGACTGTTCAGAACACAAGAGGATATTTAAAGAACAAGAAAAGAGGTAGAAAGGGAGCTTTTGGATTAGCTACCTTGAGAAACCCTAGAGAGAAATCATCGAGATATAGAGGAAGAGAAGAAGGAAAAGAGAAGAGGGGAAGGAGCTGACTCGACGTACTTCCTAGATCAGGAGGTTTCCTGACGTTGCTGCTTCCCATCATCCATTTAGATTATATTTCTTGTTTAATTTCAGTTTTATTATTGTATATAATTTGATTGAACAGTTGATGATAGGATCTAGAATATTGAAGATGTTCTAAACTCAACTTCAGAATTTTATTCTTGAAGTAATATAAATCTAATATTTATATTCTTATTGGATCTGTTGTGGTTTGATTTTGCAATTGCATAATTTGGTAATAAACTGAGAGGGTGAATCAAATGAAAAACAATTAAATTGGACTAATGAGAGTTAGGTGATTTAATAGAGACAATAATTGAATCAAATTGAGAAATTGTGTAAAGAGAGATCTTTCATAGGTTTCTGATAGTTTATTAGAGAACTTCAGAACTAATTAGGGTTTTGGATAGGTTGTAAATTGAGAGATTGCAACACCCATAATCTGATTAGGGTTTATGATTTAAGGTTAATGGTTATAACTGGAAAAAGAGTAATCAACCTTAGGATAGTCTAGAACCAACAATCCAATAATTTATAATCAGTTAGGTTAGCATTAATGATAGGTAAAATCTCCTTTATCTCAATTGGTAATTTCTTTTGGTTGATTCTTGGTTGTGTTGTAAATTACTTAGTAATCAGTATTTTCGTGTTTGATTCTTAAATTGATTGATTGAATTAAATTCTCGTATTAGTTTCGTGCAACTTGAATTTATGTTAATATTTTTGACCTTAGATTTTAGGATTAGATTAACTCCCTCCTCGTGGGATCGACACCTTTGGTGCTACACTAACGAACCGTTCGCTTGCGGATCATCGAAGGTTAATAATTAAAACTCATACATAACCAACCTCGTGATCAACTTGCTTCCCAGATCAGGAGGTTTCCCGATGCTCCTGCCTTCCTAGATCATCCATTCTAAGTTTTTATTTCTTTTTCGTTTCAGTCTTATTCATGTATAAAGTTGGGATGGATTGTATGATGATAGATGGTAGAATGTTGACGATGTTCTAACTCTTCTTCGGAATTTTATTTTGATTTAATGATAATTTATTCGATTGTGTTTATTGGATGAATGTTGTAATTTGATTGTGTTCTTGCATAATTCAGTAATAAACTTAGAGGGTGAACTTTATGAAAAACGATTAAATAAGATAAACGAGAGTTAGACGATTTAATAGAAACGTGATAAATCATATTGGTAATTATATGAAGAGAGATTCTGTGTGATATTCTGATAGTTTATTAGAGTGTTTCAGTTCTAATTAGGGTTTTGAATAATTTGTGAATTGAGAGATTACAAATTTTATAATCCAATTAGGATTTATAAATTAGAGTTTAATGCTTATAACTTAAGAGAGAGTAATCAATCCTAAGATCATCTAGAACCAACACCCCATGAACAAATAATCAGCTAGGTTAGCATTAATGATAGATAAAACCCCCTTTCTCATAACTTGGTAAGTTCTTTGGTTGATTTCCATTGTGCATGCTTGTTGCTCAGTTGCTAATTCCTTTATATTTAACTTCTGATTTAATTGATTGAATTCAATTATCGTATTTACTTCCCGTTGCATTGTTTATTTTTAGTTTCATATCTTTTCAACCTTAGATTTTTAGGATTAGATTAATCCCTCTCCTTGTAGGATTGACACCTCTTATACTACAGTCACGGCCCGTGCGCTTGCAATAGACACCTCTTATACTACAGCCTTAGATTTGTTACGTTTCTATTAAATCAGATTAATGAGAGTTAGGCGATTTAATAGAAACGTGACAAATCATATTGGTAATTATGCGAGGAGAGATTCTGTGTGATATTCCGATAGTTTATTAGAGTATTTCAGATCTAATTAGGGTTTTGGATAATTTGTGAATTAAGAAATTACAAATTTTATAATCCAATTAGAATTTATAAATTAGAGTTTAACGGTTATAACTCAAGAGAGAGTAATCAATCATAGGATCATCTAGAGCCAACACCCCATTAACACATAATCGGCTAGATTAGCATTAATGATAAATAAAATCCCCTTTCTCATAACTTGGTAAGTTCTTTGGTTGATTTCCATTGCGCATGCTTATTGCTCAATTGCTAATTCCTTTATATTTAACTTCTGATTTAATTGGTTAAATTCAATTCTCGTATTTACTTTCCGTTACATTGTTTATTTTTAGTTTCATATCTTTTCAGCCTTAGATTTTTAGGATTAGATTAATTCCCCTTCTTATAGGATCGACACCTCTTATATTTACAGTTGTAACCCATGCGCTTGCAGTAAGGAAAAACATAACATGTGCTAGTTTTTTTTATTCTATTAATGTTCAATCTTAATAGAATAATGATTAAGAACAATTTAAGGATGATATATAAATGTAATATAAATTTTATAATTATAATCTCATTATAATTTCATTTACAATGTACAATTATTCCATGAACTTTTGTTATATACATCTAAACATATACAAAATAAAAAATATCTTTAAATAACTGTAACTAAATTATAACCGGAGCAATTTGCTGCAAGGCATAAAACAATTTTAAGGTCGTGCGCCTCCCACTATTTCTTCTTATATCATTGACTCCACCCTTATCGCCTCTTCTGAAGAATTTATTACCAAAACATAACTTTTAGCCCAATTAAAACACAACCTGGACCAAACCAAACGTTGGATGGCTCAGTAGGCAAATCAACACAAGCAGGATAAAGAATTTGGCAGATTGGATTTTTGTTAAATTAAGGCCTTACCGACAAATCTTGATGCACCGTCAGCAATTAGAAAAGCAATAAAAGTGATTTATGATCATTTTCGAGTGCTTTGACGGATTAACATGGTTGCGTATGAACTAGATCTTCCAACAATAATAAGGATTCAACTAGTATTTCACATTTTGTTGCTCCATTCATGCAAAGGAAACCCAGAGAACTAGGCCTGCCCATTGCCTTCTTTGATTGATGAAAGAAACCCTATTTTGAGTCCCAAAACCAACCTTAGAACTTACACTGTCAACAATGAGTGATCAGATTCGCCAGGTCTTAGTGTACTAAGAGGCAACCAATGGAGGAAGTTACATGGGAGAATTTAGAAGACTTTCAGAAAGCTTATCCGCAGTTTGACTTAGAGGACAAGGTCAGTTCTCAGACGGGCGGTAAATAATAAGGATATGGATCATTTGCAACTGCAAAATATTTAATAAGGTCCAAACGCATATTGAAGAAGCTAAGCTGGTACAAAGAACAAGTAAATATTAGGTTCCTAGTATTCCATCTCTTAAACTCTAGCTAAATAAAGAATACACTTTGAGTGTCTGAATTTGATATACATTTCTTGATTAAAAAATTTAACAAATTCAGTTGTATGGAGCATCTTTAAATATTTTTAAAAAATGAGAAACAAACAAGTTAATGTCCAAAATATTCCTCTTTTCTTTTTGCAGGGAACAACTTGAGGTTTTAGGAACAAAAACTGCAAAGTGAACAGAAAATTAAAAAGCTAAACAACAAGAAAAAGCTAACACTAAACACCAAACTTAAAAATTCCAATTGGTTGCCATAAAGAGACTTAGCTTAGAGTTAAATTCCTTGACAAAAGAAATCTCCCTATTCTAGTGAATTGGATTACGACTATGATCATAAAGAGTATTTTCCAGGCTTCTGAAAATTTTATCATGTCTTGCATTTCAAAAAGAGTAAACAGCATAGCTGAAAGATAATCAAATAAAATAGTGTCCCCTTCAATATTGAAATAGATCTTAAAAGCCACTGTTCTAAATGCAGCCGAGGAAGAGGATCGCACAGCTTGAGTATACCCGAATTTAAGGCTGTCTAAACAAACCTGATGACTAAGAGAAAGTGCATGTGTACCCTAAACAAAAATTTAAGGATGGAATAACCGTAGGGTGGATTGAGTGGATGGAAGGCTAATGCAGTTGGTTCTTTCGTAGTCTATGCAATTAATCACCTAAGCCACCTATAGCCCTGTCTTGTACCTTTGATTCAATGAGTAGACAATTCTTAATTATGGAGCTCCATTGTAGGGTCCTGTAATACAGTGTGAGTTGTGTGTATTGACAGGATTAAGGCTTGCATTGCATGGGAATTTCAATTAGGAAATAAGAAGCTTGTACTTGAATCTGATTCTCAGGGGCTATTCATCTCATCTGCCTGTCGTGGTGGGCAAGTTTTCAACCCAGCATGGCATCACCTCTTGTTGATGCTATTCAACAATTCTTGACAAGAGCTTGGTCTGTGCATATAAATCATATATAGCGTGAAGGATACTTCTATCCCCATTGGCTCGTCAATCTGGCATTCTCCCATGAGTTAGGACCCAATAACCACCTATTTGAAGATATTACAGCATTGCAGTACCTTGTTCTAGTATTGTAACTTTGTTTCTTGTAAAATTGTTTATTACAAAATTAAAAGAGGGGTGCAGGAATTTGGCGACATGTTTACGTTTAATCAAATATGAATAAAATAGACACACACTTTCTACATAAAATATATTTGTTTGTGAATAAAAGAAAGGATACTAGGAACTTGGTAAGCTATCTGCACTTAATCAAATATAATTATAAGAGGCACAAATATTAGTTTGCGTGTACTATGTTTTACCTACAGAACCCATGGAAGGAAGTATAGTCAAGATAAAGCTGGCAAGTAGCGAACTCAGCGGAGGTGATGCCTACAGAAATGAAAATGGAAAAAGCAAGTTCAGAATCCTTCAGCAATTAATGTCAACGGAAGTAAACTAGCATGCAGGACTTGGAACTAAACCTTAGAGTTTCCTTTGTCCCACGACGAACTTTGCATCTGATTGTCGGAAGACCAAGGCGCTGGTGAGCTTCATACCGATGGCAACCAGAAAATCCTTTGATAAAGATCAAACCAAGTACATGCTTGTCAACTTTGAAAATGTACGAGGATGGATAGCAAATTAATACTTCAAATATCAGAACATAAACAAGTCGCGTACCGTAGTAGTCTCCATCAACCTCCAGCACATCAATCTGTGCAACCACAATTGATGCTTGTTAGAAAAATCAATTTATCACATGGATTGTCTCCACAAAAGGAAGCCAGTTTGTTTGTCCAAACAAGATTATTTAGAATTTTGTTCACTATAACTCTTTAATATGGTATGGAAACTGAGTACAGTACAGTTAATATTCCGCACTTCAACACTACACAACGATTTATTCAGCAAGTTTGGAGTTTTCCATCTATAGAATAGCTTTTCCTCTCATGTAAACTCATCTACTTCCCTCAGATTTAGGCATGAGTTCCTTGACTTGGAGAAATTCATAAAACTCTTTTAAGAAGAACAAAAGGGATGAAGGGGATTAAAGAGTAGTTACAGGGACTTGGAGACCAATTTCTTTGATACTGTCCATCAGTTCCTTAACTTTATTTGGATCATTAGCTCTGGTTCGCATAAGAGGTCTCCTTATTTTGTCAAGTGGAATCTCCGTAATCACTGGCCCTCCTCTCTCTGTACTAAGCTTCTTATCTCCATTACTACCAGGGACAGCCCCTAAGACAAATCAATGAATCACCCACTTCCATAAGAAAAAGGATCAAAACATTCCCTCTTACTAAGAGACAGATAGAGATGAAGTACCGGTCGAGGAAGAGGCCGAGATAGACAAGCTCCTAAAGTTTATAGTTGCCAGTCGCATCGCAAAATTCGCCATTGTTAGAGCTCCTCTCTCTGTTACTCCAGACAATTGATAAGTAACGTATCGGCCACATGATATATGATCAAAATATCCCAACTTTATCACAGCCGTTAATCTTTTTAGACCTGAAAAGGCCATATATGGTGGCCCAGGATACAAAAATGCTTCGCATCTCATTTTCTCCTCTCCTTGTACGAATCAATGGCTGCGATTGCGTCGATTAACCTTATTCCGTATGTACACATTCTTCATCTCAGTCTATATATTCGTATTATCTTTCGAAGCAAAGCTTACGTGGGCATTTCTAACATTCCATTCTTTGTTCTGAAATTTGGACAACATACAGAAGGGGTAAGACGTTGAGAATTTTTCTATTAATAATGGTCTATATGCTGAAGTGGGGAGACATTGAGAATTTTTCTATCAGTATTGGTATATAACAAGATTCCGCGTTAAGCTCTTTTCTATTCGCAATAGAGATAGATGAGTTTATCAAAAATATTTAAGATGTACTTTAGTGTATATTATTTGTTGAAGATATTATTTTAGTAGATGAGACACGAGAGAGGAGGGTCAATGCTAAGTTAGAATGTTGGAGGAAAAAGTTAGAGTCAAAAGATTTTAAAATAAGTAGAACTAAGACTAAATACTTAGAATGTAACTTTTTGAGATATCAGGTGGTTAATGATGTGAACGTAAAAATTGGATCCAAAGTTATACTACGGAAATAGTATTTTAAGTACTTAGGGTCTATCATCTAGAGTAATCCAGAAATCGATGACGATATAATACATCGTATCAGATTAGGGTGGTTCAAATGGCGAAATACAGAAGGGGTTTTATGTGACCAGAAGATCTCACTTAAGCTTAAAGGTAAATTCTATTGAATGACGATTCGACCAACCATGTTATTAGGGCGGAGTGTTGGCCTACCAAATGCAAACATAACAACAAATTTTTGATGATGGAGATAGGGATGTTTTAATAGATATGTGACATTATCAGAAGAGATAAGGTTTAAAGTTGTATTGTGAGAGACAAATTACAGGTGGCTAATGTTAATGATGAGTTACGAGAGACAAGGCTTAGGTAATTCGAACATATGAGAAGGAGACATCCTGATGATCCAGTGAGACATGCGAGAAAATAATTTTTAGAGACTGTAAGAAAAAAAGGAAAGCCTACACAGAATTGCAGAAAAGTGATCAATAACAATATGGCAAGATTGGATCTTACCAAAAACTTAGCCCGTAATAGGAAACTTTGGCGTAATAGGATACGGTAAAGGATATCCATTAAAGAGAGCTTACACACTCTTGTAGGTTCTATGAAGTCGGACACTATGAATCTCTTGCGTCGTATTTACCTCTCAGAAAGTTACGTCTAGTTGTTCAGTTTCTATCTATCTAGTTGCTAGTAATGGACAAGCCATTATGTCCTACGACGTGACTTTTCAGCCAAAGTTTATACAAACAATTTTTGGCACTTAAGGAGCTCCTTGCTCGTTACCAGTTACGAGTGTAGCTTTGACAGTTTTTCATCTACCAGCTGCCAATTATCGAATGTGTTTTGTCACAATCATTATTTTAATATTATGTATTTATTTAGTTTAGTTTTAATAGTATTATTTGTGCATTTTTATGTATTTCTTTATTTTCAAATTTTGTCTCTGTCAGTGGGTCATTTAGACACAACCTTTCTACTAGTTAGGGGTAAAGCCGTGTACTAGTAGACCTTTCAAGACTTTTTTTTAATCTTATCTTCATATCATATTTGCATATGGGTAAAATAGTCTCTCTACTATATAAGGGTAAGGTTGCGTACTATCACACCTTCCCAAACTCTGCGTTAAAGTAGGATTTCAACAGGGTGTTGATGATAATGATGATGATAAAACACAATCAAGCATTGTGCGATAAGCAAAAGTGCAATATCAAATGTGAATGCCTCAGCTAAAGTGAATTTAATTTCCAAATCCTTAAGGATTTTCCATTCTTTTCGTTCTTCACGGTAGAGCTAGAGCTTAATGAACTTTTTTTTGTGTATTTGCAAGAATTATACAATGTTATCGAGTAGAACATTTGTTTTTATTTATTTATTTATTTCTTTATTTTGTATAATAAACTTTGCAAAAGGATATTTATGTCAAAACAAAAGTACTAGAGAAGATAAATGGGGAGATCTTGGAAGCTAACTCTCAAAATATGTGAGTTGAGCAACATGCATAAACCCAGTTGCCTTTTAATTGAGTTATGAGCTCTTTGGTGGTCACAGGAAAAAACAGGCTTCCTTTAGTTTGTTATTAAATTTGTAGCAACTCAAATTTGAGGATCAGAGGACTTTAGATCATTGATTGGGAAAAGCTTAGAGTTCATTTGGTTCTATTTCTATTTCTGTTATAATTTTTTGTTTTTGTTTTAGTTTTGGCTTTCGTTTTGGTTTTGGTTTTGGTTTTTTGTTTTTGTTTTTCTTTTAAATAAAAATAAAAACTTGTTTTATTGTTAATATCAATATATTTATATTTTTGTTACTAAAGATAATTATATATTATATAAAACTTAAAAGTAAACTATATTTAGTTAATTAAAATTTTTAATCGTTTATATAATATTTATTAATAAATTATCAATAAAAATATTTTATCTTATTAAAATAAATACTTTAAAAATTTTATTTTATATAAAATTAATATATATATCCACCATATCGTCCAAGGTCTCCTTTTGATCTTATTTATGGATGATGAGTCATCTAAGGCAAAGTCTTTCATAGTACACTAGTCTTATCCAATGCTTACCCAAGTCAAGTCTATTAGTCACAGTTTGTCTATTTGAGCACACATTAAGTTCTTAGAGCTCTCATATGTCTCCCCCATATTTATGATCTAACTAACCTTCAACCTAAGGTCTATCTCAAGTTATCTTTTAGTCTCACATCCAAATCTCGCATCTCATCGAAGATTTCCTTCAATGTGCACCAATGTATGCCAACTCATTGATAATGCCTATTTTCCTTGCCTACTCGTAAATCTTTGCCTTATTCCATCGCCCCGGGTATCAATCTTTGGTCAAGACTCTCTAATGCTAACACAGTTCTGCAATTCGGACATAAAGGTCTAATAATATAGTTAAGGAAAGTATTGAAGAAAGCATAGATTGCCAACATGAAGAAAGTGGACCAAATTAGGGTTTGTTTAAATAGAGATGATCTTTACACCATTAAGATTTATGCATTAGTTATTTATCAGTGATGGAAGATCACTTAAGAGGCCTTGCGCACTATAATAATGTGGGTGGTGGGCATAAGACAAACAAATGGCTACACAATTCTAATTAGTGGAATTACAAATTGAAACTTAGAATAGGCAGGTTGCTTAGTGATACAAAGGTTTCTTTAGACACCAAAATTATGCCGCAAGTTGTGTTTATTCTTTTATATGATAATCTTACTTAGGTCTGTTTAAGCGAGACTTAGCCTTCCTATGTGATTGATGACAAAAAAACTTTGTTCTCAAATGCCTTGCAACCCTCAAAGTGTTTAACTCTAACACTCAAGTAACAATAATATGAAAGTATTAAATAATCATAGGCAACAATAAACACAAAAGAGCTATAGCAAAAACTAAACTTTATTACTTTCACAAAAGTATAAAAAATGAATGCTCTCTCTCAATGTGCTCCCTTCTTCTCTATCTATTTCTAAGGAAATGCTCAAATAGGCAACTTATAGGCATTTTTGGCTTTACAATTTAGAATCTTAATTAAACTGAACTAACTAGACCACCTATATCCTTATTAGATTACATCACATTAACTAATTGGATGACACTTCCATCTAACTAGGGCTCTATTTAATAAGATTTGGATACATCAAAATCAATAAGATAAGAGATTGTTTTATAATTTTATTTGTGTTATTGTTCCATTTGTTTAAGTTTATATTTTGTTTTTGTTTTTTCTTGAGGACAAGCAAAAGTTTAAGTGTGGGGATATTGATAGGTGTAAATTATACTATGTTTTGATATATGTTTAAGTGTGTTTTTTAGTATTTCTTAGATGATTATCATGTATATAGGCTTAGAATTATGTTATTATTAGTGTTTGTATATTCTAAGTGTTTGTGTGGTTTTTAGTATATTCTAAGTATTTGTGTGGTCTTGTGCATGATTTGGATCTTAATTTTATGTTTCAAAAGGTGTATGATATGTGCTTGAGTGTATGGAAACAAGAAATTGAAGAAAAGAGAAGAATTGGAAGTAGAGAGCACACACAACAATTCTAGCAAGTGTCAGCTTTTCCAGTATGTGACTCTTACCATTTAGGAAAGAAGCTAAGAAAGAAAGAAGAGGAGAGAAGAGAAGAAGAAAAAGAAGAGGAGTTGTTGCTGCCAGCTACTCCTCATCATTCCTTTCCAAGTTCATTTCTTATTCCTCTTGTTATTTACTTCATATTTAGATATGAAGATGATGAATACTTATTTAAGAATGTTCTAAACTTCATTTAGGATTTATTTTTGAATCAATTGTGATTTGACTACTTTTGATGGTAATGTGTTGGGTATTGTGATTGTTTATCCTTTTTGCATACTTTAGTAACAAATCGAGAGAGTGAATCAATAGTAACATGATTAGGTTAGGTAATGAGAATTAACAACCTAATAGATCACATAAATATCAAATTGGCAATTATACTAAGAGAGATCTTGTGTGAGAATCCGATTGTCTATTAGAGTGCTTAAGAACTAATTGGAGCATGGGTTGTTTTGTTAATTAAGAATTTGCAAAATCATAAATTCATATTCAATTAGGAATTATGATTTAGGGTTTAATGATTAGGTCTTGAGAGAGAATACTCAACCTTTCGAAATTCTAAGACCGATACCAATTAACTCAAAAGTAATTAAGTTAGCAATTGACAATAGAATAAATGCCCTCTTCTCGTAATTGATTAATCTTGTCTTGTGCGATTTCTTGAGCGTTAAGTGGATGTACTTTAATTTGATTTCCTTGTGTTCTGAACTTTATCTTCAATCAATTTATAATCAATTGATACATTTTTTGTTTTTAATTTTTATTTTCATTTTTATCACATTTATTGCAACCTTAGAAAACATTAGGATTCAATTAGTTCAGTAATTCCTCGAGGGATCAATATCTCAATTATTACACTTTACGACCCATTCACTTGCTGATTATTAAAGGTTTTATAAGATTAAAACTTGCACAACACCATCCTCGAGCTTCCTTTATATTATGATTGCCTATGAAAGATAAATTGTAAACTGTTGACAGGCTGAAGTTTCTTAACATTCTTAATAGATGCATTCTATATATGAGAGATAAAGAAAGTAGTGATCATCTATTTTTTCAATGTCAAATTGTCTCCAATATTTGGTGATATTTACTTCACAAATGCTATATTCAGCATGCTCTAAGTAATTGGAATTCCATCAAAAGGTGGTGTACTAACATTAATCATCCTGATAACATAATTATGTGATGCTTCTTCCTAGCTATGTCCTTTCTATCCAATTCCATTTCAGAAAAGAAGTCAAACATTACAACAATTTATTAATAGTATTCTACAACAAATCAAAGGCTATATTAGTTTATACCAATTCATGTGTCAGAACTCTAATTATTATACTATAATAAGGAATGCATAAGTTATTACTTTCTCTACTTTGAAGAAGGTTGATATTGGGATCTTGCACTAGGATACCTTATTTGTAAACTCTTGTACACCTCTTTGTAGCTTTTGTACACTTTGATTGCCTTTGTGGCTAAATTCATTACCTTTTTTTTAAAAAAAAATTGAACATTGTCTTAATAGATTAGGTGATTGGAGAAAATTAGGAAGTCAAATAAATTTATTTAAATTATAACTTCCCTATTTTTGTTTTAAATTGTATTATTTTCAATTTGTTTAATAGTTAAACATATTTTTATGCTTAGATAGGACAAACTATAATAATTAAATTTGATTTACACATACCCTATATGACCTTTTTATGTTAAAGTTATGCAGATCTTATATAAGTCATCAATTTGCTACTTACAATATAGTTAAGAGTAGGTTTAGGGTATTCTACATTCATCATTAAAAAAAAATCAACTCATGTTTGACTTTCACGTGTTAAATTATACCTTGCTTTTATAGGATTTCAAAAAACAACAATGTGGTAGTTAGATTTTATTCTACATATTTTCAGTGGAAAGGAATCCTTAAGGCCTATCACTTCTTGTTTCACCTCTAAATAACTTATCGAATTTCTCTTTAATTTATTACTTATATCATGCCCAAATTCAATGATAAACCTAAAAACTTTGGTCTTTATGATAATTCATGAATCATGTATCAACAATTTTATTAGGCATTGGGTCTAAAGTTGGTGCCATGTTTGTTAGTTTTCTTTAGTAAAAGCAATAGGACAGTGAAGACCCTCATTTGGTATAAAGTAAATATCTAAACATATAAGATAGTGCAAAGACCTCTCATTTGGGGTAATGTAGTGTAAAAACCCCAATATATGGAATAGTAGATACCCTGTATTTAGGATAATAAAGACCCCTCATTTAGGACAGTGTAAAGATCTTGAAATATGAGATAGCACAAAGACTAGTCCTCATTTGAGATGGTGTATGGACTCCAGCATACCAATAGCACTGAGACCTCTCAAATATGAGATTGTACCATAAGTGAAAATTGTGAAGTCAATCAGGTCTAAGTAAAATCACTTAGTTTGGCAAGCTCAATTCAATTAGAGATATCACTCGTAATGATAAATTTGTGGCTTATGCTCTAGTACAAAAAAATGAGAGGGTTTGAGATTCTGGTTTGTATAATAAGATCAATAGCAATGAAATCAAGGAAAACAAAACAAATATCAACTGGTGGACTTTCTGTAGACATGGTAAATTCACCAATGTGTTTTGTAAAAAGTTGTTCCAAGAGTAGGGAAACTTGGTAGCATGACATAAACTTGTCTGGCGTAAGTATATGTTGCCTAGAGTTTCAATCACAATGTGGAGATCCATCAAGAATAGAATACCTACAATTGATAGATTAAACAAGTATATGGTTATTCCAAATAGATGTATATTGTTCAAGCAGAAGCAAGAGAGTATTACTCACTTATTCTTCAAATGCCAGTTCACTCAGTTCATGTGCAAGGATACAAGAAGAAGATGCTTGTTAGGAGATACAATAAATGAATGGGATCAAATTGTAGCTTGGTGTTCGACGTTAAACATGCATGATAAAACAAAACAATAGTGGATTTTCGTTACTTTATCATATCTAGTGCAAGTTGTGTAGGATGAAAGAAATATGAGAATCTTCAAAGACATTGAGAAACAACATGCAAGGTTACACAGAGAAACTATTAAGGCAATTAATTAAGTTATACTTTATCACCTTTAAAGACAAAATGTAGAATAGATCTAGTCTTAAGTAAGCATGGGATTAATGACTAGAATGCACACTTGTTTTTGAGCCATTGTAATACTTTCATGATGTTTTGTTAACCCGTTCATTAGATTGGATGGTTTATACCTATAACAATAAGCATGGGATTAATGACTAGCATGTACACTTGTTTTTGAGCCATTGTAATACTTTCATGATGTTTTGTTAACCCGTTCATTAGATGTGATGGTTTATACCTGTAACAATTGTCGTTGCCTTTAATGGCTTAATTTAATTTACAATTTAAAAAAATAAAATCACCTAGTTCCTTAGGTTCAATAAAAATAACTAAACTTCTTTATGGTGAAATAAAAATGACGGTTATGCTGATAAGATGTAAATCCGAATGAGAAATTAACTTCCTAACTTTAAAATGAAGACTTTTAGCAATGGCTTTGACCTTCATTTTTATTTTTTCAAAAGAAGATTTTTATGATATTGCATTAGTCGAAAACTTCACTTTTTGAAAGAGAATAAAATATAATACAGTATCAACTTAAAAATTAAAATAATTGGTCTGTATAGAGTAAACAAGAAAAGAAAGAACCTTTTTTTTTTTTTTTTGAAGGTACGAGAACTGGGATGGGAGTTGGTTTTATAAACTTGAACAAGAAATGATGTTACTACCAAAACTAAATGCTTGGAGGGTTGAAGCCGTCATATTTGTCATCCATTTGCGAGGAGCGTTTGATTCCCCAAGTATATTATATGCATAAGATGGCCATCTTACATCTTGTCCACAGGAGCTTGTAACGCCCTTTCTAATCATCTTTTGTGTCCTCTCAAGTGCTACCAGATTTGAGAAAGTGGAGAAACTGTTGCCCACGAAGACATCAGCCCATGAGCACACTTGGTAGTCGATGGCTGATTGAATAAGATAAGGGTACTTTCTGTAAATGTTTTCAACACCTAGCCTCCTCTTCTCTAAGGGAATCAAACCTTGGCCCCAGCCATGGAGTATAGAAGAAATAGAATCTTGAAGAAGATTATGAGCCACAGCAATATAAACGACAGTAGGCTTTCTCAAGCCTACAATGTTCCTAACTCTCTTCATAATCTCCTGTTTGCTAGTACAAATTTCATTAAATTTTGATATTTGCTCTAACTTCTTACAGTGAATCATCCAATCTTTCTCTATCCTCATATGGACTGCAAGATAAGGCACTGGATGCAATGAAGACATATTTGAAGAACTTCCCATCTTCCTTCCCGCTTCTCTTATCTTTGACACAACTTTTTCAGCTTCTACTGCAATGTCATTGACCAAAACTAGGCATTCAAAAACCTTGGCATAGTCCTTAACAGACCAATGATCATGCCACAGAAAGGGGGTTTTTCCTACTATTCTAATTACCTCGTACGCATCAAATGGATCTCTGCTAAATTGTCTTAGTTGCTCAAAATCTCTCTCAGGAGTCCACTTCCTTCCCCTTCCCTTATGAAGTTCACAAACTCCAGTTTGATTCCTGAGATACGAGTAACGACCCAATTGCACAAACCCATTACAGAGCGAATTAAATCTTTCAAATTGGAACACCTGATCAAATGAAATCCCCTGCAAACGATCTGTTTCCTTGTAGAACAAGGAGGCACTTAAACTGGGCATCAGAAGTGTTCGATTTAGCATTCTAGCAGTTAAACAAGCTCTTGCAAAAGATATCTTTTGATTATTGAGTCCCCATACTATTTGAGGAACCTCCAAGAACATGTTCCTGCGAACTCCATAATCAGAATCCAATAAGATAGGACTATCAGTCCCACCAGAGGTAGAGAAAGAAGGAAATAATACAACTCTTAGTAACAGAATCACAGTAAGTAACCAAAGACATCTACACAGGAAAGAGTTCCAATTTCTGCCAAAGAAATTTCTTTGCTTCGAATTGAAACAAACATCCATTTCTGATTCAAGTGGTCAATAGATTGCACATTTTCCTTTCCAAGATGCAATTCAGACAAACCAAACAGCTTTCTTCAAACATGAAAATCTGCATGATCACCGAGAGAAGCTCAACACCATCAGTAAGTGGCGCAAAACAACTTTAAATTTCTCGTTGAAACTCTAAATATGCTCCGACATTTTATAAATTGCATTAAAAATATATTCACATGAATATTATTACAAAAAACTGCAGTAAGTACTTACAATCATCGAAAGATAGACAATTAGGTATTCTTCCAAATCTGAATACTTTGATGTTGATAAGAAAATACAACTTTGATATATTTAAATCTCAATCATGAATAAGAAGAGGAACCAACAGTTGTAGTTATAACTATAATAAACTCAATCCATTCCTAAAGAGTTCGGTTACTTTAATGTATCATTTACTTCTCGTTTCACAAATGCTTGAATTAACGTAATTTCTAAGTGCATTAATTATGAAACTGAATGCTTTGTAATCGTTTTCATCTTTTGGTTATAACTTATAACATTAACGGGTGTCATGAAGATACAATTTATGGGGAAGATAAATGACTTGATTTACATAAACTTATGACAAACTAAACGTTCATAACTCCCTCCAGATTCTTAATTTAATTTTGGATTAAGTAAAAGTAACATGTATTAGTATTAAATTTGAAATATACCTCCTCTGATTCATAATAAGTGTCATTTTAGATACATTTTAATTATTCAAAATAAGTGTCATTCTTGACTTTGTATGTATGTTTATAATTTTACTTCCAAAATTAACCTTTAATTTCTCTCTCATCTTAATTGCACAGATCGCAATTTGAAAGCAATTTAATATGCAATTTCTCTCACGATTTCTTATTAATATGCAATTTCTCTCTTATCTTAATTACACAGATTACAATTTCAAGGCAATTTATGAGAGTATTGATAAGGGTATATCTATGATTTCATTAGCTTTCTTAATAAGCGTGCATTTTTCTAAAACGACACTTATTATGAATCGGAGGGAGTAATAATCATATATGACATAAAAAACATTAACTTAAATTAGGCATTATCATAAACAAAAACTTATAAGCATTAATTTCACAGGTTTTATTGTGAACATGATTAATATAGCTATCTGTTTTTTTTTACAAACATATTAATCACATAATAGTTGGTTTGTTATTAAAAAATGTTATACCAAAAATTTGAAAATATCTCAATATTTATTTATAAATACCGGATCCAACTTTGTGTACAAGTTTTCAATCCATATTTTCGCCCATATGGAAAGTCTTCACTCTAATGCTATTTCGACTTTTTCATTAATTTTTTTTCCTACTTCTCTTTTTACGATGAATTTGATTCCATTTTTTTCCACCGCAACGGAAACCACATTTAGCTACTAAAAAACTCTTAACTAAAAGTCTCAAAATCGTTACTAATTACTCTACGAGGATATGGCGACGTTTTTACCTATGAAAATAAATCTTCGCTAATATATTTTTCCCTATGCTTTATTTTCGTAGCGAAAAATTATTAATGACGTTTTAGGAAATCGTCACTAATACATTTTGACTACGCTTATGTTTCATTGCTAAAAATTATTAGCTACATTTTTAGAAACGAAGTCAAAAGTTTTTAGCTACGCTTTTGAAAATGTAGCCAAATATTTTTAATTATGTTTTGTAAAATATAGTCAAAATGTCAATATACGTTTTAACGAAATATTATACCATGTTAATGATAATTATTAGTGGCATTTTTAATTTATATTATTATATATAATATTTAGATTTTTTATTCTTAATTTATTATAAAAATAATTGATAATTTGAAGCATTGTATATCATAAGTAAAATACCATTAAAGTATATCAACAAAAAGGAGATTCTTCATATACGAGATTTTAATTACAATCTTAACAATTCTATAGACAAAATAATAAATACAAAGACCAGTTTACATAGGACAATTACTCTTTAGTCTCATGAACCTATCAAGAAATAAGAAATGCTACTCTTTAGATCTTATAATAGGATCAAAACACATTACTCTCTGCTTCTTCAAGAATGAGGGCTTTAGTTGGCTTTCCAAACAGATCAGTGTGTTCTTGGAAAGGAGACTTTGTGAAGTTTGTTTCCCTTTAAAAATTGGGTGTCAAAAATTCATATATTTTCATAATACACTCAAAAGTGGCCTGCAACCATAAGTTCCATCAGAAAACAAATAGCAGAGAAGGACTTATGGTTACTCAAATTCAGAGCCTCAAGATATGATGAAATAAAAGCATAGAATAAAACCTTTCTTAATTCTATAAGTCACGTTACTAAGATTATACCAAAATGCAACCAAAATCAACAACTTAATATGAGAGCATACTAATCAAATGTGATACCACTGCAAATCTGGCTTTCATAATGAACATGAGGTAATATTCTTTTCGATTATGTAGAGGAAACTCAAAATGTCAAGGAAGGTAATATCAGTTTATTTGGACCGACGCATATCACCCAATAAAAATCCATACAAGCATGGATTCATCAACCCTCGCCATATTTAATCTACCATTTGATTACAAAGAACTTTATAAGTCATGTAATTATTACACATTGCATCATATTATCATTCACGCTTCAGAGTACCTGATCTAACTGCATGTGCACCATGAGATAATAATGTCACCATATGATGCATCTGGCTCATAGAACTAAATAACTAATAACAACTAAATGTTTGAAAAAATAAAATAGAAGCTAGCAATTCCTTCTCTTCTTTGTTTTTAAATTTTTGCTAGTTTTTAGAAAATAAGAATATCTTTTGTACAATACACTAGTATAGTCATAAATTAAAAAAAAACATGCTAATTGCAAGATTGCTACTTTAATAACCAATATTTCCTACTTATAATAAACAAAAAACTAAAGGTCTCACATTAGAAAAAGAAGTAAAGAAAAACACACTAAAATCATGAAATCCAAGATTTTTGTTGACTGTACCAAACCCCATCGGGTAAATTTAAAATAAAAGATTATAGTGGAAGAAGTAAATATTTAGTACCAATTGCAATGTAACATTTCTTCCAAACTCATCCCCATTTTCAATGACATCACAAAGTGCATCTGGAAGAACCTTTTAGAATTCCCTAACAAATTCTGAACCTTTTCGACGACTATTCTGCATAATATCATTTGTTCTGCAGAATATCATTTGCCAAATACAAAAAGCAAGCCTTTGCTCACGTGGAGAGCAATGGAATTGTTTGTCCCATGTTTCCACAACATGTTTTGCTTTGTTCTTATGGATTATAAGTAACTTCAATTAAATCAAAATCCATCGATAATGAAAGAATTCCCAAATCTAGTGTAAACGTAGTAAACTAAGTAATAACTTAATCAAACATACCTTAAATTTCACAATAATTTTTCACTGATCTCTCAACTTCATTAAAACTCTAAGTTTCATAAAGAATTTTCATTAATTGCCTAATTAAAAAAAAACCCTAATTTTCAGAGAAGATATCGATTCATACAAAAATTAAAAACCACAACTTCAGGAAACAAGAAATTATTCAAGAAAATAAAAGAATCGAACCTCGGAGGGAGGCTTTTCCTAAAAAAGGAAGCGAAGAGCCTATAAGTACTAGAGGCAATGAAGCTTTGCGAGGGATCCACAAGCTTCGACAACCAACCATGCTTGTTATTTGTGGTGTTGGCAATAAGGTTCAATCACAGACTGAGGTCAATCATACGGGGAGGTGCGAGTTGTTAGTAGTGTGCCCTAGGCCAATGGATATATGTGATTCATGTATTAACATTATGACTTGTTAATAATATATTAT
>JANKOE010000206.1:39041703-39061102 GCA_026284465.1 Erythroxylum citrifolium | reverse complement strand
ACAAACTAGGAGTAAACCTAGAAAGTATAATACTCAAAAGAAGAGTTTTCAGAATCGCTATCATCAACAGCATCATGAATTGTATGATATTATTTATTACTTTAAGCTTTAGTTAAATACTAGTTTTTTAAGAAAAAAAAAGGTAAAGAATTAACCCGTTAAAGGCAATCAAAATGTACAAACTAAGTTATAAAAGAGCTACTGATCAGGTGTTTCCAAGGATGAGACCATCTCTAGCACATAACCATGCACAAATCTCCTAGAAGTTGAGGACAATTACAAACTATACACTTGTTTCAAAAAAAATATATACAAACTATACACTCCACATTCATTTAAACACGATCAAAAAGCTAAAAAATTATACTAATAATATAACCTAATCAGTACTTATTAGTGGACACCTGGATGCTCACACTGCTTATACCTAAAATAACCCATCTAGCTTGAAATAATCCAAAAATTTCTAATTGGTAGAGGATGGGCATAACAAAAACACAATGGTAGGTGTTGAAGTTGTTTAGCTTATTCAACTTATAAGGAGATTTAGTGACGGAGATACATATATACTTGGGGTCACTGGGCCCCCCAAGTTTTTTTAAAAAAATTATTTTTAATATATATATATATATAAATAGAGTTATTTAAGAGTTAATGGTGTACTGGCCCCCCAAAATTTTAAAAAATTAATTCTTGGGCCTCCTATCTTAAATTCCTGGCTCCGTCACTGAGGAGATTATAGTCCATTGAAATGAAATTATTTCAAAGGTGGTTGATTATGGTTGTAAAAAATGGTAAATCAAGATTTAATGAAGAGAAAGAAGGGTTTCTTATATTGGGTTTTGGTTTTTCAAAGTAATAAATAGTTTGGTTTTTCAATTTCTAAGTAATTGACACAAAAATTAAAGGATGGAATAAAGAGTCTATTTTTCAAAAACTAAGGGATCTTTCCTATTAAATACCATAAGCATTTTTTTAAACATATGTTCTCCCTCTTTTTAGTGGTAGAAACAAAAAATTCAAAGATGAAATAATGCGTCTATTTTTCAAAAACCAAGGGATCTTCCATATTAAATACCATGGACAGTTTTGTCTTTTTAAAACATGTGCTCTCCTTCTTTTCTTGATTTTATGCCCTCTCTTCTTCTTTTTTTCTCCCCCTTAATGACTTTTTTAAATATTTTTCAATTCATTGTGTTTTTACTTATACAACCTTATCTCCTTTTATTCTCTCATATGGTTATTTGCTTGTTTTCTCGTGTTGTTTCTTTTTATCTCTTTTTGCCCTCACTATTTGTTCATGCTTTTCTTCATATAACTTGATTCCCATATAACCCCCTCCTTTTGTTTTTACCTTCTCCATATAACTTGATTCCATTATTTTTTATTTTGAATTAGATAGGTTATGGGTTAGATGGGTCATAAGTGCTAAATAGACTATGTTTTAAACATAATTTTGAGAGCATTTTACTTGTGGTTAGATGATTATATGGGATTTGGAGCTTTATCTAGCTTATTTCTTATTTAAATGTTTTGATTTAGCTCTCCAATAAAGATTGATGATTTCTTTTTCATGGTGTTTAGACCCTTATTCTTAAGGTGAACCATCAAATACACAATTGAGGTGTTACTAACCTAAAAGATGGGTGCAGCACATGCCTACATTTATGACCCATATTAGTGGTGTTTTTTTTACACAAATTAAAGTTTCTTATAGTTGTAAAGAACATATGACTAATATGGGTCTATATTGGACTTATGTTTGCTGAGACGGTTTGAATTTTTCGAGGATTCTGTGAGAACAAAAAGAAGCTTTATGGAATTAAATAAGGAGATGATAAAGAGCAACCATTAAGCCAAAATAAAGTGCCTTGGGGGAATGACAAAGCAATCTTAGAGCAAAGAAGGAATTTTCATCAAGATTTAACCAAAGAGTATTAAGATTTTAAGATCAATGAGAATGAGTTCTTTTAGATTATGTTCTTTCTTAAATGTTGTTGGTTTTCTTATTCTTAGAATAAAATAATTTATGATAAATCTAGGAGGGATTAATCCCAAAAAATTATTTTGGATTAATTTCTTGATTTAAGGAAAGCCTTAAGTTTTATTGTGATTTATTCATGATTACTTACTATGATTGACTTAGAAATAAACTAGCATTTTAATTCAACTTTAGATTTCATACATGGGGACTATAAAATCATATATAAGAATATATCATGGCATAAATAATAACGGTCTCATGAAATTCTAGAGATAGGAAATACAAATTGATAAGTGCTCAATTGATTATGAAATTATTCCATAACACTTAGCGATTAATGACATGAAATTACTTAAGAACTCGCTTTGACTCATATGTGATTTTAGGGATAATTTGGAAGCAAAGAAGTTAAAAACGAGTTGAAAGCACGATATTTGGTCCATTTTATGAAGATTAATGTTCACTTGTCTTTATGGAATAAGAAGAAGAAAATTAGATCAAGAGAAGACAAGATAAAGCATAAAACCCATGGAAGAGAGCTGCTAAAAATCAACTTGGATGTGCATGGAAATTGCATGTTTTTGCATGCAAGAATGTTGGACTAAAAATGGCAGCACAATATGAAGGAAATGTTGCAGCAGGTGGACAGCCAAGAGATAAAATTACGCAGTAGCGTTGGGAGCAAGAAGCAAGCAAAACGTAGACGCATGGAAGCAACAAGTGAACAAAACGATGCATGCAGTAGCAGGAAGCATGAAGCAAAATGGTAGCAGCAATAAGGAGAAACGACAAAGTAGTAGACGTTGTACTCAAACAATGTTTGCGTTTGTTGTTTGCATCTCATGCAAACAACATCTACGTTTTATGTAGATGTTGGGCATGAAACGCAGATGTTTGGTCAATAACAAAACGACTATTGTTTCTTAATCATTAAAGATAACATAATCTAGGTTAAATGACGCATAGTATGTGGTTGTTGCCTTGATTAATTAGTTTTTCTAATTCGTAATGTGGTTAGAGATCGTATCCTAGATTATTTGGTGATTAGGTTTAATTAACGATTATATCTTGATTGAACACAACTTAAGGGAAAACTCAAGTTAATAGATTAACCTACGATTAATAGTTTCTAGAACAGGTTTGAGAACAACAAATCATCAGAATATGTTCAATTAGGGTGTAGGTCAAGATAGAATCAAAGAATCGGATTCCTAACGAATTCACCACTTTCATCACTTTGCATGTTTTCTTTAATTTTTTTCTTAGTTTAGTTTCAATTTATTTTCTTATTTTAAACCAACCAAACCCCGTTAAACCTAAACACTTATTGATTTCATTTCAGAAGCTAACCAAACTCTCTGTGTGAGATCGACCTAGACTCGGCACAACTATAATAGTAATAGGTCTAGTTTATTTTGACTAGTGTTATAACGCACAACTAAAGTGTTAATATTCACTTGTCTTCATGGAATAAGAAGAAAATTAGAGCAAGAGAAGACAAGATAAAGCATAAAACTAAAGGAAGAGGTCAACTAGAAATTAACTTGCACGTGCATGGAAATTGCATGTTTTTGCATGCAAGAATGTTGGACTAAAAATGACAGCACAACATGAAGGAAACACTGCAGCAGGTGGACAACCAAGAGATAAAACGACGCAACAGTGTTGGGAACAAGAAGCAAGGAAAACGTAGACAAGCGAAAGTAGCAAATGAAAAAAACGATGCACGTAGAAACTGGGAGCATAAAGCAAATCGGCAGCAGCAACAAGGAGAAAAGGTAGCAGGAACAGACGTTGTACACAAACAACATTTGTGTTCGTTATTTGTGTCTCACGTAAACAATGTCTCTGTTTCTTGCAGATGTTAGGCATGAAATGGAGACGTTTTTCCAATAACAAATCACATAATAGCAAGGAAAATAGGTAGACATTATAGGAAGGTTTTTAAGGTGCGTGAGGTTTTAAGACAAGAAAAGGAGACAATATCTTAGGAAAGGAGCAAGGTGAAAATGTCAGCTAAATAGTGTTTTTTCAGCTAGATTGAGTGGGAACTTGAGAACTTCGGGAGAGTATGAAGTGTTAGAGAAGTGCTCTAAAGGCATTCACCTTTAGCATATATTGTACAAATCTTTTTGATTAATAAAAAGGCTTTTTGTTAATTTGATGTTCTTATTCTTTATGAATTAATAGTGATCTTAAATCGAATTAATGAAGTCCTTGATACATTACATAGCATGAAGGAAATCATGATGGGATCATGAAAATGAGATTCCTATCATGTGTAATTATATTAGTATCTAAATTATCCCTAGTTATAGGGTTAATGAGACAGGACATTATGAATCCGAATAGACTATCACGTGTTATACTCCTTGATTAGATCAAGCAGTGGATCTCATAAGCTATAAGCATGAGTTGTTTAAAGTTAACATGTGGATGTTTGCTAAGAGTAAAAAGTACATTGGATGACATGCCATGAGACAATCATATGGATAATATATTCTAGTGTCGATGATAGTCTCATCATAGCAATGGTACAAATATCCTTAGACTTGAGGTACTTAAGTATATCTTGGATACTATTCCTGTACTTTGACTCCATTCCTCATTGCCTCTTAGAGGTTGCTCATAAGTTGGTGATTGGGTACAACTTGAGGTATTCGAAAGTAATTGAGTAGCTAATAAAGGATTCACCACTCCTAATAAAAGGAGATGATTCCCACGATCTCTTATTGGGGTCATTACTCGGAAATCTCTGGCTATAGTGAAAATTTCATGAAGATAGTCCTCAATGACATATCCAATTGAGTAATGAGCCTCAAGGATAAGAACTAACATCACTTGGGCTAGATGTGACGTAGTCAGTCTAGTAGGTGTTGACACTTTAACCATACTCTGAACCAAATAGGGTATAGATGATAAAATGATGAATTGCACGGGAACATTATTTATGGAAGGGTTTATAGTCAAACTACTGACTTTCTAGTGAATTAGGGTCATGTTGTATTGCTAGATACCGCTCATGACTTGCTTGAATTAAGTGTTAATTCAAGTGGTCAACATAATCGAGAACCTAATGAGCCACTCATATAGAAGATATGAAGAATATGTAAAATGGTTTGGGATGGGGATTTAAGATATGAGAGACGCATGACTAAGCTACACAGGTGTGGTAGTTTAAGGTTATTTGATTGTGAATCATATGACACATGTGAATCTTGCTTCTTAGGTAAGATGATAAAATTAACCTTTAATAAGCAAGATGACAAAATTACCCTTTAAAGAAGTGGTGGAAGTTTCATGATAAATTAAGTGGGATTAAAAGCCACTTAATTTCCAATAATTCGCCATTGATTTTGGGGGTTAGAGGAAGGCCAAAGGGTGTAAGAAACATCAATTTTCGTGCATGTGTTGTGGGAAAAATAAGAGATTTTGGTGAAGTGTTCATCATCTTCTCTCTCTCTCTACAAACACTCTCTTAAAGAACAAATCACAAAGCTAGCACTTTATGTGTGTTCTAGCCATTCTTTTTAAGAGGTTTTAGGTTTCGCTCTTCGCGTGGATATCATGAGAGATGTCCTCCTTTAGTCGTTGTGGTTTACCACAACTTGAAGAGGTGAAGACAATCAGCAACGAAGGAGATTGTAAGGTACACATCTTAAGTTCATGTTTTGTTAAAGTTGCATCTAATGGCACTTGAAAGGTCTTGGATTTTTGGGCTTTTTTTTTACATTTCTACTGTTGTTTTCTATTTTTGATGCATGTGATGCAAGATCAAAACCCAAAAGTGGTATCAGAACCATCTTGTGCCCATTAGATGTAGTTTCTATTATATGTGCAACAGGATTGCATGGTTGTGACAACAAAGGTTCTATGCTTAGAAAATTTGAAATTAAATTTTAAAACTTTTTCACAATTTTTTTTTGATGTGCTCATGAGATGTTTTTAGATGGTTTTCGTGATTGAAAATTGATTTTAATGTGGTCAAAATATTTATTTTCGAATTTTATACAACATGTACGAAAATTGTTTTCCTGCAGAACATATGATGTTAATTGGCTAAATTATTGAGGTTAAACATGTTTTTCTTGGAATTTGATTCTGGAAAAATTATGTAAACATATCTAGAATGTGTTTAATCCTCTGGAATGTTTCTAGAATTAATTAAAAAAATTTAATTAATGTTTCAAATAGTAAACAAGTCTGGTCGGTTTTGTTGAAATTGATGGAACTGTTTTGTTTGATAATTTTGTATATGTATGTTTCGGTTCCAAAACCTTAAAAATATTTTTATGTGATAAAAATGTTTTATTTTGATGTCTTATGCATGCAAAAATTAATTTTCTCAAAATTAGATTTCCGGAAAATTTTAGATGTCAAATTTGTCATTTTATGTGTCTAGGTGTAGTTTCAGCTATCTTGATGATTTTGGGTGATTCTAAAATTATTTTGATGAACTTGAAATGAGTTGGAGATGCATGGAATGATGATTTTTTTTTGGAAATTTTGGTAAATTTTGAAAATTAATTTTGAGTTAATTTAAGTGGAGTGTTAAATTTTCTAGTATGACTAGAAAGTGGCATGTGTGACAAAATTAAAGTGTTTAATTTTGACATCAAATAATTAATTTTAAGGTTGCTAATTTTTGAATTAATTTTTGGAAATTGAAGTTTAATTTAATTTGATTAATATTAAATTCCGAATCGAAATGACCTAAAAAAATTAAATTTAGCCAAGATTAAAATTATTAAGCAATTCGATTCAAGAGTAGAATCGACTTCCAAATTTTAGGATCCATAAATTGTCACAACCAAAACTTATGTGCTTAATTTGATTCATTAGAGAAAGCATGTTACGATTGTTTGGACTTGCATGATGTATGGTTATGGACTTAAGCCCAATATGATTGGGGTGTCCATATCATGTCATATGGCTATAACAACTATATATGTATATATATATATGATATATACAAGACCATCCTAGTTAGATGAGACCTAAGTAGAAATCCCTCACTTAGAATATTAAAACTAATGCCTTCCATTAATATGGTAAGAACCAGAGTCTTTTTAGAGTTAGGGTTGTTGGACAAACCCAAGCCCGCTCTACAGAAATATGTTCGATCCATGGAAATATGATTTTCAAATTAATGGGTCGGTTTTAACTAGAAGCATTGATTTGTTGGGCAAACCCAAAGTCAATGTGGACAGAGGCGAAGTTGGGTAGTGTATATGAGATGTACATGGATCAAGAGTTGATAGCTCAATATGAGTGCACACATCAACAGTTGATAGCAATATATTTGATAGTTGCATTATAAATGCAATTGGTATAATTGATACCTATTGATTGACCTGAGGTGGCTTGTTGGGCAAACCCAAGGTCATTTTTAGGGATATTAGATATTAATCCACTAGGAGAACTTCTGTATAATTTCTCTTAGATTCATATAGAGGGTTATGGATTCATGAGCTCTTTGACATTAGGTTGGAAGAATCGACATCATGACCACTAGTGTGAACCTACGCTTACTTATAGAAGCCAGTAAGTTGATTGGATCCAACTTCTTAAACTGTCTTAGGAACCTAAGAATAGTTCTCAAGTTAGAGAAACTAGGCTACATCTTGGAAGAACCACTTCCCAATCCTCCTACTGCTATTACTTCTGATAGTGATCAAAGGGCATACAGAAAGCATCTCGATGATAACGAGATGACTAGTTGCATAATACTGGCCACTATGTCACCGAAATTGTAAAAGCAATATGAGGCTATGGATGGTCATTCCATAGTCTATCATTTGAGGGAGTTGTTTGATGGGCAAGCTAGGTCCAAAAAGTTTGAGACCTCAAGGTTGCTCTTACGCTCCAAGATGGTTGAGGGGACATCTTTAGTGCAATATGCATTGAAGATGAATGGCTATATTGAGAGGTTGGCCTCTTTAGGTTTTTTGATGGATCTTAAATTAAGTATAGACTTAATTCTAATTGTTTTGACTAATAGTTATTCATAGTGTGTGCTTAACTATCAGATGAACCAAATATCCACAACGATTCCTGAGCTGATCAACTTGCTCAAAATAGTTGAGCCATCTGTCCGTAAGGACAATAAGGCTATGATGATGGTGGATTCTTCTAGTTCGAGGAGGAAGAACCAAAAGAAGAAGAAGTCTATAAGGCCTAAGAGAGGTGTGGTTAAGAAGAAAGCTAAGGAGATTGCCCCTAAGGGAACATGCTTCCACTATAGAAAGGATGGCTATTGGAATATGAACTGTAAGGCCTATCTGGAGTCACTGAAGCAGAAGAAGGTGTCAGATGTCCCATCTACATCAGGTATGTTTGTTATTGATATTAATATTATTTCTAATAATAAAATATGGGTATTGGATACTGGTTGTGGCTCATATATATGTACTGATATGCAGGGCCTCAGGAACTGTAGACAATTCAACAAGGGATAGTCAAACCTGCGCGTGGGCAATATAGCAAAAGTTGCTGCATTATCTGTAGGAACTTATGTATTGACACTCCCTAGGGGGCTTGTAATGGAATTGGATAATTTCTTTTATGTACCTATATTGACTAAGAATATGATTTCAATTTCTAGTCTTAATAAAGCTAGTTTCTATTTAAATTTTAGGAACAATGGTTGTTCTATTAGTTTGAATGGAATGCTTTATGCTCTGGGTACATTATGCAATGGAATATACATATTAGATATGTCCAATCCAGTTTTAAATATCAAGGGCAATAAAAGAAAAAAAAAGAGATAATATGAAATCATCTTACTTATGGCATTGTTGCTTAGCCATATAAGTGAGAGATGCATGACTAAACTACACAAGTGTGGTATTTTAGGGTCATTTGATTATGAATCATATGGAACATGTGAATCTTACTTATTAGGCAAGATGACAAAGTTACCCTTTAAGGGAAAGGGTGAGCAACTACTAGGCTGTTGGACTTAATACATTCAAATGTATGCGGTCCGATGTCTATACATGCCAAAGGTGATTTCATATACTTCATTACCTTCATCAATGATTATTCATAATATGGGTATTTGTATCTAATGAGATACAAATTTGAGGCCTTTGAAAAATTCAAAGAATTCATAAACGAAGGAGAGAAACGGATGGGAAGAAGTATTAAAACGCTTCGATCAGATTGAGGTGGTGAATACTTAAGCCACAGTTATCTCAGAGCTAATGGGATAATATCTTAGTGGACTCCACCTTACACGCCATATCACAATAGTGTGGCAAAAAGAAGAAATCAAACCTTGTTAGACATGGTAAGGTCAATGATGGGCTTAGCAGATCTGCCAAAATCCTTTTGAGGATATGCACTTAAGACTACTGTTTATGTGTTAAGTAGAGTCCCTTCAAAGTCAGTTGATGTTACTCCATATGAGACGTGGACTAATAAGAAACCCTATCTTTCTCACATAAAAGTTTGGGGGTTGTCCAACTTATATGAAGTGGATTCAGTCTGATAAGCTAGAAGTTAAATTTGACAAGTGTCTGTTTGTAGGATATCCTAAAGAAACGATAGGATATTAGTTCTACAATATTTTTCAAAAGGTATTTGTTTCAAAGCATGCTGTCTTTTTAGAGAAAGATTTTCTTCTAAAAGAAGACAATGGGAGCAAAATTGAACTTATGGAAGTTCAAGATGCTCAAATAGACGCAGATTAACTGCCTAAACCTGAGACTATTATTCATAATGATGAAACAATAGTTCAATCTTCTGATACGGAAGAAGTTCGTAGGTCAAGTAGGATACTTCTGTTCCAGAGAGACATGGATTTCTCATAAGTGAACATAATGACGTATTGTTTATGGAAGACGATGAGCCCACTACCTATGAAGAAGTTATGAAGAGTCCAGAATTTGAAAAATGGCTTCAAGTCATGAAATTCAAAATGGAATCCATGTATAAAAACCAAGTGTGGACTTTGGTTGACCCAACCGAAGGGATAAAACCCATTGGGTGCAAATGGGTTTTCAAGAAGAAAATCGACATGGAGGGTGATGCAGTTACCTATAAATCTAGGCTTATAGCTAAAGGTTATCGTCAAAGATAAGGAGTTGACTATGATGAAACATTTAGCTCGGTAGCCATGCTTAAATCCATTAGCATACTCCTGGCCATTGCTGCTCAATATAATTATGAGATATGAAAAATGGATGTGAAAATAATTTTCCTTAATGGAAACCTAACCGAGGATGTGTACATGAAACAACCTGATGGTTTCATATCCAATAATGGCAAAAAGATATGCAAGCTTCAAAAATCCATAAAAAGGTATGCAAGCTTCAAAAATCCATTTATGGATTGAAGCAAGCACCTAAGAGTTGAAATATCCGATTTGATGAGACGATCAAAGAGTTTGGCTTCTCACAAAATCTAGATGAACCTTGTGTGTATAAGAAGGTTAGTGGGAGTGCAATTGTATTCCTTGTGTTGTATGTAGATGGCATACTACGAATTGGAAATGATGTCTCAGCTTTACAATCAGTGAAGATTTGTTTGTCCAAGAATTTCTCCATGAAAGACCTTGGAGAAGAAACTTATATTTTGTGTAT
This sequence comes from Erythroxylum citrifolium, assembly GCA_026284465.1. Lineage (NCBI taxonomy): Eukaryota > Viridiplantae > Streptophyta > Magnoliopsida > Malpighiales > Erythroxylaceae > Erythroxylum > Erythroxylum citrifolium. The sequence goes on along the minus strand of JANKOE010000206.1, from coordinate 39,050,533 downwards.
AAGAATCTATAGAGATAGATCTAAGAAGTTGCTTGGTCTTTCTCAGTTTACATATATAGACAAGACGCTAAAGAGGTTTAGCATGGAGCAAACCAAGATAGGTTAAACTTCCTATGCCGTATAGGATTACACTTTTAAAATCTATGTGTCCAAAGATACAAGATGAGAGGATTCGCATGAATTTGATCCCTTATGCTTTGGCTGTAGGATCAATCATGTATGCTATGTAATATATGAGACCCGATGTATTATATGCTGTAATTTTTACGAGCAGATACTAGACAGATCCTGGAGAGGGTCATTGGGTGGCTGTCAAGAATATCCTTAAGTACTTAAAAAGAACTAAGGATGTATTCTTAGTATATGGAGAAGGAGATCTTGTTGTGAGTAGGTATACAGATGCTAGTTTCCAATTTGACAGGGATGACTTAATATCCCAGTCAGGATATATTTTTGCACTGAATGGTGAAGTAGTTAGTTAGAAGAGTTCCAAATAAGAGACAACTATAGGTTCAACAACTGAATCAGAATACATCGCCACTTCAAAAGCAGCAAAGGAAGCAGTTTGGATCAAGAAGTTCATCATAGAACTTGGAGTGGTTCCTAACATCGTTGACCCAGTACAGTTGTATTGTGGCAACAATGGTGCTATAGCACAAGCAAAGGAATTAAGGCCTCATAAAAAATCCAAACATGTACTTAGGCGATACCATTTGATTAGAGAAATCATTGGTAGAAATGATGTCAAAATAGAGAGAGTGCCCACTGATCAGAATATTGCAGATCCTTTGACTAAGTTGATTGCTCAAAATAGATATAAATCTCATATACTTGCCTATGGTATTAAATATAAAGGAGATTGTCTTTAGTGCAAATGGGAGGTTGTTAGAGAAGTGCTCTAAAGGCAATCACCTTTAACACTTATTATACAAATATTTTTTTATTAATTTAAATACTTTTTCATTAATTTGATGTTCATGTTCTTTATGAATTGATAATCCTTGATACATTACATATCTGAAGGAAATCATAATCAGATCATGATAATGAGATTCCTTTAATGTGTAATTACGTTAGTATCTAAATTATATCCCTAGTCATAGGATTAATGAGATGAGACATTATTAATCCGAATAGACTAGCACTTATTATACTCCTTGATTAAATCAAGCAGTAGATCTCATAAGCTATAAGCATGAGTTGTTTAGAGTTAAAATGTGTATGCTTGTTAAGAGTAGTAAGTACATTGGATGACCTACTATAAGACAATCATTTGGATAATAGATTATAGTGTCAATGATAGTCTCATCATAGCAATGGTGAAAATATTCTCAGACTTGAGGTGCTTAAGGATATCTTGGATACTAATCTTGTACTTTGACTCCCTTCCTCGTTACCTCTTTAGAGGTTTCTCATAAGGTGGTGATTGGGTACAACTTGAGGTATTCGAAGGTAATTAAGTAGACAATAAGGGATTCATCACTCCTGATAGAAGGAGATGATACCCACAGCCTCTTATCGGGGTCATTACTCAGGAATCTCCAGCTAGAGTGGAAATGTCATAAAGATAGTCTTCAGTGAAATATCCAATTGTGTAATGAGCCTCGGGGATGAGAACTAACATCACTTGGGCTAGATGTGACGTATTCAGTCTAGTGAAAGTTGACACTTTAACTATACTCTGAACCAAGTAGGATATAGATGGTGAAAGGATGAATTGCACAGGAACAATATCTATGGAAGGGTTTGTAGTCAAACCATTGACTTTTCAGTCAATTAGGGGTCATGATGTGTTACTAGATACCAATCATCACTTTCTTGAATTAAGTCAAACCATTGAATTTTTGGTCAATTGGGGGTCATGATGTGTTGCTAGATACCACTGACGACTTTCTTGAGTTAAGTGTTAATTCAAGTGGCCAACATAACTGGAAACCTAATGGATCATACGCATTGGAGATGCAACGAATAAGTAAATTGGTTTTTGGATGGGGATCCAAGATATGAGAAATGCATGATTAAGTTACACAAGTGTGGTAGTTTTAGGTCATTTAATTATCAATCATATGACACATGTGAATCTTGCTTATTAGGTCAGATGACAAAGCTACCTTTTAATAAGCTAGATGACAAAATTGCCCTTTAAAGAAGAGGTGGAAGTTTCATGTTAAATTAAGTGGGATTAAAAGCCACTTAATTCCTACTAACTCTCCATTGATGTTGGGGGTTAGAAGAAGGCCAAAGGGTGCTAGAAAAATCAATTTTCATGTAAGTGTTGTGTGAAAAACAAGAGATTTTGGTGAAGTATTCATCATCTTCTCTAACTCTTTACAAACAATCTCTCAAAGAATACATCACAAAACTAGCACTTTGTGTATGTTCTAGACATTCTTCCTAAGAGGTTTCAGGCTTCGCTCTTCGTGTGGATATCATTAGAGACATCCTCATTCGGTTGTTGTGGTTTGTGACAACCCGAAGAGATGAAGACAACAAAGAACAACAGATATTGTAAGATACACATCTTAAGTTCATGTTTTATTAAAGTTACATCTAATGGCACTTGAAAGTTCTTGTTTTATATTTCTGTTGTTGTTTTCTATTTTTGATGCATGTGATGCAAGATCAAGACACAACACGAAGATGGATGCAAGCTCTCCACCATGAGGAGACCCATGAAGGGTTAGCTTCTCGATGCCGGTTCAAAGGCGATATCGACGCCAATAACCCGATTAAGCATTCCTTCCTTGTTTTTGTTGTTTCTTTATCTCTTTAGGAATTGATTATGATATCCAATGTGTATAGATTTGGATATTGTGAAAAGATGATTTTAATGCATTCATTAGATCCTTTTGTTACAAACCCATTGCTAGAATATTCAATGTAATCCGTAATTGATATGTTAAAATTGATTTGTAGCGACTAATGGTTTATAATCATTAGGGATAACATAACCTAGGTTAAATGATGCATCGTATGTGGTTGTTGCATTGATTAATTGATTTTTCTAATTCGTAATGCAGTTGCCCAATTGAATCTAGAGATCGTATCTTAGGTTATTCGGAGGCTAAGTTTAATTAATGATCATATCTTGATTAAACACAACCTAAGGGAAAACTCGGGTTAATAGATTAACCTTAGATTAATAGTTTCTAAGAGAGGTTTGAGAACAACAAATCTTCAAAATATGTTTAATTACAGTATAGGCCGAGATAGAACCAAAGAATCGGATTCCTAACAAATTCTCCACTTTCATCACTTTGCATGTTTTCTTTAATTTGTTTTCTTTTCTTAGTTTAGTTTCATTTTATTTTCTTATTTCAAACCAACCAAACCCTCTAAATCTAAACACTGATTGATTTCATTTCAAAAGCTAACTGAACACTCTTTGTGGGATAGGCCTACACTCGCCACTACTATAGCAGTAATAGGATTAGTTTATTTTGACTAGTATTATGATGCGCTGTCATAAATCTTTTTAGTCAAATATATCATAGGAATTCATAGAATGCATCATTAGGGGTTTTAGTTAAAAAGTGATTTCATTCAATCAACTTAAAGATAAGGGTTGCATGTCTTAAGGAAGAATATGATTGTAACTTTGGAATTTATACCAGTATAAAAAACAAGGGTTAATCATTTAATGAAGATAAATATAAGCATATGAAGGTTTTGAACAAATTCTTATTTAGATCTTATTTATATTTGGTTGCTTTATTCCTTTCCATTCCTTTCCATTGCTTTAGTTAGTCATTTTAGATTCAAAATTTTAGTTTTGTTAATTATATATTTAAAATCAATCATTTTTTTTAAATTAGATAATGAAAATAAGGTTAATACTAGTATTTGTAGTTATTGTAGAATAGGAGACCTTGTCTAGTGATCTTTAGCATAGTTTGTTTGGATACACACATATCACACATCACTGAGTTACTAGTTTGATGGGTTATTTTGGGTCCAAAGCCATATGAGCATCCAGGTGTCCATAAAAAGCCATGCATGTATCCAAGTCATCATAATCATCATCATCACACACAGTCTGAAGTCCCGTATTGAAGCGGAGTCTGAGGAGGTCTGATAGTATGTAGCCTTACCCCTACATAGTAGAGAGGTTGTTTCCGATAGACCCACATGCAGATGTGGCAATAAAAGAATGATACAGGTTAAAGAGTAAAAAATTAAAAATAAATAAAAATAATTTAAAATAATTTTTTAATAAAAAAGAATTAAAACTTTAAAAAATAACAACTTAAAAAAATTACATATCTTCATTAGGAGATGCACATCTATAAAACAAAGTTTTAAGAAATTTATAGGACAAATATACCTTATATGTTGTAAAGTTCTGCTTATACCTGATGCAGTGCAAAGTTCTGCTCACCATTTATTTGAGTTGTGTGTGCCTATCTTGCGCAGGGCCATCCTTGGACTCGAAAATTTGGATAGCTGGCGGCTGAAGACGCACCATTTAGCTTGGCTAACCTTCCTCTCTTCATCCAAGCAATACCAAAATCTTTTCAAGTGCTTTAACTTCAACAACGTTTGGTGTCGACTATCAACCAAAATACATTTATGGGAATTAAACTCTAAGAAGAATATCAGAAGATTTATATACAAACCGTTAGAGGACCAAGTGATAGCATAAGAGGAGTGCTTCCATCACCATATTTCCCAACCAAATATTTTATTATGTCATCTGATTCATACACTGCAACTCTAGTATTTGAATCCACCAATATTTGGATCTACCATGTAAAGACAAGCACTTTATACTCCTAAGTTAAAAACAATCAGCAACATGCAACACATGGAAACACTTTTAGAACCAAACCAGTAAGACATAGTAGATCTCAACCTTAATGGTAACACTATAAAATCAGATCTGCCACTGAAAAGCATAAGCAAACCAGATCTAAGAGATAATAGCGACAAACTGAAACCTTCCAATTAAATAGCGAAAAAACCCAGTATCCCTTACCTCAAGCTCCAACACATCAATCTCCAAACAACTAAAACATATCTAAATCAAAACCAACATCAACAAAAGTAAAGCAAGCTTCTTGGAATGTGTACACAAACATAATCAAAAGGTTATTCAAAACGAACCTCCCTCCTTCCTTCACACAGAAAACTGAATATCTATGATCCAAAAATAGAAACAGAGACAATGGCACTTACCGTAGCCAGAAAAGCCCCAAGTTTTGAGCTACTCCTAACAAATGTTCGTAGCAGATTTAGGAGAGGAGAATATTTATTTTAGTACCTCATATGTATTTTAGTGTTCATCTCGCTTTGAACTTTGATCCCAACAAAGACAAAAGCTTTGAACTTTGATCTCCACAGCCGATCCTGAAGTAGCAATCACCGTAAAGATACCAACTTTGGAGATGGTACAGATCTAGGAGAGATGCAAAGACGCAGAAAAAGAGATCAAGTGCTTCTGCGTCTCTCAACAGCTATGGCAAAACCAAAAGCCACCGAGCTTACCTAGAGTCTCCATCTCGGCCCTAAACTCACGGAACCGTAAGTAACAGGAAGAAATGGAAGAGGAAATGAAGAACCTGAAAGCGCATGAGAAGATCTGAATTGTGCTGACGGAAACGGTTGGCAGATAAATCGCGACGGGCACTTTCTATCCAGGCGAGCATTTTCTCCCAACTCTTTAGAGTTTTAGGTTAAAAATATGCTTCGCTAGCCACATTAATAAATAACTAATAGAAATAATTTTTTAATTGGGTCTTACAAGTTTTAAAAACTTAGTCATTAAATAAATATTTTTAAAATATTTTTCATTGAATTAAAAAAATTCCAAAAGATATTTAGGCACTTTTGAATTTGTTAACCCATAATAATATAAGACTTAAACAATACTTATTAGATGCTTATGCGGAAAATAAATATAATCCTTATCATTTTACTAAAAAATGATAGGATTAAGTTCTTAAGTTGTTAAGAATAATGGTAAGAAGGCTAATTTAAAACAGGAACTACAAATTTTTTGTGTTGTTTCTAAGGGTCCATTAGTATTAAAGAGACTTGAAAATTGTTAATATATTCGTTTCAATTATTTTCTAGTTTCTTTTTTATTTACATATTGCTATCTTTTTAATTTTAGGTTTCGAGATAATTTATCAATGAAAATAAGAAATCTATTTTAATTCTTTAAAGAAGATTCAGAAATTGAAAGAACCTTGTTTAATTTATAAAAAGAAAAAAGGATGAACAAATGTATGAAATAGTCTTTGAGGTAGAGGTAAAGCAAGCAATACCAACTATGGAAGAGAACCATTGAATTATTATGAAATTCCTAACACCATTGGATATTAGAGAAGTATTGTAAGACTGGTCGTGAATTATAAAAACTTTGGAATTAAGTCGGCCCTCATCACTAACCACTATTTTTCTTTCATATTTTTTCCTTTCTTTTAATGTTTGATTCATTTATTTATACATAGAGCCCTCTTTCTTGATTCTGTGATTGTGGTTTATTTTCAAGGTTTATGTACTTTTTTTCATAGCCACCAAATGCAATGTAAGGATAGAGAGGATAATATTCTCATAGGGATTATTGTATCAGGTAGTTCCTTAATTCCATGTTGATACACACCCTTGCACACCCAGTTCTCCTCCTCATTGCTATTGGTTTGGCTATACAAATAGGTTTGCCTATGAAACTTGCTATTGCACTTAACCCTTTAGTTGACCAATAATCTAATTACACAATAGGTTTGCCTATGAAACTTGCTATTACACTTAACCCTTTAGTTGACTAGTAATATGATGACATATTATGTAATTCAATCCATATGGATGCATTCTCCTATCTAATTAATTCCAAACTTATACCTTGTCTCCAAATTTGAAGAAAAATGGTAGATTTTGAAGGTGCAAGGGCTAGTTTCGACAATCTCCTTTGTATTCGAGTTTGAAGAAAAACTGAATAGCTTAAGGTTCTTTTCAAAAATCAACACTTTAGTTAATCCTGTGCCCTTTAAATTATTTTATACCCGGTTGTTGATTATTAGAAAGGAGGGTCTTTTTTCCAAGAAAGAACCAGCCAGAGTTAAAGACCAACTCTTAGCTCCTTCTTCCAGTATACAAGGCAAAGGAGATATGATCATTTTCCTTTCATCCTTTCAAGCTGGAAGGAGGGTAGTAGTGCAAGGAAGTGTTTAAAGTCTCTTGTATAACTTGCTTCTAGTTTAGAAAGGGGTTTATATAAGAGGAAGCAATAGTTACTGCAGCAACCTTCTTCGAGAGTTTCTTCATCCTACGCGTTCATGACAGGCTTAAGGTAGTAAGAGTTTTTTAGGGACAGTTAGAGGAGAGGATGGAAAGGTCAAAGGCTCTAAGTTGAATTGAACAACTTCAATCACTACACTACCTTAAGCTACAAAACAATGTGAAGGATTAGAACTTACTAGACATTGATTTTGAAAATTTTCTTATAAATAGTAACAAGTATGGGCAAGAAAGAATCAAAGGTTGCAAGGACCAAAAAGCCCTTAGTTAAGCCAAAAACCAAATAACTGAACCCAGGAGAGCAGAACAATAGCAAGAAACCAAAGAAAAAGAAAATAAGGTAAAAGGGAACGGAGCAGAGAAGGGAAGAAATGTATCATACTAACACGTGACGAAAAGGCGTGCAAAATGCCAAAGAGAACAAGAAGAGTATCTCTCACTCGACATATTCAAAATTAAATCATTATGTGTTGATAGAACATTAATTTTTTTTTAAGATTATGTCGTTTTGATGTTCAAACATTTTATTTTCAAAAATATTAAGAATTTTAAAATATTGTCAAACATTTAATTTTAACTTAAATTTTAATATAAACCTTAGTGTTAAAATGTACATATATGATGTTACTATGTGTAATATGTAGAGAGCGATAGTTTCACCGACGAGGATCTTCCTAACGGTGGAGATTCTGTTAGCCCCGAATTTTTTTTATAATTAAGCATGATTAGATTAATTGTGTTAGCATTAATTGAGTTGACATTAATTTAGTAGGATAGCATTAATGAAGTTAGTTGTTATTGAGTTAAGGAATTAAATGTGTTAGGTGAATTAAATGTGTAAGAAGTGTAGTTGGGCTTAAGGAAGCAATGGGCCTAAATAAAGAAAGAAAGAAGATGAATGGGCTTAAGTGATGTAGGTGGAGGAGAATAAGAAAGAAAGAAAGAAGGAATTAGAATGGGCTTGGGCTTGTTGGGCTTAAGTAATATGAGAAGGAGTATAAAAGGAAGAGTTTAAGTGAATTGTAGTAGGAAAAAAGAAGAAGAACCGAAAAAGTGAGAGAGAAGAGAGAGAGAGAGTGGTCGTGAGGAGAAAAGAAGAAGAGAAGAAGAGTTGTGCTAAGGTTGAGTTTCTAAAGAGTTCAAGAAGGAATTTCAAGGAAGTTCAAGAAGTAAAAGCATAGAGGAGAGTCTAAGCTTCACTTTGAGCAAAGAAACTCTTTGTTTAGTTGGAGATTTAAGGTAAGTCTTCACTTCAAGTTTAAGTTTTGGTTGGGTTTTTGGTTGAGAAAGCTTAGATATGAGATGGGTATAGTGATTCTACCATCAATTTCATGTAAGAGTTCAAGTAGTTTTTCAATTGAAGTTAAGTTGATTTGGGTTTTTGTTGTTCTTGAAGAAGAGCAAGAAAGAAGAGAAGAGCAAGGAGAGGAGCTTCATTAAGCAAGATTTTAGCAAGTTATAAGGTAGGTTTCATTTTTATCTTTATGTTTGTAAGAAATGAATGCTATTTAATTAATGAAATTAATGTATTTCAACTACCATGATAATGAGCATTGATTTTGCATTGATTGCCTATGAGTTAATCCATGAT
>JANKOE010000206.1:39020166-39037185 GCA_026284465.1 Erythroxylum citrifolium | reverse complement strand
CAGTAAATGAGACACAGCATTATACACAATTTGATTTGGAGACAAGATCTTAGCGTCCCAAAGGAAATCATTTCGAGCCTTCCATATGTGCCAAGCAACAAAAGAGAAAAGTTCAGCCACCTCCTTACCCATCTCATTCCACACCTGCCGAAACTTCCCATCAAAAGAGTCATGCACTGTTAAGTTAATAACAGCAACAAGATGCCAACACTTAACAGCTTTTGCGCAATGAAGAAAAGTATGATCCACTGTTTCCATCGTAAAACATAAAGGGCAAAGTCCATCAACATCAATCCCCCTGCTCTGTAGACATACCTTAGTAGGTAACACTCCCCGCATCGCCCTCCACATAAAATAATGAAGCTTTGGAGGAACTTGTAACTCCCAAATCCTCTTCCAAAGGACATCATTAGCACCGATCTTTGTGCCGTGTTCATGTCGACTAATTCGATAGCCACATTAGTAGGTTATCACCGATATGTCATGTAGGTGCGAGACATATCTTTTATTTAAAAAAATAATGCTACATTAGTATTGATATAACTGATGAAAAGTTAATTCTAATGAAATTTCCATCTACTTAAGATTTATTTTAAATGTTTAAGGTTTATTTTAAATGTTTTGAAAGCGACGACCTAGATTTTAAACTCTTGTAATTTTTACTCTTGATTTGAAATTTTTTAACACCTAAAATGTTGTATTTTTATAGGTTAATTGATTTGTGTTTATTTTATATCATTTTTGTTATTTTATTTTAAATATATGTACTTTATCAGGGCAGGAAACTAGCATTCTGAATTTGTGTTTTATCAAGCTTTCACTTATTTCTCTCATCAAGCATTTGATCTATCACTTATCAAAAAGATGCAATAGAATATTTAATTTTATCAATTAAAGAAAAAGAATAAAAATAAGAAAAATTGTTTTAAGAGGATATAATGATATAATTAACCTCATTTAATAACCACAATACAAATAAAGATGTCAAGCACGACCGACTCGTTTAATCAAAATGTTAAAAACAACGCTATTTTTAAATTTTATATAAAAAACATAAATGAGCCGGGCTGGCCTGCCCTACCCATGACCCATCCTATCACGGTGGCCCTAGATCACGAGCTCATTGACATGCATAAATACAAATAACAAAAATTAAAATGAACTATGATTAATAAATAATAAATTCATACTTCTTATTTATTTTTAAAAAAATTTGAGAGGAGATTTATATTTAATTTTGATAATAAATTTTAATTATAGTTTATAGGTGACTAGGTTGACTATTTTTTATTTAATAATAATAATTACTTTTTTAAAGATGGAGAGAGTAATGATTACATAAATATAACTTTAGATCAGGTTTGAACAACTTTGTTCCTAACCAAAAGCAATGATTATTGATCCGTACAATTGGGAATAAATTAAGTAATTAAAAAAATAGAAACTCCACACACTTGCATTATTAGCAAAAGGACACGGGGTCCGATCCGTTCAATATGGATGTCAGATCCGAGATTCCCGTATCCGTGTTCCGCCCGGCCCGATGTATCAAAAAGGAAACAAAAAGCAGAGTATCCAACTTAGAACACTGGGTCCGACCCGCTCAATAGCACCGGGAGTTTGATTGTCGTCGGATCCGACATTCACGTGTCTCACTCTCACCTGTTTCAAACTGGAGAAATATCGGAATGGCATTTTGGAGAATCTTTCAAAAGACTATCCCATTTACGAAACTATATTAAATAATGGACACGGACAGGTACGACACCGATGGATCATATATGCAGTGGTCTTATGAACAAAAATATCGGTCACGAACTCTTCACTGTCTTGTTCTTTCTCTGTAGATTTTTGTTCCTTTTTTTCCATTTCTTCAGATGAATTGCCTCCATTATCTTCCAAGGTGCGTTAAAGACTCTATCTTTGATAGGCCCATGTAGTTGTTTTAATCAATTATTGGTTTTTTCTTGGGGAAATGCAGATCTTCTACCATGCCATTACAGGGCTTCAACAGTCAACAGAGGAAGCTTTGTATAGCCCCTGTTAATGTCAATATGGTGGTTGGTATTCTCATTCCTGTAGATGGATGCGTGTTTTTTGGTTTGTTTGGAAGAATTTGAATCGAATCTGACTGACGATTTGGTGATGCAGGGAATAATGAATTCCGGCGATATCTGGCAGAGTGTGTCTGTGAAGGTAGTTTCAATGAATCCTTTGGTTTTTGATCTTACCGGAACTTACAAAGTGTCTAGTTCCAGTACTTGGTTTTATTCTCTTAATCTAGGACACCCTTTTTCTTATTCCGCGTGTGTAGGCTTTTACTTGATACTATGCTTACAAGAAGTACTGGCATCATTTGACACCTTTTCTTACGATCTTTGTTTCCTTGAATGTTCTTTGCTTTGAAGGGGAAAAGAATATGAAATTTGTCTTATGTTTTGAGTCTTTCTCATCTGAGAAGCTAGGTCATATTTTCTTTTCCACTTAAAAAGTGTTTTCTCTTTTTGAAAGTTGCTTCCCACTTTCATTTAGCTTAGCACAAGAATCCCATTTCAATCTAACCTTCTCCCGATTTTTTGACAATTTGAATTATTGAACACGAGTGATAAGTTTGAGCAGTTAACGAGCCTAATGTTCAAATTCCATGTAAGGCAGGTAAAGAAACTAACCGCGTATGTTGTTGGATAGTGTTTATGATATAAATCAAAGGGTATAAAGTTTCATGCCTTAGCCAGAAGTCTTCGACTGCAAATTCTTATGTTTTCTGGTGTTCGATGAACAAAAGGACATTATGAACATCATGAGTGAAACAAAGCTTATATAGTACTTGACTGTCTTGTCAATGTCAAAAATAATGATATTTAGGGTACATGCAGGTGTTGAAACAGTTTTCATCTTTTGTTAATGAAAATCTGTTTCACGTTGAAGTGGCTTCCTTACTACAGAATTTTTTCTGAGAGATTATTATAATGTATTATTGCTCATAGGCAGTTTCTGGTTCCAAAGCCAGTACTGAGACCAGTGGTTCTAATGTTAAAGAGGAGAACGAGAAATCTGAAGTGTATAGCCATAACATGACGGAAGCTATGGGTGCTGGTAAGTTTCAGGGATTATGGTTCAATTTTAAGCTTTTGGAACTGGGTATTTCCGCTATCTGTACGGAGGAGGTCTTGCGACTTTTGCATAATTTTCCAAGTAGATATAATGTTGTAGAAGTGTATGGTTATCAAATGAAGTTGTGTTTGTTTTTATTGTCATATTCAAACTTAGTTTTAGTGTTCTACTTGTATAGGTTTTTGGTGTTTCTGCTCAGACATTGTTAAAGTGCGCTCTTTGATCTGAAGAATTTATATGACCTTATTCTAACATTTTTCATCTTTCATCTGAAGAAGTTCTGTGACCTTATTCTAACATGCTACGGTACAGTTTTGACCTACAGGCATGAATTAGGAATGAACTATAACTTCATTCGTCCAGACTTGATAGTAGGATCCTGCCTACAGGTGATTTCTTTTTTGAATTATTCAATTTGGAATTGTTTCCCTGTTGTATAGATTCTAACTCTCTCTTTTATGTTGTTTTTGTCTCCAAGACTCCTGAAGATGTTGACAAGCTTCAAGAAATTGGTGTGAAAACTATATTTTGTTTGCAGCAGGATCCAGATTTGGAGTATCCTTGATGACTTTGTCTCAGAACATCGCTGTAGTTAGTATTTTGAATAAAACAAATTTTATCTCTTCTGTATGGTCACAGTTCGTTAGCTGTATAATCAACTTGCAAAATTGTGGCCAGAAGGTCCTCACAACTGAACATTCCTGTAATTCCATTGCTACTATATCCAGCTATTTTGGGGTAGATATTGGTGCCATTAGAGACTATGCCAAGACATGTGTCGATGTTCAACATTTACGAGCAGAGATAAGGTTAGGCGTGCTCAACCATACTCTTTGACATATTAGAATAGAAGTGGGGATAAAAGGTTTAAACTGCTAATTGCATTTAAGCCACTTGACTAGGTGAAAAGAATGATAAAGAGTAAAATAGACTATATTGAAAACTTGAATTCATCTGGAAATGACAATAGTATGTTCAAGATAGTAACTGATGTATTGCTATTGGTATCTCAGTCGGTTTGCTTTTTGTGTTCCACTTCTTACACTCAAGTTGTAAATATTGAACAACAAATCAGCCGTTAATTCTCTAGAACGGTATCTGTACTGATGTGGATAAATTCCTGCCAAATTGTTTAGGTTCTGTAGGAAGAGAAACAAAAAAATTGCATACACTTGGCTCAATTTGCAGCTCTATTGAGCTATACTGAAGAATTTTCACTTGTAACAGCTGCTAATATATGAAATCTCAGGGACTTTGATGCATTTGATTTGCGTTTACGGCTCCCGGCTGTTGTTAGTAAATTGTACAAGGCCATAAACAGGAATGGTGGTGTGACATATGTCCATTGTACTGCTGGTCTTGGAAGAGCTCCTGCTACTGTGGTGTGTATGCTAGTTTGTCCCATGTTATGTTTATATGCTTAACATTCAACTTTTGTCTTTGATCTCCATCATTTACTCAAAACATTCATGAAAAACTCGAACTTTGCAGATTTAGTAGATGAATCTTCTTTGAGAATTGACTATGTATTTTTTCAATCACAGATGGCATACATGTACTGGGTTCAGGGATATAAACTCAAGGAAGCTCACGATTTACTTCTGGTAATATGTCTTTGTTACAGTTGAAGGTTGCTTTTATGATCAGGATTCCTCTAGGCCACTAAGAATAGTCCATGCTTGTTAAGATCCTAAAAGTGGGTGCGTGAAGTTGTGAATTCTTCACTGATTTTGTGCTTGCTTTCTGGTTGATGAAATTGTGAATTCATATGCAGTGTTTTTGGTAAACATTAATTCAGCAATGTAAGTCACATCATTGCAGAACATTGTCAAGAACCTCAATCTCAATTGTTAAAGTTAGCTGGTTTAGGTAGGTCATTGGTTATGTGGGAGTGGCATCTTAAGCTCAAGCATATTTAATGACATATTATTTAGAGTGTAAACTTCGAGCTTCTGTGCTTTGTCCTGATGGCATGACATACATATATTTATTCATTTTCACATCCTTCGCTGGAAAATTGTCATTTATTAGACACATGGGAAAGATACAAAGGACGAAGATCACCTGCTACCATCTTTGAAGAAGCTAATTGCTTTTTTTCCCCATTTGTTTCCCAAAGTTGGATGCTATTAAAAGTGCAACTGCTGATATAGTGAGTAATTTTCTCCATCATACTAACAGAAAATAGTTGCATCTAGAACCCAAATTATGCTTCTCTCTTTATTCACATGTTTATATCTTAAGAGACAAATGTTTCGGTGCTTATAATTCACACTAAGTATAGATTATCTTTCTTGTTTGAAGCTGATAGGCCTCAGAAAGAAACTTGTTACTTTAACTTGGAAAGAGGGCAACTGCTCTACGGTCGAAGTTTCTGGACTTGATATTGGATGGGGCCAGGTAATTATTTTTCTATGTAGCAGTAAGAATGAAAAACCAGAAACTTCAAAATAAAACTTTGAAAGTGAATTGGAAGAACCAAAATTATGAGAAGTGAACATTATTCACTAAAGTTTACAAAATCATCTATGAATGAGTTTATCAACTGATAAATTGCATTTCAGATCATCTCTTGAGCAATTTAAATTGCTTATGTCTTTATTCCTTGATTCATTTCCAGAGAATGCCTCTACATTTTGATGAGGAGCAAGGATTGTGGATTCTCGAGCGAGAATTGTTGGTATGCTTTTCTTCTCCCCACATCTTGTTTCAAGCTATGCTTAACTGTGATTATATAGAAAAGTTAGCTGTTATAGGCAGCATTTTGGATCATGTCAATAACTTAAATCTTCAGTCAGAATATAGCTTTTTTGTTTTATACATCTAGTGGCCATTTACATGGTTTACGACTGTTTTTGCATACAATTTGTCATCCCTGTGATGCTCACACACATGTACATATGCCAGTATCTTTCTTTAATAAATATTTCGGTAGGAGTAAACTGTAGCTATAATGTCTGATTCTTGTCTTGATAAGCTGAATACACATGGGACTTGGCATAAGCTAGCTAGTATCTAAGATGCAGGAACTGATACTGCGAAGATGTTTTTTTTTAATTTCCTTTTCAGATAAATGAATGTAGTGAGAGTTGGGAACACAAATTAAGTGGTGACCGGTGCAATTTCGTTTCAAACTACATTTTCAGTTCCTAGCCTTCATGTTTTTTCTCTCAAATCCAAAAGCCATAATTTTTCTCGTGTCACATCACATAATTCACTATCATGCTATTTCTGATGCAAACCTTTCATTCAATTCCACGATAAGTAATAGTTCAAGTTTCCCCATTTGCTGTCACAACTTTCTTCTAGCATTCTAATAAATAGAGCAATAAAATATTCACGAGTCAACTTACTGTGCCATAACTCCTTGTCTCTCGTCTCAGTTCATGCCTACCTATCCTATAACACTATGAAGAACCCTGAATCTCAAATCGATGTTTGAAGGGAATGCTAATATGCGGTCACTGGCGTTTGTCCTTTGATTTCCCAAAAAGAAGGCTTGTTTCTTTTACCTATCTCATTATGTGCACGTTGCAATATTTATAATGGAAGGTTTGCCACCGAATGAAGACTCTGGTGAGGACCCGGGTATGGTTAAGCAGGCTCTAGCTATTGCCTATCGAAGCAACATCGAACACGGACTTAGTTGTATTCTAATAAAATATTGCCTATCGAAGCAACATCGAACACGGACTAAGAAAATAGTTGTATTCTAATATTAAAGGTAATAATATTAATACAACTATTTTTTAGGGTATTCGGTGACCAATTAAAGTGGTATATATTTAATTTATTCACACACCTACTAGTTCTAAGACTTGACTTCATGGTTCATATTTTAAATGGAATGACTTCACCACGATAAAGACTTACAATTGTTTCTCTGTACATGGAAATTCTAGAGCATCAAGTGACGTTTGATCAAGATAAATAGCAAGATTATCTACACGAATACTATAATCAAAATTGATAACGAAATGTATTTGAATTAACCCAGTTGCATCTTCTACCTTATCTTTCTGTATAATGCATATAATTCTCACGGTGTCATAGAATGCACAAGTTGAGATTTACAGTAAATAAAAGTCAATCTTCTTGCATTTGGTTTGTTTAATGCAAAGGAATACAAGATAGAAAATGGAGCTTCATCTTCTTCTTTTTTTGAAAAAGAGAATTTTATTAATGCATGGCTCTACAAGAGCAAAGAAAGAGCGATACAAAGAGCATATAAGTAAAAGATGTGAAACTCAAAGTTTATATCGGATGTAGGGAACAAAATTCTGTTCCAAGCGCAAGATTGTCCGGAGAGGAAGAGGAAGGGCAATTTCCGTAGCGAATTGTGTCGAGCTACCACCTGAAGCTAACTTTGATAAAAAATCCGCAAAACTATTGACCTCTCTATAAACATGAATAATGGACGACGTAGAGACAGAGAGCATATTCCGAATATCGTCAAGAGCTGCGTGATACTTCCAAGGCCAAAATTCTGAAGTATGGTTTAATAGATGCGCAATGCCCATATTGTCTGTTTGAACCTGTATGTTCTGAAGCCCACAGGCAACACAAAACCGAAGACCATAAACAATGGCCTCTATTTCCATGGCGAAACTCACATTTGAGTTACAGTATCGACACTCAGCAAACAAGAAAGGACCATTGGGATAACGCACCACAAATCCCCAACCTGAAGGGCCGGGACTTCCAAGAGATGAGCCATCCGTGTTAAGAACAATGGTACAATCATCCGGGGGCCGCCAACATAAAGTCACAATCACCGGCTTGCGAGGCAATTGAAAAGGACACTTAAAAGAAGAGGATAAATTGACCATTTCCTAGTGATCCTTTGGAAGTCATTTATGAATTCGCACCATAGAGGAAATATGTTGCATAATCGAAAAAATCAAGGGTGAGATCGATGGGGACTTACCCTCATAGATGCACAGGTTACGCATTTTCCAAATCTCCCAAAGGATGAAATAAGGTAGGACCGAAATAATCACCGTCCTGGCGGTTGCCCCCTACCAAGAGTAGACCACTCCCGTATAAATAGCCACAGATTAGGGGGGAAAGAAAGATGAATATCCAACAGGGCTGCAAAATGTCTCCAAACCATTCGAACCGAGGGACACTCATAAAAAATATGCTGCACACTTTTGGCTGCTAAGGAACAAATACTACAACGCGATGGATTTAGAAAGAAGCCCAACTTTGTCAATATTTCCGGGAAAGGAAGAATGGAGTTATAAAGACGCCACACGAAAATTGAGATCTTCTTGGGCAAAAGCTTATTCCAATCATAACGAAGAGAGACAATGACAGGATTACGGGAGCGTACCAAGTTGTAAGCCGAGGAAAGGCTGAATTTACCGGTAATAGTTGGTTGCCAAATTCACCGATCAGGCCCGGAGGAGAACTGCAGCGTGATCAGATTGCAAGTGAGGAACAATGCAGCCCAACAACTTGTCTCGCTGAGAAAAGAAATCCCGGACCGTGAGCAGTGAGAGGGGAGGTTGTGGAACTTGATCCAACGAAGAGAAAGCTCCAAGACCTGACTAATTATCTGTCCAGAAAGACGCCAAACTAGAATGGATAGAAACATACTCATGGCCCTGAGCAATCCGATCCACTTTGACAATTCTCCACCAATGCGTTCTACGTCTTGCAGTCGGTGATAATGTGATAACAAAGTTAGCCCAAAGGCCCACTTGATTTTTGACCTTCCACCATAACTTAATCGAATAGGCAGCAACAATATCCACCAGCTTCCGGAGGCCCAACCCATTCTCATCAGTCGGAAAGGAGAGACGATCCCATGAACGCCAATGTCGTTTGTGATCTGCAAAATAGCTTCCCCATAAAAGCTGTTGGAAAACCTTCTCCATTTTATGTAGGATAGATTTAGGAGGTTCAATAGCAGTGAAGACATGTTGTGGGATGGAGGATAAGACATGTTTGATCAAAATCAACCGAGCTGATAACCACTTATTCCTCCAACTACAAACCCGTGTCTCAATTGCCTCAACTAAAGGAGTGAACATACGCTCTGTCTTTCTTCCCCGGAATAGGCGACAACCTAGATATTGCAAGGGGAAAGAGCCTGGACTCATTTGCAGGAGCTGGAGAACATCATGTCGATGATTTGAAGACACACCCTCTGGCAATAGAAAACAACTTTTGTGCTTATTTACCTTTTGACCCGTGGCAGCTTCATAGTCGGAGAGCAAGAGATTGAGCTGAGCTAATGACCGTTTGTCACTTCGGATAAAGAGAATTAAGTCGTCGGCAAAGCAGAGATGAGAAACAACGGCCGAGCTAGTAGGCAGACCATAGGGCAATATCCTGCCTTGCATCACAAAGTACTGCATAGAGCGAGTCAGAGCCTCCGAAATTAAGAGAAACAAGTAAGGGGACAAAGGGTCACCTTGTTTAATGCCTCGGGATGATTGGAAAAAACCAACTGGACTACCATTCACCAAAATGGAGAACCAACTGGGAAGGGTCCCAATAATCAGCCTGATAATTCCACCACTGAAGCCAAAGGTTGCCAATATATGGGAGAGAAATGACCAGGAAACACGGTCAAAAGCCTTCATCATATCTAGTTTAAGAATTATATTGCCACCGCGAGCAGGGTGGTGAAGAGATTGGCACAAGTCCTGAGCCATCAGTATGTTGTCCACAATGTCCCGCCCAGATAAAAAGGCTGATTGCTCCGGGGATATCAACTTTGGTAAAACAGGCTTCAACCGTTCGGTGAGAATCTTGTGAAGATTTTATTCAGGAAAGTGCAGAGACTGATTGGGCGGAAGTCGGAAAAGGAATTTACACTGTGCTTTTTCGGCAACAGATGAAGCAACGTACTACTTACTGCACGAGGAACTGGAATCCCTGACATAAATTCAGTACAAGCAGCAAAGAGATCATGACAGATTATGTCCCAACAATTGTGATAAAAGGCTCCACAGAATCCATCAACTCCGGGCGCACTAGTGGACGACAAACCCATAACTGCTGTCTTAACCTCCTCCATTGTGACCAGTTGTAACAACAAAACATTGTCCTCATCCTCAACAAGCCGCGGGATGTAGGTGAGCAGCCTAGATGTGGCGTCCTCCTCATCCTCAACTACCTCTTTTGACAAGAGGGATTGAAAATATCTTATCGCTTCAAGATCAATGTGTGTCGGGTCTGTCAGCCAGTGCCCATTACCATCTCTAATCTTGTGTATCCCCAACCATATGTGCTTCTCAACCAAGGAAGCGTGAAAATAAGCGGTGTTAGCATCACCCTCCTTAAGCCATTTCAATCTCAACTTTTGAAGCATAAAATCCTCATGTTCCTTAAGCCGTGGTAGCAGTTCGGCTTTAGATTTGTTCAGCCTCATTAGAACATCATTGGTTTCAGATTCTTCAAACTCCCGTTCCAGCTGTAGCACAGCTGACTCTGCTGCTTTCAGATTAAGGAAAACATCCCCAAAAGTTTCCTTGTTCCAGAGCCGCAAACAGGATTTGAGGCGACGAAGCTTTAGTGAAAATCGTAGCATACCATGACATGCTATTGGCTGATCCCAATTTAGTTTAACCAAAGGTAGGAAATCATCCCGGCAAAGCCACATCTGTTGGAAACGAAATAGGCGGGGGCGTGAAACTTGCTCCGTGTCAAATTGGCACAACATCGGGCTATGATCAGAACTTGTTCGGTTTAAATTATGAATTGAAGAAATTGGAAACAAATCAGCCCACTCCGAACTTACCAGCGTCCGATCTAACTTCTTCATAACACGGTCATTGGAGCGATTGCCGACCCAAGTGAATTCAATACCCTGCGTTGGAAGTTCCAAAAGGCTACAAGAGGCTATGAAGGAATTGAAGTCATCCATAGAGGCAAGCTCAGGAGAACCAAGACCGCTATATTCATGAAGACTGCGGATGACATTAAAATCACCCCCCAATAACCAGGGGACATTTGCATGAGCAGCTCGGAAAGCACATAATTCAGACCACAATTCGAGTCGGTCACGCCTTATCGACCGCGCATAGACGACAGAGATATAAAAAGCTGTGGGCACGGTAACATGAGTTAATTGCAGGTGCATAACTTGTGCTGTACCACTAAGTAATGTAGCAGAAAATAATTGGAAAAAAGTGCCCAGATTTTATTAGTGTCGGAAGCAAAGCCAGAAGTAAAATGGAACTTCCTCAGTAGTCCATCCAAAAGAACAGGTTGCACCATCGGTTCAATCACAAAAATCGCAGATAAGTTATGCATATCAATTAAGGATTTTAAACGACGTTGGGAGGCCGAGTTGCCCACCCCACGTATATTCCAAATTAGGCTACTAATCATGAGAGAGGAGCAGAGGAAATAGCCTTAGGAGCTCTCGCCGATCGGCGAAGAGATTCAGCTTCAAAGGTAACTTTTTTATTTTTCGATCCCACAGGACGACCCCGTTTCGGTAAAGATGTTTCACCTTCAGACTGAACCGATCTGGAAATCTCCACATTCTGTTGACCGGATGTTGTGCCAATCCAAAAATCATCATGAACCTGGGTTGGCACAGGAACCTCAGAAATGACCCGAGGAAACTCAACAGCAGTAGAAGAGGTCGGAATGGGTGCAACTAGAGCAGTAGCAATTGAAGACATATGGCCGGAATCCCCAGATAAACCCATCGGAATGCCAGCTGGAGCAGAAGGCAGAGCAGAAAGGACATCAGGAGCAGCAGGGCAGAGTGCAGGTAGAACAATGTCAGGGGCAGGGGAAGCCGAAAGGGGTACATGTGCGGTTTCTGAGTTAACCACTTCATCGGGAACCATGGCAAGAACAACACTAGATGGAGGAACAAACTGTGTAGGTGGAACAGAGTGGCCAATGGCCCTATCAAGCTTAGACAATAAGCCAAAGCGAGAGGACAATGGAAAGCAAGACGATGGTGAAGTGGAAGCAATAGCAGCGGGCGGCTCAGGAGGTAGCGTAGAACTCAAGGGTATAGTGGAAACCGCGGACGCTAGAAGAGGAGCAGAGAGATCCATAGGGGTGGCAGCCTTATCTAGCACGGACAGACCGGAAGCAGGGGAGACGTCCTTAGCCTTCCAAACCCGAACAGGAGGGGCCTTGGAAGCATCCGTAACGACATCAGTAGGAGAAGACATGAGCTGCGAATGGCGACAATCAGTCACCTTGTGGCCAACCTTCCGACAATGACGACGGTACGAAGGCATATTCTCATACAGCACAGATTGGAAATACGCATGCTCTTCCGTACCCAGTCGCAAGCGAGTCGGCAGCTCCTGTAACAAATCGACTTCAATACACACTCTAGCAGTCGAGGGCCGAGAAAGATTTAAAGTGGGAACATCAATTTTCAGGGGAACCCCAATCATCATTGCCAGCCAATGAAGGTACTTTTCATGGAAACAGTGAATCGGCAAACCCGCAAAAGAGACCCAGAGTGGAACAACAGAGGATTCGTGATCAGGGTGAAAATCTGGCGACCATTTGAAGACACGCATAAGGTAACCATCAAACGTCCAGATGGCTCGCAACCAACAACGTAAGTAATCTTCCTCAAGATCAAAACAGATGAAAACATGGCGGAAGTCAATCATGCCTAGGGTAAAATGACCCTTAAAACCGATTTTGTCGAACGACGTCCGCAGGAAATCCATCTTCGGCCGACCTTTGGTAAATTTTCCGACCAACGCCAAATGAAAAGGAGCGGCGAGCTGGGCTTCTTCCTCCTTGGTAAGTAAGAAGGTCGGTTCGCCCTTATACATCTTGGGTCGAGAGACGATGTTAACCTCGGAAGGCGGCGGATGCAAGATCTTCCGAGGATGTGGCTTTGCGCCCAGGAGGGCTTGGGCGAAGGAAACGCCAGCCGGTGGAGGCGCCGGTGAGATGCCGGCCATGGAAGACCAATCGAATCGCCAATAGTGGATTCGTTCACCGTAGGGTTCCAACTAGAAACATTGATTACGAAAATGGAGCTTCATCTCTCAATAAGCATTGACCTAATAAACAATACACATTGAAAAATAACCCAGCACACCAGAACTCGGTATTTATACCTGGATTTGGTAAACCCAACACAACGGCATCCTAAATTAGGCAGATAAGTCTTAATTAGAAGAAGCTATGGCTACCCTCAAACTGACCAGGCTATTCTCCATCTTTTTTGTTGTGCTCTCCATGTTCACACCTTTAGCACTATCAGTAGTTGAGGAATGCAACACAGAATCAAGCAGTTGCAACGACAAAGCAAAAGCACTTCCCCTTAAGATCATAGCCATTGTCTCTATATTCGTCACTAGCATGATAGGTGTAGGTTCACCACTTTTGACACATTCAATCCCAGCTCTGCAACCTGACAAAAATTTGTTTGTGATTGTGAAGGCGTTTGCGGCTGGTATAATCCTAGCTAGCTACTAGCTTCATGCACGTTCTACCAGATTCGTTCGAAATGTTATCCTCAAGTTGTCTGAAAGAAAATCCATGGCACAAGTTCCCTTTTACAGGGTTTGTGGCAATGATATCTGCTTTATATTCATTTTGATGGTGGACTCCTTGGCCACTAGTGTGTATACCAAGAAAAGTCATGGAGGGGTGAACCCGGAGGTTAATGATATTGTTGATGGAGACAGAGAGATGGGAGTGGCCAACTTTGGGCATTATTACACTCACTATCATCCCCAAACCAAATCCGCAGGCGAGCAACTTCTTCGTTGCCGTGGTATTGCTATGGTCAGTATTATTCTTACTCACAGTATGGGTAGTCGAAATTGATGTTGTCAGAATATAATGCTAATATTTTCTAAATGATTGCTTAATTTACTAATTGAATAATTAGATCTCAATTAATTTAGATATCAGTTTCAAATTTTAATGAAACTTTTAAATTTTCCACTGAAAATAAGTTAAAATTCTTTTACGCCATTAATCACCATTTTCATTTAGTTTTTATTAGGAAGGAAACTTGTGTTTCAACGTGTATGAGGCCAGTGTTATCTGTTCTTGTTTGTAGTTCCAACATTCTAACTATCAGGGCGTGCATTTGGCAGGTATTAGAACTAGGCATCATTGTTCATTAAATTGTTATAGGCGTCTCTCTAGGAGCGTCGAACAATACTTGCTCAATAAAAGGTCTGGTGGCTGCTCTTTGCTTCCATCAAATGTTTGAAGGAATGGGCCTCTGCGGCTGCATTCTCCAGGTTAAAACTTCAATTAATTGACAGTACTATCAGTTACGTCCAATGTTCTAAAACTTAAAAAAAAAAACTAAGATTAAGCACGTTTTATTCATGCTGACCTATAAACAGGCTGAATACAAGCTTTTGAAAAAGTTGGTGATGGCGTTTTTCTTCTCTGTAACAACACCATTTGGTATTGCACTCGGCATCGCCTTATCCAAAACCTACAAGGAGAACAGTCCCACTGCACTTATCACAGTTGGGCTACTTAACGCATCGTCTGTTAGTTTTCTGATCTACATGGCACTAGTTGACCTTCTCGCTGCTGATTTCATGGGACCAAAGTTGCAAGATAGCATCAAGCTTCAGGTCAAGTCATACGTGGCTGTCCTTTTGGGTGCTGGTGGCATGTCCCTTATGGCAAAATGGGCTTGATACCCGCAAGTGCTGTGGTGGAGTGGCTGGGGCTCCTCCTCCCTTAACTAAGGTCTCGGTTTCGAGTCTTGGGTATGGTGCTGCACTTGTGAGGAAGAGCTTTGCCGCCTATATGGTCCTACCCGGCTCGAATCCGAATTAGTCGATTGCTCGTGTGGCGTCGGATACCGGATGGTAACCTTTTCAGAAAAACTACAAATATAACTTGGCTTATGTTGGCACCAATGGGTGAGAATATGGGAGAGCAAGTGTCACGAGTGCTCCTTTAATACAATAGTCTCATTAATTGTCAACTTGCCTATACTAGGACTCCCTTACAATCATTATTTGGAAATACGTCAGTGCTTTGCAGTTTTTTTGTTGTTGAGAAATATAAATGGAATTACGCCTTGAAAGGCAAGCAAAAAGAGTTAAAAAGAATTGTCAATTACAGACCAAGAAGTTAATATGGAGTCTAATCCTATGCATAAGTTCCATGTCAAATAGCTACTTGTTACTGCTAGAGTTATGAAAATTTTGTTTATTCCTCTTATCCTATATGGCTGTCACAAGATATGAAAAGGATAAGTAGAAGCTCCACTTTTCAACTTCATTAGAGTGGATATATGAAGGATAAGTAGACTTCATATATCCACTTCAACCACAAGGTTTGTTTATCCCTTAGCAGCCTCCAAATTATTTTGGTAAGCCTTAACAAGTTTGGAGTTTTTAGGGGATTGAGGCTTATACCACCTTCATCCTTTGAAGTACATACCTTAGTCCATTTTATTCTAGCTTTATTTTCCATTTCCTTGCTTCTTAACCATAAGAATTTCTTGGAAGTCCTATCAATACTCTTAATTACACAGTTGGAAAATGCAATATAAGTAGCCCAATAAAGATTAATGGAAATTAGTACAGAAACAATAAGTTGAGCTCTACCAGCAATGGACAACTTTTTGGTACTCTAACTTGATATTCTATTTTTGAACTTGTCTAACAATGTTGAGAAGTCTCTAAGGACATTCTTGAGATTGACACTAGAATGCTAAGGTATAACATAGGAAAATGATGTAAGTTAAAACCAATAATTGCCATTATATTTTATTCTTATTCCATTGCACTTTTAGATAGTTAAATCTCACTCTTGATGCAATTGACTTCAAGCCTCGATAGTCTATTGAATATCTTAAAAGTAGTTATGATGGTTGTGACTAAATTGGAGAAAGCTCTATATAGAAGGATTAAGTCATCGATGAAACTTAAGTTGGTAATTCCTATTTTTGTACATTCAGAATGAAATTTGAAAACTTTGGACCTCTTAATTACTCTTTTAAGAATTTTGTTTAAGGCTTCCATGAATAATGCAAATAAGTACTGGGTGGTAAGACCACCATATCAAATCCCTCTGTCGCTTTTGAAGGCTTTAGTGGACTATCCATTAATCAAGATATTTAATTAGAAGTAATGATGCATTGGCTAATCAACTAAGTAAAAGAATATAGAAATTCCATTGCTATAAGAATGTTGATGATAAAATCCCAATCGACATTGTCACAAGCCTTGCTTAAGTTTTACAATCCCTCTTCTTTGAATTATTTAATACATATGACTATATCATATAAAGTCATTAATAATCTAATGAAATATAAGTATTATCCTTTTATGAATTATTATTTTATCCAATACATCACATGTATAAGATTTAACAATTCAATACCATCATCATCCTTTCACCAAAGGTCAATTTGGTTATTCTTCAACTTGATAAGTTTCTTATGATTCATAATCAAAAGGATACATGTATCCTTATATGTAACTTTATGACTCTCGTTTTGTTGATTTAACCAACATGACATAAAAGGATTGTCTTGGTTATCCAAATTTTTATTCTTGCCATCTATGTTAAACATAAGTCCCCTTTGATCTAATACATATGCAAACTATTTGCATAAACTTAGATCAACTACTTTAACTTAATAATCTATTTCTAACCATGCGTTAAACATTACAATAATGTTGAATCTAAATTCAGTATCAAATACTCATAAGCATGAATTAGAAATACGTATGATTTCTATCGTATCACATATGGGCAAGAAAAGTTATGCAGTCGTTTTCTTTTAATGACAACTATTATCATGTTGTTGCTATGTTGGTCCCCGAATTTTTCTTATTGAATAAACATGATTTAAATTAATTTTAAGGTCTTGATGGATTAATTTATTTTGGAGTTAATTAGCATGTTAATGTGAGTGAGATTATATGACATAGGTTAATTGAATTAAAGTGTTAGGGTGGTAAG
>JANKOE010000206.1:38919050-38929389 GCA_026284465.1 Erythroxylum citrifolium | reverse complement strand
TTTGATCTTTTTATTGACACCAAATTTGTCAAATTCCGAGTTCGGGATCAAGAGTTATGATTTTTGGAAAATTCGTTTGGTTCTTTTGCTTTTGATCCGACTCTTGTTCAATCTTTTGCTTATAATTCCTCCGTCCGACATCCTATTGATTCGATTTTTGAAGCGTTAGATTCCTAAGACTTTTAGATACATTTTCGTGTGGACTTATAATTTTTAGGAGATTAAATGGAAAGAGATTGATTGAACCAAAGTGAGAGGATTGGTTTAAGGCTATGAGTTAGATAATTTTCTGAACATGGTTCAGTACTTTGTAAAACTCGGGAGCTGTGGAGCTCCGATTGAGTTGATTCTTGAGGCCAAATAAAATTGAGACATAGGGCTACAGGTATAACCCCCAAACACCGAAGAGGTGGGGTGTGGGGTCCAACAATAGAGGAGTTGATTAAGGGGAGATGAGTAAGGATGAGATGGGGCGTAGAGAAGACTTTGACATTCTTCTATAGGAGAGATTTATGTTTATTATTTTTTAGAAAATTCATATAATGCTTGTCTTTGATATATGTGGAAGCATATTAGCTTTTGACAAATAAGTTTATAATTTTCTATATTTAGAACTAGTTTTTGACTCTTATTTTCAATTATCATAGATAGATTACTACCAACCTTAATATATAACCTGTTACAGCCTTATCATTCAAATTATCCTAAATTCATATGAAAATTGGAGAATTAATCTATATATAAAATACTAATTAATCCTAACCAAAAACTTATCTTGCAACTTGAAATAAGAGATCATTTAACTTATTTAATCTAGTTACTATAATACCATATATGTGAATTTTGGAAAGTAAATGACTTGTTTAACCTTGCATTCTATATCCATACATATATGTATATAATAGTCATAAATGATATTAGATTGGGTCAAACTTGAACCCCTTTTAACTTGAGATTGACCTAAAATCTTTTATAAGATTCTGACTTACAACTTGATCGAGCTTTGAATTTGTAATCTAAACTCGATCTTGTTTATGTTTCGGGAAATCTAAAATCCAATCAAGCATTAAGGAAGTGGCTTAAAGATTTTTGGGTTTTATTTTTCTCGAATTTGGTTTACCTTCCTCCAAGTAAATATACATGACTTACTGAAATTTATAAATAACAAAGAAAGAATGAATCAGATAACATACTCTTCCTTCAAAAAACCCTAATCTAGTATTCCTCTTTCTAGAAACAATCATGTTGGCTAGCAAAGGGAGCCCAATTGAAACAAAAAATAGTGCAAAAGTTTAGTCTAATGCCAGTCCACTAGAGTCCATTAAAGAAATTTACCATGAAAAGTAGGACCAGAAGGGTCAACGATTTGTGACTTACATAATATGTCTTTACAAGATCTTTGACAAAATCTTGGTGAATGTAGTGGATAATAAGTGGAGAGACCCATCAATAAGCCATGCAAATGTGCTAATTGACATGGAAAACAATTTGATTAATGTTTATAACAACAAAGATGGAGTTTTGGTAGAGGCTTACAAGGAAGAGATTTTTTTAGAGTTGTAGTGGTTAGTGTCTATCAAAGGCTAACAAGTGATGCATACGTGATGGAAGGAGAGGAGGAAGGACACTCTTTAGCAGAGGGTTTCTTATTTAGTCAGGGTGGATAGGATTGGTCATTGAGCTTATCCAAAGCTCAAAATTTTTTCAAAAACAACTCAAACATGCTAGTATAGACTCAGGCCCATCAAAGCCCACAGTAAGAACTAAAGCAACATCAGGGCCCACGACAATAAAGGGCAACAGTAGCATATTCCACAACCTTTGTTCATTCTTTTCTTACTCAACATTCCTACAAAAATATCACATATTTTCCCCCATAATTAGTTTGTTAAGAGTTTGTTATAGCCACATGTAAAGTTAATATTAGTTTGTTACGAGTTTGTTATAGCCACACGTAAAGTTAGTACCTCATATATATATATATATATATATATACTCATAGACAATCAAAACAAAGATAAGAAATTCATTATTTCTTCATCATCTGTCCAATTACTTCAAATGTTACATGGTATCAAAGCAAATTTGATCCCACATAAACCTTAATATCTAAAATCAAACCAAATCCACAAAAATGACACAAGCCTTGAGAGATTCGAGCCAAAACAATACTTCAACATTGGATCTCGAAAAGGAAATCGAAGTAGAAGCATACTTAACCACCGCCATCAACACTCCAGGATGTCATATGGTAACCACGCCACTTAATGAAAATAACTATCTGGAGTGGAGTAGATATATGGTCATAGCCCTAAAATCCAAGAACAAATTAAGGATTGTTAATGGTGAAATCAAGAAGCTCGACGGTGACACTACTCAAGACAGACGATGGATGATAGTAGATAACCTGGTGATAGCACGGTTGCTGAATTCGCTGAACAAGGAAATTGCAAACTCCTTCATGGTAGTCACGACAGCACAGGATCTCTGGGAGGAGTTAAAAATATGGTATGGAGAAAGCAGTGGTCCTCACTTATACCATATTGCATAGGAAATCAACAATTTATGTCAAGGTAACAACTCCGTCACAATGTATTTTACAAAATTAAAGAGTATGTGGAATGACATTGATTGCTTAATGACATACAAAATTTGTTCTTGTGAAGCTGCAAAATAAAATATGTGTGTTGTGAATGGTAATAGGTTAATGCAATTTTTGTTTGGATTGAGGGAAGAATATACAAATGTGGTTAGCCAGTGTGGAAATAATAGAAGCTTTGTGATCACTGTCATGAAAGCGGGCATACGAAGGATACGTGTTTCCTCCTAAACGGCATGCCAGATTGGTATAAAGAATTACAAAGGAAAAAGGGTAAAGGAAATTATGCAGAGAATGCTATGAACAGTCCAATCGATGATGTAAGGGACAACATACAAGGTGATGTGAAACAGAATAACCCAGAGGTGGACATGATCAACTTGGCCAAACAAGTTAGAAATTAACGTTATGTTTAAAGGTAAATAAGGTGCAACAACGAATCTTGTGGCCTTCAATGCTTTTGTCGGTAAACACCCTAAACACATTACCTTTAGTGAGCATAAATATGATGACGATTCGTGGATTATAGACTCAGGCGCCTCGGCACATATGAGCCTAAATCTGTCTATGTTTACAGACTGTATCAAACTGAGCACACTTAACCCAGTGACTATACCAGATGGCTCCACAAACATGACGGAACATATGGGAAAAGTCGCTCTCACTCCAACCTTGGCACTCGATGATATGCTACATATTCCCTTACTTTTCTATAATTTGTTTTTGGTAAATAAAATTTCCACGCAAAATAAAATTCCCATGATATTCATTGATAATCATGTGTTTTTATAGGACCTACGTGATGATTACGTCATAGCAAAGTGTGAAGCAACGAGCAGTGTTTACAAACTATTCAACGAGCATTTACTTCCTCCAAAAAGCCTAAAAGGTCCATCTTTACAATTTTACATGAACAAATTCGTTAGTAATCATGTATCATATGACTTCACATTATGGCACAATCGCTTCGGACACATTTCTATAAGCAAATTATCTCAAGTACCAAATGGGTTCATTAAAATTCCTCGCAATTACATGTGTGAATTATGCCCATTAGCCAAACAAGAAAGAAAACCCTTCCCTCACCACAAAATTGTTGCTACCACCCAATTCGAATTATTGCACATAAATATTTGGGGCCCATATAGGACTCCAAACATTGATGGATCATCCTATTTCTTAACCATTGTCGACGAGTTTTCTAGGGCCACTTGGACTTATCTTTTAAGTAGTAAAGATCAAGTCCACCTAACCCTTTAATTTTTTTACCTTATCCAAACCCAATTCTATTTACCCATACTAAGTGTTAGAATCAATAATGGCGCTGAATTTACAAACAAATCATGTCAAAACCTATTCCTCTCAAAAGGAATCATACACCACCGAACTTGCCCATACACCCACAACAAAATGGAGCTGTCGAAAGAAAACATAAACACCTTCTCCAAATTACCCGTGCTCTAATTTTTCCAGTCCATTTACCAAAAGATTTTTGGGGCGAAGCTTTAGTTACATCCACATACATCATCAACTGATTGCCATCCAAACTTATTTCATGGAAAACTCCATATGAAAAGTTATGCAATAAACTTCCCACATATGACAATCTCCGTACATTTGGTTGCCTATTTTTTCAACAAACACTAAACCATATGAGGAAAATTTTGAACCTCGTTCCAGCTGATGTTTGTTCCTAGGATGCATGTATGGATGCAAAGGCTTTAAATTTATGAACTTATCTACAAATCAAATACACATTTCCCATGATGTTATTTTTCATGAACAAACCTTCCCATTCTCTATTCCAGAACCCAGCACTCCACAACAAAACACAACTGACCCTATTACATTTCCACCAAATACACTTGAATTCGGGCCCTTATCAATTCACCAAAACATTTCGTCAATTAGGCCCAATCAACTAAATGATCTTGCCATAACAACTGAGCCCAGACCACCACCTGAACTTGAACCTATACTCGAGCCCAGTCACTCACCCAATCTTTTTACAACTTAACTACCCACTGACCCATATAACCAGCAAATCGACCCACTTCCTTCCCTAATCTCCCAATTGCCAACCTCACATATACCTACCTGTTTCAGCACCAGACCTAAAACCTGTCCCAAATACCTTGAAGATTATGATATCACAATCAACAGCGCTCATTCCGCTGCAACATCCTTATATCAGGTCACCTCTCTACCCTTAACTTTTCTGTCTTCTTTTGATTTATATTGAGCCCGAGTTATTTAGCTTTCATGGAAAAAATGTCTATAGAAAACGAACCGTTGTCATATTCTGCTGCTAAGGATAATCCGATGTGGGTCACACCTATAAATGAGGAGCTTACTACTCTGGAACAGAATTGCACGAGGTCGTTTGCTGACTTACCAAAGGGTAAGCGAGCTCTCCAAACGAAATGGATTTTCAAAATTAAACGCCAACCAGATGGTTCCATTGAGCGACATAAGGCCTGTTTGGTGGCCAAAGGATTTTGCCAATGGGCCGGTATAGACCATTTGGATGTCTTCTCTCTAGTGGCCAAATTAACTACTATCTGCATCCTCTTAGCCACCGCTGTCGTAAATAATTGGCCTGTCCACAACTGTCATATTAATAATGCTTAACTTTATAGCTATATCAACGAAGACATTTAGATTTCTCCACCTCCTGGTTACTTACGAGTGCCTCCCGGGCAGGTTTGTAAGTTAGAAAAATCATTATAGGCCTAAAGCAAGCAGGCCGGTAGTGGAACAAACAGATCATCGTTAAACTTATGGAATTTTGTTTTTTCTCAATCTGTCTCTAATTATTGTTTGTTCACGATGGGTATTGGTCAAAATTTTACAGCACTTCTCATTTACATTCATGATGTTCTACTAATGGGACCATCTGAACATCTCCTCCTGGATGTTAAAGGATCTCTTGACCGAAAATTCACAATTAAGGATCTTGGTTACATCAATTATTTCATTGGCATGGAAATAGCTTGTTCTATATCCGGTATGATCCTATCCCAACAGAAATACATCTAGGATATTATTTATAAAGCTAATTTACCACATCTTAAACCCGCAAAGCTGCCCACTCCTCTAGGCACTAAACTGTCCTTAGATTCGGGTTCACTCTTTGACAATCCCGCAAAAATATCGTTGCCTGGTCAGACAACTTCTCTACCTATCTTTTACCCGACCCGATGTTGCTTTTGCGATACAACAACTCACTCAATTCACCAACATGCCTGCACACAACATTGGGTTGCCTTAACTCATGTCTTAAGGTATTTACATTCTAGTGCTGATATGAAATTGTTTTACCCTGCACAATGTTCTCTGACTCTAAAAGCATATTCTGAATCTGACTAGGCTAGGTACGTCTCATCACGCAAATCTATAATGGGATATTGTACCACTTTAGGATTTGCCTTAAAACAAAAAAGCAGAAGACAATTAGTCAGAGCATGGCATCTACGCTTTGTGAATTACGATGGTTAACTTATATTCTTACTTATCTTCAGATTCCTCTGCATCTGCCTATCCATTTACACTGTGACAATTTGGCAACCATTCACATTTTAGTGAATCCCATTTTCCGTGAACGAACAAAGCATCTTGAGATTGAATGTCACCTGGTTCGCAATGTAGTTTTCGAAGGTTTCATCTCTACACCATATGTACCTTCTGCACTTTAATTGATTGATTGCTTCACTAAGGCCTTGTCTGCCTGAAATTTTGCGATGTTATTTCCAAGTTAGATCTCATCCTTTCAACTCCGACTTAAGGGGGGCTGCTGGTACAAACTCAGGCCCATCAAAACCCACAGTGAGAACTAAAGCAACGTCAAGGCCCATGATAACAAAGAGCAACAGTAGCATATGCCACAACCTTCGTTCATTCTTTTCTTACTCAACATTCCTACAAAAATAGTACATATTTTTTCCCCATAATTAGTTTGATACGAGTTTGTTATAGCCACGTGTAAATTTAGTATTAGTTTGTTACGAGTTTGTTATAGCCACATTAAAGTTAGTATTAGTTTGTTACGAGTTTGTTATAGCTACTTATAAAGTTAGCACCTCATGTACATATATACCTCACAGAAAGTCAAAACGAATATAAGAAATTAATTATTTCTTCATCATCTGTCTCATTACTATCTAAAATTTTGATTAATTCGAATTAAAGTTGTTAATTTTAGACCATATTAGTTCAGCCTAGCCTAAACTCATATTAATTGTCAATCCTAATAATAGTAATACACAGACATAAGCAAGAGAATTTGAAAAGCATGATTGAAAATTTGGGATTAGTTTTTGAAAATTATTTACATTGTTTTTCAAGTTTACTTAAAAATCTTAATCAATCTCTTAATCAAAATTTAATTAATTTAAATACTAAAATTTTTTAATTGTTATAAAATAGGATTAAACTAAATTTATTTTAACAAGATTTTAGAATTCAATTAAGTCAATTTTAGAATGCAATTGATTAAGCCTTCGTATTTAAAATTTGCATATTGTTAGAAAATTTTAAAAAACAACATGTTTCTTTCTACTGGAATTAGCAATAGATGGAACTTGTAATTTTGGAATGTAACCAGCCCTTGTTTTAGTTTCCCGTACTATTTTTTGGTGAACTCTTGGGATAGCTTGGCTATGGTTAACAAAAACTTCATTTAATTTCTAAAAAACATATGTTTCTTTCTAAGTGAGTATATTTATAGTTTGTTAAATAATATGAGTGATTATGGTTTTTATTATAATGAAAAATGCCAAAAGTGAAATAGTTTTTTAAAACTATTTTCGTTATTTTAATAATCACAATATGGTATGATTCTGTCACAAATTCTAAAAGCAATAATATTCTTCAACTTTTCTATATTGAATTGAAATTATAGTTTTACTCTCAGATGTTTACTGCCATAAAAGATTGTTTTGCAAGTGAAAATTGACTTGCACCGCATAAAAGCGTGAAGTACTTTTGCTATAAAAGCAAACGGGGAAATGGGAGAAATTTATAAGCGAACTTAAAGGGATGGGTACAGGGTGGTCAGTGGACAATACTTCACAGTCACCGACTAGTGAAGAGCCAACCTACAGAAACAACCCCCAGAGTCTGGAGAAGGAAAAAGGAACAAATTTGGATGAATTAAAATCGAAGGCAGTCGAAAAAGAAGCAGAAAGAGTAATAAAGCCTTCAGAAAAGGCAAAGGAAGAAACAGGTGATGGTGCTAAACTTTACGAAGTCAGTTCCAAGAAAGCAACACAAGTAAAGCTCCCACATAATTGTGAAGCAATACTAAGAGAAGCAGACTCACCTCTCGACTGGTCTTCGTTGGATAAGCTATATGATCAGCTCTTTACAGGAGTTTCCCTGAACCAAAAGACAAAGGCAAGTTCCATTCTATGTTATATTTCTCTGAGCATAAGCGTACAATGATAGTTTATATATTAATACACAGAGAAAATACTGTTTCTTAAATAAGTGGGGTTGAGCAGTTGGGTTCGTATTACAACTGCTCTACCCCACTGATTTTGAGACTTTTTATGTTTTATTTACATGGAAGAGTTTAATAAACTGTAAATTATAGCGCTCTGCCACTACTCCAGTGATCAAACTATATGGTTCAGACATGCTTTTCAGGCTTTGGAATTAAAAAAATGTACTAAAGTACACTGCTCAGATATTATCATCCTTATATTTTTTATTTTTGGATTGTTAAAACATAAATCTCGTTAGTCCTTACTATTTTCTGTCGATCGGTACCTATGATCATATTATTAATACTCTGCAGAAGTACTGGATTGAAAAGAAATCCAAGAGCAACTGCTTCATGCTGCTTGCGAGGTATCTGTCAATCACTTGGTCGGAGAATAATCTTTACTGGAAGTGGAGTAGCCTAAAGGAAACGAGGTGAATTTGCACACCCTTTTTACGGAAAAAGTAGATATAAAAGAAACAAGAGTACATTACATAAACTAGCCACTCCAACAATCATCAAAAATAATAATCTTCTTGACTAGTTGTGCGTCTCTATGTTGGCAGTACCGACACGGCTGTTGATGTGATCGAGCTACTAAATGTTTGTTGGCTGGAAGTGCATGCTAATTTCAACATGGCGTATCTATCTCCAGGTGTTGTGTACGAAGTTTTGTTTGTAATAATGATGAAGGATACTTCTAGCGGATGGGACGTACCAGTAAATGTTAGACTCACTTTGCCAAATGGAATCAAACAAGAACACCAAGAAAACTTCAAAACGAAGCCAAGGGGCCTGTGGATGGAAATTCCAGTCGGCGAGGTTGTGTCTACTCCCGATAATAATGCTGGGCAGATGGAAATTTATATGTATGAATACAAGGACGGGGAATGGAAGACAGGACTAGTGATAAAAGGTGTTATCATCCGACCCATAAACCGAAGTTGAGGATGATAAGCCGAAGGACTGAGCTCCTGGGGAAGAGGATGTTACTATCTTCTTCAAAATATAAAAGAAAAATTTTTACTACTCTATAAATTTGGAGAAACATTGGCGTCTTGAAACTCTGAATCATTGTTTTCTTCTTCTCTTCAAAGTCTCCCGAATTCTCCGCCAAGTCGCCACTGTGTACCTTAAAATAATAAACACTCTTGACCATTCGGCCCCTCGAACTGACCCATCGTTTATTATTTGAGGGAGCAATTAGATCCCCGTTAACTTTTGCCCTAAACTACTTTTGCATGTCAATAAATGACTGATAATATGTAAGAGTATTTAGTTTATAATGGTCGTAATGATCATAAATGTCATTACATTAATGTTTATTATCTTCTTTCATTACTTTATAAGTCAAATTTGTATATTATATTATATTGATACTAAAAAAACCAACTTAGGCCTCGTTCACTATAAAAGAAGGGACTTTTAGCGACGATTTATTTCATCAATAAAAGCTACAAAATCATCGCTAATGGATTTGACAACATTTTTAGCGATAAATACAAGTATTTATCATTGAAAACGTTGTTAAAACTCTGAAGCAGAAAACTATAGACAACGTTTTTCCTTAATTGTCACTAATATTTTTTTTCTTACGCTTTATTTTCGTAGCGAAAAAGTATAGGCAACGTTTTGAAAAAATCATCGCCAATATGTTTTCGCTACACTTACTTTTCGTAGCTAAAGATAATTAGCTACGTTTTTGAAAACGTAGCTAAAAGCTTTTAGCATTTCCAAAAGTTACATTTTCGTAAACGTAGTGAAAGGCGCACTACAAGAAAAATAGAGTTTAGCGACGGAAATTACCAACGGAATTTGTACATATTCCGTTGGTAAGCTTAATTAGCGACGGAATTTACAGACTGATAACGGCGTCGGAGAAACGGCTGTCGGTAAATTTACCGACGGAATATATTTTTTCCGTCGGTAAATGTACCGACGGTTATTCTGTTCGGTCGGTAAATTTTTCTGTCAGAAAATTACCAACGGAAATAATTTCCGTCGGTAAACCGTCGGTAATTACCAACGGAAAAAATTTCCGTTGCTAAATTTGCTGAAAACTATTTTTTTAAATTTACATGCAAAGTGTTTAGTTTTTGTAGGACCTCGGCCTCTCGGGTCTCGCGTCCTCAAGGCCTCGGCCTCCCGGGCCTCCCACCCACCCTCTTGTAGATATTGGTCGCTTTGGGCCTCGGCCTCTAGGGCATCGCACCCTCACGGTTTTGTTTTTGCACATGACTTCCCAGGAGGTCACCCAT
>JANKOE010000206.1:38880068-38901778 GCA_026284465.1 Erythroxylum citrifolium | reverse complement strand
ACAAGTCGACTTGTCGGTACTGAATGTGTGTAAGTCGACTTACCCATTGTACAAGTCGACTTGCACACGACTTACACTTACAAATATGACATAATACAAACTCGTATACAAAAAGAGATAGAAAGAAAATATTAAGTTAGAGAGCTCCAAATCGGATTCTAACCATTGGATTTCAAAAGGCAAGACCCATGAACAACAAACTAAAATTTTATCACGATCAGAGGTCGTTTGGTTATTGATCGAGATTAGAGCAAATTTTAGTATGCACTTTCTCTCTATTCTAAACACTTTTCTCTTTGATAAAACAAAATCTAATAATCATCACACAAATTTCACATAATACAAATTCGTATACAAGGAGGTCTATAAAAAAATACTAAGGTAGAGAGCTACAATTCAGATTCTAACTGTTAGATGTCAAGAGGCAAGACTTGGGAACAACTTACTAAAATTTCATCCCGATCAAAGGTCGTTGGTCATCGATCGAGGCTGGAGCAAATTTTGACGTGGACTTTCTCTCTCTTATGGGCTCTTTTCTTTTTGGGGAAAAAATCTAATAATTATCACCAAAACATAACATAATACAAACTCGTATTCAAAGAGAGCTACAAAGAAAATACTAAGCTCGAGAGCTCCAAATCAGATTCTACCCGTTGGATGTCAAGAGGCAAGACTCAGGAACAACAAACTAAAATTTCATCCCGATCAGAGGTCATTTGGCCATCAATCGAGGCTAGAGAAAATTTTGATATGGACTTTCTCTCTCTTCTGGTCACTTTTCTCTGTGGCATAAAAAAATCTAATAATCATCACAAAAATATGAGATAATACAAACTCGTATGCGAAGAGAGCTAGAAAGAAAATACTAAGTTAGAGAGATCCAAATCGAATTATAATAGTGGGATGTCAAGAGGCAAGACTTATAAACAAAATACTAAAATTTCATCCTGATCAGAGGTCGTTTAGTCATCGATCGAGTTTGGAGCAAATTTTGGTATGCACTTTCTCTTTATTCTGGCCACTTTTCTCTTTGGGACAAAAAAATCCAACAATCATCACAAAAATATGAGATAATGCAAACACGTATACAAAGAGAGTTAGAAAGAAAAAAATAAGTTAGAGAGCTCCAAATCAAATTCTAAACGTTGGATGTCAAGAGACAAGGCTCAGGAACAACAAAATTTCATCCCGATCCAAGGTCATTTTTTCATCGATCAATGTTGGAGCAAATTTTGGTATGCACTTTCTCCTTATTCTGGGCACTTTTTTCTTCGGAACAAGAAAATTTAATAATCATCACACAAATATTACATAATACAAACTCGTATATAAGGAAGGATAAAAAGAAATTATTAAGGTATAGAGCTCCAAATCAGATTCTAACTATTGGATGTCAAAAGGCAAGACTCAAGAACAATATGCTAAAATTTCATCCCAATCAGAGGTCATTTGGTCATCGATCGAGGATAAAGAAAATTTTGATATGGACTTTCTCTCTATTTTAGGTACTTTTCTCTTCGACAAAAAAAATCTAATAATCATCACAAAAATATGACATAGTACAAACTCGTATATAAGGAGTGCTAGATAGAAAATACTAAGTTAGGGAGCTCCAAATCAGATTCTTACCGTTGGATGTTAAGAGGCAAGACTCAGGAATAACACACTAAAATTTCATACCGATCAGAGGTCGTTTGGTCATTAATTAAGGTTAGAGCAAATTTTGGTATGCACTTATTCTCTATTCTGGGCACTTTTCTCATTGACACAACAAAACTTAATAATCCTCACACAAAGACCACATAATACAAACTCATACACAAGGTGTGCTATACAAAAAATTCGAAGGTAGAGATCTCCAATTCAGATTTAACTATTGGAATTCAAGCGGCAAGACACAGGAACAACATGCTAAAATTTCATCGCGATCAGAGGTCGTTTCGTCATCGATCGAGACTAAAGCAAATTTTGATATAGGCTTCCTCTCTCTTCTGGTCGCTTTTCGCTTTGGCAAAAAAAAATATAATAATCATCACAAAAATATGAGATAATACAAACTCGTATGCGAAGAGAGCTAGAAAGAAAATATTAAGTTAGGGAGCTCCAAATCGAATTATAAAAGTGGGATGTCAAGTGGCAAGACTTAGAAATAAAATACTAAAATTTCATCCCAATCACAGGTCATTTGGTCATCGATCGAGGTTAGAGAAAATTTTGGTATGCACATTCTCTTTATTCTGGCTACTTTTCTCTTTGGGACAAAAAAATCTAACAATCATCAAAAAAAATATGAGATAATACAAACTCGTATACAAATAGAGCTAGAAAGAAAGTAATAAGTTAGAGAGCTCCAAATCAGATCTAACCATTGGATGTCAAGAGACAAGACTCAGGAACAACACCCTAAAATTTCATCCCGATTCGAGGTCATTTTTTCATCAATCAAGGTTAGAGCAAATTTTGGTATGCATTTTCTCCTTAATCTGGGGGATTTTTTCTTCGGCACAAGAAAATTTAATAATCATCACATAAATATTACATAATACAAACTCAGATACGAGGAGGGCTAGACAGAAATTATTAAGGTATAGAGCTCCAAATCAGATTCTAACTATTAGATGTCAAGAGGCAGGACTCAAGATTAATATGCTAAAATTTCATCCCAATCAGAGGTCATTTGGTCATCGATCGAGGATAGAGAAAATTTTGATATGGACTTTCTCTCTATTTTGGATACTTTTCTCTTCGACAAAAAAAATCTAATAATCATCACCAAAATATGACATAATACAAACTCGTATATAAGGAGGTCTAGACAGAAAATACTAAGTTAGGGAGCTCCAAATCAGATTCTTACCGTTGGATGTTAAGAGGCAAGACTCAGGAACAACACACTAAAATTTCATCCTGATCAGAGGTCGTTTGGTCATCAATTGAGGTTAGAGTAAATTTTGGTATGCACTTATTCTCTAATCTGGGCACTTTTCTCTTTGGCATAACAAAACTTAATAATCATCACACAAAGATCACATAATACAAACTCACATACAAGGAGTGCTATACAAAAAATTATAAGGTTGAGAGCTCCAATTCAGATTTAACTACTGGAATTCAAGCGGGAAGACACAGGAACAACATACTAAAATTTCATCTCGATCAGAGGTTGTTTCGTCATCGATCGAGGCTAAAGCAAATTTTGATATAGACTTCCTCTCTTCTGGTCACTTTTCACTTTGGCACAAAAAAATCTAATAATCATCACAAACATATGAGATAATACAAACTCATATGCAAAGAGAGCTAGAAAGAAAATACAAAGTTAGGGAGCTCCAAATCGAATTATAATAATGGGATGTCAAGAGGTAAGAATTAGAAACAAAATACTAAAATTTCATCCCGATCAGAGGTCGTTTGGTCATCGATCGAGTTTGGAGCAAATTTTGGTATGCACTTTCTCTTTATTCTGGCCGCTTTTCTCTTTGGGGAAAAAACTCTAACAATCATCACAAAAATATGAGACAGTACAAACTCGTATGCAAAGAGAGCTAGAAAGAAAATAATAAGTTAGAGAGCTCCAAATTAGATTCAAACCGTTGGATGTCAAGAGACAAGACTCAAGAACAACACCCTAAAATTTCATCCCGATCTAATGTCGTTTTTTCATCGATCGAGGTTGGAGCAAATTTTGGTATGCACTTTCTCCTTATTCTAGGGGCTTTTTTCTTCGACACAAGAAAATTTAATAATCATCACATAAATATTACATAACACAAACTCATATATAAGGAGGGCTAGAGAGAAATTATTAAGGTATAGAGCTCCAAATCAGATTCTAACTATTGGATGTCAAGAGGCAAGACTCAAGAACAATATACTAAAATTTATCCTAATCAGAGGTCGTTTGGTAATCGATCAAGGATAGAGAAAATTTTGATATGGACTTTCTCTCTATTTTGGGTACTTTTCTCTTCGACAAAAAAAATCTAATAATCATCACCAAATTATGACATAATACAAACTTGTATATAAGGAGGGCTAGACATAAAATTCTAAGTTAGGCAACTCCAAATCAGATTCTTATCGTTGGATGTTAAGAGGCAAGACTCAGGAACATCACACTAACATTTCATCCTGGTCATAGATCGTTTGGTCATCGATCGAGGTTGGAACAAATTTTGGTGTGCACTTTCTCTTTATTCTGGGCACTTTTCTCTTTGGCACAACAAAATCTTATAACCATCACATAATTATCACATAATACAAACTTGTATACAAGGAGGGGTAGACAAAAAATACTAAGGTAGAGAGCTCCAAATTAGATTCTAACTATTGGATGTGAAGAAGCAAGACTTAGGAACAACATACTAAAATTTCATCCAGATTAAAGGTCGTTTGGTCATCGATCGAGGCTAGAGAAATTTTGATATGGACTTTCTCTCTCTTCTGGGCACTTTTCTCTTTGACAAAAATTTTTTTAAAAATCATCACCAAAATGTGACATAATACAAACTCGTATATGAAGAGAGCTAGAAAGAAAATACTAAATTAGAGAGCTCCAAATTGGATTCTAACCATTGGATGTCAAGAGGGAAGACTCGGGAACAACATACTAAAATTTCATTCCGATCAGATGTCGTTTGATCATCGATCATGGCTAGAGCAAATTTTTATATGGACTTTCTCTCTCTTCTGGGCACTTTTCTCTTTGGCAGAAAAAATCTAATAATCATCACCAAAATATGACATAACACAAACTCGTATACAAAGATAGCTAGAAAGAAAATACTAAGTTAAAGAGCTCTAAATCAGATTCTAACCGTTGGATGTCAAGAGTAAAATTTGATCATCGATCAGAGGTCATTTGATCATCGATCGAGGTTGGAGTAAAATTTGGTATGCACTTTCTCTTTGTTCTGGGAACTTTTCTCTTTGGCACAACAAAATCTAATACTCATCACACAAATATCACCTAATACAAACTCGAATACAAGGAGGGCTAGACAGAAAATATTAAGGTTGAGAGCTCTAAATCAGATTCTAACTATTGGATGCCAAGAGGCAAGACTTAGAAACAACATTCTAAAATATCATCCCGATTTAAGGTCGTTTGGTCATTGATCGAGGTTAGAGCAAATTTTGATATGAATTTTCTCTCTCTTTTGAGAAATTTTCTATTTGGAACAAAAAAATCTAATAATCTTCACCAAAATAAGATGTTATACAAACTTGTATACAAAGAGAGCTAGAAAGAAAATAATAAGTTAGAGAGCTCCCAATTACATTCTAACCGTTGGATGTCAAGAGGCAAGACTAAGGAATAATACAATAAAATTTCATCCCGATCAAAATTTGTTTGGCTATCGATCCAGGTTGGAGCAAATTTTGGCATGCACTTTCTCTCTATTCTTTGCACCTTTCTTTTTGGCACAACAAAATCTAATAATCATCACATAAATATCACATAATACAAACTCGTATACAAGGGGGGCTAGACAGAAAATACTAAGGTAGAGAGCTTCAAATCAGATTCTAACTATTGGATGTCAAGAGGTAAGACTTAGGAACAACATACTAAAATTTCATCCTGATCAGAGGTCGTTTGGTCATCAATCGATGCTATAGCAAATTTTGATATCGGCTTTCTCTCTCTTCTGCGCAATTTTCTCTTGGACAAAAAAAAACTATTAATAATCACCAAAATATGACAAAATACAAACTCGTATACAAAGAGAGCTAGAAAGAGGATACTAAGTTACAGAGCTTCAAATCGGATTCTAACCGCTGAATGCCAAAAGGCAAGACTTAGAAACAACACACTAAAATTTCATCCCGATTGGAGGTAGTTTGGTCATCAATTGAGGTTAGAGAAAATTTTGGTATGCACTTATTCTCTATTCTGGGCACTTTTCTCTTTGACACAACAAAACTTAATAATCATCACACAAAGATCACATAATACAAACTCACATACAAGGAGTGCTATACAAAAAATTCTAAGGTAAAGAGCTCCAATTCAGATTTAACTATTGGAATTCAAGTGGCAAGACACAGGAATAACATACTAAAATTTCATCCCGATTAGAGGTCATTTCGTTATCGATCGAGCTTAAAGCAAATTTTGATATGGACTTCCTCGCTCTTCTGGTCACATTTCGCTTTGGCAAAAAAAATCTAATAATCATCACAAAAATATGAAATAATACAAACTCTTATCCGAAGAGAGCTAGAAAGAAAATAGTAAGTTCGGAAGGTCCCAATCAAATTATAATAGTGGGATGTCAAGAGGCAAGACTTAGAAACAAAATACTAAAATTTCATCCCGATCACAGGTCATTTGGTCATCGATCTAGTTTGGAACAAATTTTGGTATGCACTTTCTCTTTATTCTGGCCACTTTTCTCTTTGGGACAAAAAAATCTAACAATTATCACAAAAATATGAGATAATTCAAACTCGTATACAAAGAGAGCTAGAAAGAAAATAATAAGTTAGAGAGCTCCAAATCAGATTCTAACCGTTGGATGTCAAGAGACAAGACTCAGGAACAACACCCTAAAATTTCATCCTGATCCGAGGTCATTTTTTCATCGATCGAGGTTGGAGCAAATTTTGGTATGCACTTTCTCCTTATTCTGGGGACTTTTTTCTTCGGCACAAGAAAATTTAATAATCATCACACAAATATTACATAATACAAACTCGTATATAAGGAGGGCTAGACAGAAATTATTAAGGTATAGAGCTCCAAATCAGATTCTAACTATTGGATGTCAAGAGGCAGGACTCAAGGTTAATATGCTAAAATTTCATCCCAATCAGAGATCATTTGGTCATCGATCGAGGATAGAGAAAATTTTGATATGGACTTTCTCTCTATTTTGGTTACTTTTCTCTTCGCCAAAAAAAATCTAATAATCATCACCAAAATATGACATAACACAAACTCGTATATAAGGAGGGCTAGACAGAAAATACTAAGTTAGGGAGCTCCAAATCGAATTCTTACCGTTGGATGTTAAGAGGCAAGACTCAGGAACAACACACTAAAATTTCATCTCGATCAGAGGTCGTTTGATCATCAATTGAGGTTAGAGTAAATTTCGGTATGCACTTATTCTCTACTATGTGAACTTTTCTCTTTGACATAACAAAACTTAATAATCATCACACAAAGATCACATAATACAAACTCACATACAAGGAGTGCTATACAAAAAATTATAAGGTTGAGAGCTCCAATTCAGATTTAACTACTGGAATTCAAGCGGGAAGACACAGGAACAACATACTAAAATTTCATCTCGATCAGAGGTTGTTTCGTCATCGATCGAGGCTAAAGCAAATTTTGATATAGACTTCCTCTCTTCTGGTCACTTTTCACTTTGGCACAAAAAAATCTAATAATCATCACAAACATATGAGATAATACAAACTCATATGCAAAGAGAGCTAGAAAGAAAATACAAAGTTAGGGAGCTCCAAATCGAATTATAATAATGGGATGTCAAGAGGTAAGAATTAGAAACAAAATACTAAAATTTCATCCCGATCAGAGGTCGTTTGGTCATCGATCGAGTTTGGAGCAAATTTTGGTATGCACTTTCTCTTTATTCTGGCCGCTTTTCTCTTTGGGGAAAAAACTCTAACAATCATCACAAAAATATGAGACAGTACAAACTCGTATGCAAAGAGAGCTAGAAAGAAAATAATAAGTTAGAGAGCTCCAAATTAGATTCAAACCGTTGGATGTCAAGAGACAAGACTCAAGAACAACACCCTAAAATTTCATCCCGATCTAATGTCGTTTTTTCATCGATCGAGGTTGGAGCAAATTTTGGT
Source organism: Erythroxylum citrifolium (assembly GCA_026284465.1). Classification (NCBI taxonomy): domain Eukaryota; kingdom Viridiplantae; phylum Streptophyta; class Magnoliopsida; order Malpighiales; family Erythroxylaceae; genus Erythroxylum; species Erythroxylum citrifolium. The sequence continues at coordinate 38,893,939 of JANKOE010000206.1, read as the reverse complement.
ATGCACTTTCTCCTTATTCTAGGGGCTTTTTTCTTCGACACAAGAAAATTTAATAATCATCACATAAATATTACATAACACAAACTCATATATAAGGAGGGCTAGAGAGAAATTATTAAGGTATAGAGCTCCAAATCAGATTCTAACTATTGGATGTCAAGAGGCAAGACTCAAGAACAATATACTAAAATTTATCCTAATCAGAGGTCGTTTGGTAATCGATCAAGGATAGAGAAAATTTTGATATGGACTTTCTCTCTATTTTGGGTACTTTTCTCTTCGACAAAAAAAATCTAATAATCATCACCAAATTATGACATAATACAAACTTGTATATAAGGAGGGCTAGACATAAAATTCTAAGTTAGGCAACTCCAAATCAGATTCTTATCGTTGGATGTTAAGAGGCAAGACTCAGGAACATCACACTAACATTTCATCCTGGTCATAGATCGTTTGGTCATCGATCGAGGTTGGAACAAATTTTGGTGTGCACTTTCTCTTTATTCTGGGCACTTTTCTCTTTGGCACAACAAAATCTTATAACCATCACATAATTATCACATAATACAAACTTGTATACAAGGAGGGGTAGACAAAAAATACTAAGGTAGAGAGCTCCAAATTAGATTCTAACTATTGGATGTGAAGAAGCAAGACTTAGGAACAACATACTAAAATTTCATCCAGATTAAAGGTCGTTTGGTCATCGATCGAGGCTAGAGAAATTTTGATATGGACTTTCTCTCTCTTCTGGGCACTTTTCTCTTTGACAAAAATTTTTTTAAAAATCATCACCAAAATGTGACATAATACAAACTCGTATATGAAGAGAGCTAGAAAGAAAATACTAAATTAGAGAGCTCCAAATTGGATTCTAACCATTGGATGTCAAGAGGGAAGACTCGGGAACAACATACTAAAATTTCATTCCGATCAGATGTCGTTTGATCATCGATCATGGCTAGAGCAAATTTTTATATGGACTTTCTCTCTCTTCTGGGCACTTTTCTCTTTGGCAGAAAAAATCTAATAATCATCACCAAAATATGACATAACACAAACTCGTATACAAAGATAGCTAGAAAGAAAATACTAAGTTAAAGAGCTCTAAATCAGATTCTAACCGTTGGATGTCAAGAGTAAAATTTGATCATCGATCAGAGGTCATTTGATCATCGATCGAGGTTGGAGTAAAATTTGGTATGCACTTTCTCTTTGTTCTGGGAACTTTTCTCTTTGGCACAACAAAATCTAATACTCATCACACAAATATCACCTAATACAAACTCGAATACAAGGAGGGCTAGACAGAAAATATTAAGGTTGAGAGCTCTAAATCAGATTCTAACTATTGGATGCCAAGAGGCAAGACTTAGAAACAACATTCTAAAATATCATCCCGATTTAAGGTCGTTTGGTCATTGATCGAGGTTAGAGCAAATTTTGATATGAATTTTCTCTCTCTTTTGAGAAATTTTCTATTTGGAACAAAAAAATCTAATAATCTTCACCAAAATAAGATGTTATACAAACTTGTATACAAAGAGAGCTAGAAAGAAAATAATAAGTTAGAGAGCTCCCAATTACATTCTAACCGTTGGATGTCAAGAGGCAAGACTAAGGAATAATACAATAAAATTTCATCCCGATCAAAATTTGTTTGGCTATCGATCCAGGTTGGAGCAAATTTTGGCATGCACTTTCTCTCTATTCTTTGCACCTTTCTTTTTGGCACAACAAAATCTAATAATCATCACATAAATATCACATAATACAAACTCGTATACAAGGGGGGCTAGACAGAAAATACTAAGGTAGAGAGCTTCAAATCAGATTCTAACTATTGGATGTCAAGAGGTAAGACTTAGGAACAACATACTAAAATTTCATCCTGATCAGAGGTCGTTTGGTCATCAATCGATGCTATAGCAAATTTTGATATCGGCTTTCTCTCTCTTCTGCGCAATTTTCTCTTGGACAAAAAAAAACTATTAATAATCACCAAAATATGACAAAATACAAACTCGTATACAAAGAGAGCTAGAAAGAGGATACTAAGTTACAGAGCTTCAAATCGGATTCTAACCGCTGAATGCCAAAAGGCAAGACTTAGAAACAACACACTAAAATTTCATCCCGATTGGAGGTAGTTTGGTCATCAATTGAGGTTAGAGAAAATTTTGGTATGCACTTATTCTCTATTCTGGGCACTTTTCTCTTTGACACAACAAAACTTAATAATCATCACACAAAGATCACATAATACAAACTCACATACAAGGAGTGCTATACAAAAAATTCTAAGGTAGAGAGCTCCAATTCATATCTAACTATTTGATTTCAAGAGGCAAGACACAGGAACAAGATACTAAAATTTTATCCCGATCAGAGGTCATTTAGTCATCGATCAAGGTTAGAGCAAATTTTGATATGGATTTTCTTTCTCTTCTGGTCACTTTTCTCTTTGGCACAAAAAATTCTAATAATCGTCACAAAAATATGAGATAATACAAACTCGTATGTGAAGAGAGCTAGAAAGAAAATACTAAGTTAGGGAGCTCCAAATCGAATTATAATAGTGGGATGTCAAGCGGCAAGACTTGTATGCATTTATTCTCTATTTTGGGCACTATTCTTGTTGAAACAACAAAATCTAATAATAACCACACAAAGATCACCTAATACAAACTCACATACAAGGAGGGCTATACAAAAAATACTAAGGTAGAGAGCTCCAATTTGGATTCTAACTATTGGATGTCAAGAGGTAAGACTCAGGAATAACATACTAAAATTGCATCCAGATCAGAGGTCGTTTGGTCATTGATCGAGGCTAGAGCAAATTTTGATATGGACTTTCTCTCTCTTCTGGGCACTTTTCTCTTTGACCAAAAAAAATTAATAATTATCACCAAAATATGACATAATACAAACTCCTATACAAAGAGAACTAGATAGACAATACTAAGTTAGAGAGCTCCAAATCGGATTCTAACAGTTGGATGTCAAGAGGCAAGACTTGGAAACAACACACTAAAATTTCATCCCGATCAGAGGTCCTTCGGTCATTGATCGAGGTTGGAGAAAATTTTGGTATACACTTTCTCTCTATTTTGGTCTCTTTTCTCTTAGACATAACAAAATCTAATAATCATCACACAAATATCACATAATACAAACTCGTATACAAGGAATGGTAGACAAAAAATACTAAAGCTTAGAGCTCCAAATCAGATTCTAACTCTTGGATGTCAAGAGGCAAGACTTAGGAACAACAAACTAAAATTTCATCTCGATCAGATGTTGTTTGATTATCGATCAAGGCAAGAGCAAATTTTGATATGGACTTTCTCTCTCTTTTGGGCACTTTTCTCTTTGACAAAAAAACTCATAATCATCACCAAAATATGACATAATACAAACTCATATACAAAGAGAGCTAGAAATAAAATACTAAGTTAGAGAGTTCTAAATCGGATTCTAACCATTGGATGTCAAGAGGCAAGACTCAGGAATAACATACTAAAATTTCGTCCAGATCAGATCTCGTTGGGTCATCGATCGAGGCCATGACAAATTTTTATATGGCCTTTCTCTCTCTTCTGGGCACTTTTCTCTTTGGCACAAAAAAATATAATATTCATAAACCAAATATGAGATAATACAAACTTTTATACCAAGAAAGCTAGAAAGAAAATACTAAATTAGGGAGCTCCAAATTGGATTCTAACTGTTGGATGTTAAGAGGCAAGACTTAGAAACATCAAACTAAAATTTCATCCCGATCAGAAGTCGTTTTATCATCGATCGAGGTTGGAGCAAATTTTGGTATGCATTTATTCTCTATTCTGGGCACTTTTCTCTTTGAAGCAACAAAATCTAATAATAACCACACAAAGATCACATAATACAAACTCGCATACAAGGAGGGCTATACAAAAATTAATAAGGTAGAGAGCTCCAATTTGGATTCTAACTATTGGATGTCAAGAGGCAAGACTCAGGAACAACATACTAAAATTGCATCCAGATCAATGGTCGTTTGGTCATTGATCGAGGCTAGAGCAAATTTTGATATGAACTTTCTCTCTCTTCTGGGCACTCTTCTCTTTGATAAAAAATTTTAATAATGATCACCAAAATATGACATAATGCAAACTCGTATACAAAGAGAGCAAGATAGAAAATACTAAGTTAGAGAGCTCCAAATCGGATTCTAACAGTTGGATGTCAAGAGGCAAGACTTAGAAACAACACACTAAAATTTCATCCCGATTAGAGGTCGTCTGGTCCTCGATCAAGGTTAGAGCAAATTTTGGTACGCATTTATTCTCTATTCTGGGCACTTTTCTCTTTGACATAACAAAATCTAATAATCATCACACAAAGATCACATTTTACAAACTCGCATACAAGGAAGGCTATACAAAAAATACTAAAGTAGAGAGCTCCAATTCAGATTCTAACTATTGGATGTCAAGAGGCAAGACTCAAGAACAACATACTAAAATTGCATCTAGATCAGAGGTCGTTTGGTCATTGATCGAGGCTAGAGCAAATTTTTATATGGACTTTCTCTCTCTTCTGGGCATTTTTCTCTTTGACAAAAAAAACTAATAATTGTCACCAAAACATGACATAATATAAACTCTTATACAAAGAGAGCTAGAAAGAAAATACTAAGTTAGGGAGCTCCAAATTGAATTATAATAGTGGGATGTCAAGAGGCAAGGCTTAGAAACAAAATACTAAAATTTCATCCCGATCAGAGGTCGTTTGGTCATCGATTGAGATTGGAGCAAATTTTTGCATGCAATTTCTCTTTATTTTGGGAACTTTTCTCTTTGGCACAACAAAATCGAATAATCATCACATAAATATCACATAATATAAACTTGTATACGAGGAGTGCTAGATAAAAAATACTAAGGTAGAAAGCTCAAAATCAGATTCTAACTCTTGGATGTCAAGAGGAAAGACTCAAGAGCAACAAACTAAAATTTCATCTCGATCAGAGGTCATTTGGTTATCGATCGGGGCTAGAGCTAATTTTGATTTGGAATTTCTCTCTCTTCTTGGAACTTTTCTCTTTGAAAAAAAACTCATAATCATCAGAAAAATATGACATAATGCGAACACGTATGCAAAGAGAGCTAGAAAGAAAATACTAAGCTCTCTAAGTGTCATGGATTAAATGTATTAACAAATTAAGCACATATAACTCAAAACAAGGTTAAGGGACATTAGTATAGATACCTTAGCTTGAGAATCTTGAGAAGACTGCTCAAGGAATTGCTAGTGAAGAAGAAGCTTGAAGAAGAAAAGGATATATCATTTAGCTCGAAGGTGAGTATTGAGTCCATAATTGTTATTAAGACTAACCCTTCACCTTTACCTAGTAGATTGAAGAAATTAAACAAGGAAGAAAAGGGTGAAGAGATACTCAAGATATTTCTAGAGTGCATGGACTCAGTAGAGATTAAGAATTTTAAGATAGGAAAGATGCTGAATATGAAAGATCATTAACTTAGGTTCTATCCTAAAAAACCTCATATGAAGAAAGCGTAAACTGTGACGCTTGAAGATCATAATTTTGTCACATGAGCCACGATAATAAATAAAGGAGCTACTTGGGAGGCAACCCAAGGGAAGTTCATTTCTTTTCCTTTACATTTTTTGCATTTGTTTCTTATTGTGTGTTTCTATTTTTTTTTTGCTTATTGCATGTTTTAAGTTTTACAAAAAAAAGAGAGAGAGAATTAAAAAAACAAACAAACATTTTCTCATGTTTCTATTGCTTTTAGGACTATATAGTCATGATTAGAGAGCGAATTGACTAAAAGTATCCATGGCAACTTAACATATAGTTTTACTTTTGTGATTGGTCAATATACATTAACTTTAGAAAAGTAGTGACTAATGGTAGACACAAGCCAGTGAGATTTTGAGCCTTTATAGATTGACAAATCCATATTAGTCTCATTGTCTTTTGTTTATGTGTTAATTTCATGACATGTACATCCTGACTTTGTTTTGATATTCTATTCAAGACATATTTTTATCACATGCATTAACATGGAAATGATATAGGCATCCTTTATTTTTACAAACTACATAAACCAAATAGCCTACCCATTGATATAAAATTTCCTTTGTTAAGCCCCCTTGAGCTTTAATAGGCTTTCTTTTTGTGATAACCACATTACATGCTTTAAACCTAACCAAGTGTCCTGCCCAAGCCTTAAAGCTAATGTAGCATTTGTTGATTGTTGATAATTGTGGATGCATAAAAGTATAAGTATGGGGGTGTGTATCTATGAGGATTGGTTATAATCATTGAAATGTCATTTTGTCTTGTCAACAGATTGTAAGGTTGATGTAGTTTCTTTCAATTTTTATATGAAAAAAGAAAAAAAAAGAGAAAAGCAAAAAAAAGGAGAAAGAGAAAAGAGGAAAGATGAAAAAAGAGGGAAAAAAACACGACCGGGTCCGATAATCAATGAAGAAACCTTAAGGTTTAATGGCATCTAATTTTGAAGACTTTGAAAATCAATAGGGCAAGCAAGGGGATGATTTCTAACCAATTATCAAACCATACCTAGGTCTTCTCGCCATTGGCAATAGAGTGTTTGATGTGAGGATAAGTAAATTCACGTAACTTTATCATTTCTTTTAGTATCCAAGATCCTTCTCGTGAATATTCAACCTGCCAAAAGTTATCTCTCTTCAAGTAGAATTCGTGAATCCACTTTGCCCATAATGCATTTTGATCCGTGTATAGTCTCCATAACCTCTTGCACATTAAAACTTGCTGCATATTAGAGATTGAGATAATTCTGAGACCACCATTCTTTTTATGCTTCATACCTCACACCATTTAACTCGTGCATTCATCGAGTTACCTACCTACCCCAACCAGAGGAAGGATTTCATTATTCGAGCAGCTTTTTAAATTCTTTTGGAGGCAAAGCAACATGGGCACCCAATATAGATGAAGACTAGTAAGCACTAAGATGATGAGTGTAAGTCAAGCTGCATAAGAAAGGAATCGATTATGCCATGCCATCACTCTAGACTTCATTTCTTTTATAATAGGTAAGTAGTCACTAAACTTCATATTTGAAGTCATAATTGGAACTCCCAGATAACGAAAAGGAATTGAACGGTGATTATATCCAGTGATGCTTTTAATTTCCATAAAGTTTCTCACATGGTCCAAATTATAGAAGCAACTTGTCTCTGAATTATGATTGAGTCCAAACCATTTCGCATAATTTGCTTCAAGTGTGTTTATAGGTTATAATTGACTTCATAGATTAAAAGGAGAAGAATTCGAATGAAAACATGGCATAAAATAGATATTTGAATTAAAGAAGGGATACACGACTATGTTTGAGCCCGTGTACTTCTCTCAAGCTATATAGAATTGCAAATTCTAGAGATTTTGGTATATAAAAAATCCAGTACATGATCGTGTATCAGACCGTGTATCTCCCAAAAATTGTAAAAATTACAATAAAAAGAAGTGAGCATAGGTAAATAAAGGGAGTAGACATTCGGAGGATTCTAGACATGGAGATCATTCATAATGGGTGATATTGATCCAAAGAAGTGAAAAATACAAAGAAATCATCAAAAGATCCAATATATTACAACATCAAACCTCGCTCTTGCAAAAATATTCGATAGAAGAGAAAATGAGATTTATAATTATGAACTCTTTGTTTTCTATCTATTTTTCTTCCTATTTATGTTTGATTTTGTTTTCTATCATGTATAACTAAATATCTTTAGTGTTTAGGTGTGAAGAGCCCTAGTTAGTGTTATAATATGTTTTCATTCTTTTATTTAATGCAATTGTTTTGATTAATCTATTGTGATTCAGTTACGTGTTAATATATGTTCTAATAGATTTGGAATGTTATTCATAATCTAACTTTATAACATATAGATTGTGAAATCATATGTATGAATAGATCTACCGTAGTTGAAAGGAGTTGATTCCAAACCTGAAGATAGGTCGAAGATAGATTGACACAAATCTTCTAGATTGGTAGAGCAATCTTAGGATCTTTAACCTAAGTAATTCGGTTAATAACCCTAGTAGCATATGATAGGAATTTCCACGATAATTTTCTAATGGTTTTAAGGGGATTCATTAACTAGACACTAATTTTTTATAATGATTATTTTCTAAGTAATTTCCACTGTATCTATTGTTTCTTACTTTATTTTAATTATTTGGTATTTATTTTCTTTATTAAAAACCAAAATCAATCCTTAGGCTAGATAATAAGAGAAAGGTATTTACTAGTAATCACTGTCTTTTTGGGATCAAACCTTAATTGTCGGTAGTAACTACAACTACATCATGCTCTTGCGTTTAATTCAATATTGGACCTTAAGTTTAGGCCAATCGGATTGGTTGTGGAAAATTCATGCAAGATGATGATGATGATGATGATGATGATGATGATGATGATAATAATAATAATAATAATAATAATAACAATAATAATAAGAGTAAGAAAAGAGCCTAAAATAATTTATAGTGGTTCAACAACATAACCTTTGAACTATGTTCACTATCCAAACTCCACTTGGAATTTGCTATCTTCTTCCTTCAATAAATGAAGAGGAAATCTCCATAAAATACCTTCTTTTATGGACTAAAAGAAGCCTTTACAATCTTTTTGCTTTACCATTATTGAAGATGAACTCTTAACAATCCCATTCAAGGTCAAGAGGAATTTTCACAAGTGTATCTTGATCAACTCTTCCTAATTGCTACACCAAACATCTATGTCCTCCAACACTTTCTTTATGGTTTTTTTATAATGTAGAAAAGGGTGAATGTATTTCCTTCTTATTTTATTTCCACTTTCAATTTTATTATAGCACTTGTTATATTTTCCTTCCCCTAAAATTTGTGCGTTTTCTTAATATAAGTACTCTTATGAACCACAAGAGAGAGGATGATTTATGTGTATATATCTTTTGTCACAATTTAGATTGGTCCAGTAATAATGTCATTTTAGGCTTAAGAGAAATATACAGAAAAAATAACAATCTAGAAAATTGATTAGTATTAGTTTTCATAAGATTATAAGGACTTCGATCTTAGAAGATTTAACACCACCTCCTATGTTGGATGTCATTAGCACCCAACTTTTGAATCCTTAAAGTTATCATCAAGATAAAATCTATAACCTATAATCTACAATCCATAATCTACCCTCCTCTGTTGATATTGAAATGTACTATAACTTTGCTAAGAGCCTCTTATTACTCACAACCCTATCATCTGTGCCAATTGTTGTCTTTTTTTCTCATTTGTTGTACTATTACTTACAATCTAAGGTAAGTTTACCTACCATTTGGTAGTAATACGAAAGTGAATAGATTGTTCATCTTCATTGTGTTCTTCGCTATATCTATTCCAAAAATGGACACAAGCACTGACACACTCTTGTATTTAGCTATGTTTCATACTATTTTAAACTTTAATCTTTAAAAAAGAAACAAGTGCAGATCCACTATATCTTTATGTTGGGAAATTGGGACAGGATTTGATCCTGACAGCAAAGAACAATTACGTAACTTTTTGAGGTTTGGTTTCTCAAAAACTAAGATCACTTTAATTATATAAAATGATTAACAAATAAATTATAATAAAGCATGAATCGTAATTCGTACTTATTCTGAAGCTTGATCCTTATCTTCTCCTATCTCTCAAACTATTTTTTAAACTGATCCATCTCAAACACCATAGCCGTACAAGTATTCGACCTCTAACATTATTGACAGAATAGGTTGAAAGAACTCTGTAACTTTTACAGAGAGAGTTATGCAAGAAATGCTAGCTTCATTAGTAATTTAATTGAAATTAAATTTTAATTTCAATTAAACCTTAATTAGAATTAAACATAATTCTAGTTAAATACCAATTATGCCCAAATAAGATCTAATATCTCATATTGATTCTTATTTATTAAATATCTCATATTTAGACAAAGTTTTCCAAACTTTACAATCCAGTTTAACTTAATTAAAATATCTTTGCTCTCTTCAACTTGTTCTTTATGTGAGATTTATTAGGTTCCCAAATATGTTGACAATGATTATAAATTATAATTATAATTAATAATTAGAATAAAATAAATTAAAAATCCTTTTAATTTATCTTTAATTCTTTAATTAAACAATTTATAATCATAAATTAATGTTGGAATCTAGCAACAAATTATGACAACCTAAATATTTAAAAATGTCAAAGTGATTTTGACTACCATTTTTGTGCATGATTTTTTCAGCTTAATTCAATCCTTTGATTATATAATGTTTCATAATAGAGATAAAGGATGAAATTAATGTCAATCTACTTTGAGTCCAATCATATTAGTTTTGTTTCATTAACTATTAATTCAATTAATGATATTTGTAAACTATTTACAAAATATCAGACCTTGGTCAACAATTTTTCGAATAAATACTAATCAAGAAAAGCAAAAGATTCTCCCTAATCGAATGAATCATATCTTGATCTCTCTACTACCTCCATTTAGTTCATGCTATATTGAATGACTACTAATTGAATGACACATGATTAAATAGGTCATAAGCAGTATCAAAACATAGCAATCTCTATATAAGATAACTTTAGAGACCTTAAGTCAAAAGATCGCTTATACAATGATCATAATGAGAATTTATATAAACATATAAGTAATTTCCCAATGAATTTCTCATATCGAATTTATACCCACAATAAGTATCTCCATACTTTAGTCTAGAAGATTGATTAATTTCTTTATAAGGAAAAACATAACATATGCTAGCTTTTTAATGTTTTATTAATATCCAGTCTTAATAGAACAATGACTGGGAGCAATTTAGAGATAATACATAAATGCAATATGAATATCATAATTATAATTTTATTTACAATATAAAAATTATCCCATGGAATTTGTCATATACATCTAAACATGTATAAGATAAGGAATTTCTTTAAATAATTGTCACTAAACCACAACTAAACCGATTGACTATAGGTTATAAACCAACATTATCATGCTTTCTTATGTTTCTTCAGCCCTATATGACATAACCTTTATCCACCCATATGTCTGATCTTGTTTCAATGTTGAGTCTTCTAAAAGAATACAGGATAGCAAATAGTTGTGTTCAAGACTATGCTTTTGCTAATATTAAGATGTATTATTAATTTTGCTTTTAATTCTTAACAAAATTCATTCATAAGGCAATATTTTCTCAGTTACCAAGGATTTTTAAATATAAAATATAGTAAAATATATGTATGTTTTACTTACATCGCCATTCCCCGCTCTCGTTATCCCAGTCTAAGAGTGTACTAGTAGAGATTTTGCTTTATAGAAAAATTACTAACCAATTTTTTAGCTATCTAGTTTTTAGCCTGTCGTTGTCGCGAATATGATATATACTATCATAAGGTGAGACGAGTGGGGTAGAATAAATGGGCCATTATTATCGTTTAGTTTATCTTGTAAGATTTGATTTTAAAATCACGCTCTATATATTCTCTTATAAATGTCGAAGAGGACAAGATAAGTGACTTATATTTGGAGTATCAGGAAACATCCTTTGGACATTTTAGGATAAATAAAAATTACGTTAAGGGGGAGAGAATGTGAGGCTCCATAAGTTTGTATGCATTTTGTTTTTTGAAGTATTGTATACATTTTGTTAGTTGGGCACCACATTATGCATTTGTTGTGTGAATGTAAGACCTCAAAGTGTAATGTAAACATAATTGTATGTGATTTTGTGTTAACCCTTCTTCCTGTTATTGAAAAAACACTTCGTATTTATTTTGCGCTTAGGAAATTAGCCTACATCTGTTCATTTGGTTATGAAAGACGCGACATCAGTTTTTAGGTTTCACAGCCAGTATTGCTTCTGCATTATCTATTCTATGGTGAGCTCTGCTTCCGCTTTCCTACATTTCTGGTTTAGTCCATCCTAACAGTTTTTGGTTTACAAAACCAATTCAAACAGCGTAACAGGCATCATTTTTTTTATTTTTGCGAATTCATTACACTGACATCGAGCAAAGGAATGGAATGCTAATTTAATTTCATATTGTAGAGCTGATCAAAATCCTTCATGTTCCCTCTCGGATTATCTTGAAACCTCTGTATCCTAAAGTGCTTGAGCTCAACCCCCTTTGCTTCTCCTTCAAGTGCCAGGTCAGCCAAGATTCTTCCAACCACTGGACCCATCTTGAACCCATGACCTGAAAACCCACCGCCCACCACTACATCCTTCCCAAATTCACCACCCAGAAAATCGATCACAAAGTCCTCGTCCGGCGTCATAGAGTACATGCACAATTGAGTCGCAGCTGGTCTTTCACAATCAACCTGACCCAAAAATGTTCTCCCAATCCATTCCTTCACCAAACTCAACGAAACTCCTGGACCCCACGGCCTCTTATCTGGGTCACACGGGTGGCCACCGTGCACGGCGATCTTTATCAACCCTGGAAACTCTAACGCTGGCGTCCCGTAGACACGCGGCTCACCATAGCTGGCAAATGTTGGAAAACCACCGCCAAGGGTGAATTCCTTCTCCTTGCCTTCTTTGATTCTCCAGTAACACACCATGGTCTCCAAGGGTTCAATGGGCAGTTCAAGCCCACTAAACATTTTAATTAATTTACTAGTCCAAGCCCCAGCGGTCACCACACATTTTTTAGCCCAAAACTTTTCTCCGTTGACCGTGAACACCCATATCCCTCCTTTGTCCTTGTCCTTGACTATGTTTTTCACTTCCATGTGGTCTCTTAGAACTGCACCATTCTGAATTGCCAATGTTTGAAACATCGACACTGCTTTTGTCGGCTTTATTATCCCACCAAGCTCGGTTCGCACTCCGATCCAGTTATCCGGTATGTCTATTCTGCCGGAAAATTGCTCAGCCACTTCGCGGCGGTTGAGAACGCGACAGGGAACGGAGTTCTTGCCACAGCTGGAGACAATGGCAGAGAGACTCCTGTCGTCGAGTGGGCCCATATCGAAATGGTGGGCCTTGAAATAGACCTTGAAACCAATTTCACTCTCGGCTTTCTCCCAGAGCTGTGAGGACTCTAGGACCAAACTACTGTAGTAGTCTTGGCGATACGTTGCACGTAAGGTTCGGGATTCTCCGTGAGATGAGCCACAGTGATGTAGAAAATCAAACTGTTCAAGTAGGAGAGTGTTTCGGCCTCTTTTTGCCAATTGGTAAGCGGTGGAGCTGCCCATAATGCCTGCACCCACAACTATTACATCAAATTCCTCGCCACAAGAATACTCCATTTCGTCTCTCTCTATCTCTCTTTTTCTCTCTTTCTCTCTCCGACTCAGTTACAACTCAGACTAGGTTCCATTCGGTTCGTTTATAAAGACCTGTCTATTATTATATTCAGCTGCCAACGAAACCAAAAATGGGCACATGTTGGCTATATATTTCAAGTTTGCCACAAGTTATTAGGGGTGTTCAAAAAAACTTGCGAACCTGTGAATCAGATCTGAACCGCATGAACCGAACCTATAAATAAGGTTAACCGAACCTGAGTTAGGTCCGGTTAACCTAGAATCGCAAGTCAGAAACCTGAACCTGAACTATGAACCTGAGTTCAGGTTGTTCAGGTTCGGTTCGGGTTTCTGACGTGCGGTTCTAGGTTAACCGGACCTAAACCGCACCTATAGCAGTTAACCGAACCGAACTTGATTTATAGGTTTAGGTTTAAACCTGAACCTGAAACACTCAAAAAAATTATCATATATTTAGATATAATTTAAGAGGATATTAATAATAATAAATTCACTAGTATTTACTATATT
>JANKOE010000206.1:38858844-38869024 GCA_026284465.1 Erythroxylum citrifolium | reverse complement strand
TACCAATTAACCGAGATTACATCAAGGGTTCCGTTAAAATCCTAGAATGAAAGGATTAGTTACTCATAATAACAGTAAAAGCAATGAAAATAATAAAAACAAGCATTATAATTCTGAAATAAGTAGAAGGAATGGAAGAACAAATGGTGATGTTGCTCTTCAATTTTGACTCCATCGTATGCGCTTCAGCTTCTTCAAGTCCACCGAAAATTCCTAACAAGAAATCCCCTTTGATTCCTCTCACTACCGTCCGCTCTCACTAGCTCTTCTTTGTTGATTTTTATATCGCTAGCTTCACTCCATTGCTCTCTGCTTTTATGTTTCTTTCTCTTTACTGAACTTGTCTCCTTCCTTTTGGTCTGTGCCGACCTCCCCCCTCATGTGCTCTTCCTTGTATTCAGCAGATACCGTGGTCCAGCCTCTCATTCGATGCCATGTTGATTTTCACGTGCATGCTTCTACTTGGGCCGACTCTCCTAGCTCACGCTGGCCTTGTTTCCCTTAATTACCACTGGCTGGTGCTTGGCTCATTTGCTTGTTTGTTGTGCGTGATCTCCGCGTTCCTATAAGACAATAATAATAATTGTATTTCTCCCACCTAGCTTCACGTGTAGTGTCCTTTCTATTGCTTCTAATTCAATAATTGACGCCACCTCTCTTTCCCTAATTTTTGCGTGTCATGTGCTGCCTCTCTTCAGCTGTCATTTCTCTGCCCATTTTTTGTCTTGTCTTCATTCAACGCCTGCTTGCTTTTTGCTTCAAGTCTCCCACTAGCTAATTCTTCCCTCTGTCCCCTATGCATTAATTGATTTCTTTGTTTCTGCCCTCAATCAAACGCCCAAACCACGTTAAAATAATCTTGCCATTTTAATTTCCTTGTGCAACGCCCACGTCTGCTTCCACTTGATTCCATTTGTTGTTGATTTTAATTGATTAGACAATTAAATCCTCTCTGCCGTCACCTACATTCATGCTTTCATTTTTGCATGTCTCATCCCTTAATTTGTTGCTTCCACGTGTTGCCCTCAATTGCGTTTGATAAATGCCGTAATCTTGCTTCCTTGTTGTATGAAGCCACGCATCTCCTTGTGCTTGCTTGTTTTATTTTGCTGCTCAAATTCCACGTGCCTCCATTTAATTGCTTGATTGGACAATTGAACTTTAAAGCCTCCTTGTAGCTTGTTTTCTCAACTGATTTATTCCGTCACTGTAACTGATTCACGCCCACGCAGCTCCAGCCTCCAGCTGTGCGTGAACGTTTTCAAGTGATGATTAGACCATTTAATTTGTAACTCCCTTGTGCTTTGTCACTGGTCTGCGTGAAGCCCAGCGTCTGATGTGCTTTTCATTTGCGACATTTAATTCATTTGCCGCCACCTATCCTCATCTCCCTTGTATTGCGCGACTCTTGTAGCATCTTCCTGTTCCGAATTAATTTGCTCCACTGTTCTCGCAACCACCCAACGCCAGCTGCTTTCTTTGATTTTCGCCTTGTACTTTTGTAGTTCTTTACAATTAAAATTAAGCGCATTTCTTACAAATTCATCATGAACAATTATAAATGCAAATTCAAGTAAACTAAACAATTTAGCAGGAAAAATATGTAAAAGACCTAATAGTTAATCTAGAAATTAAGAGAAAATGCCATTAATTCTAATGATAAAAATGCATCCAACGATTTGTTTAAACTTAGATCAATTACTTTTACATAACAATAAATTTCTTATTACACCTTGAACACTATAATAATGTTAAATCCAAATTTAGTATCAAATATTCAAAAGTATAAGTTAGACATACATATAATCTCTATCGTATCATATATTTGCAAAAATAATGTAATCAAACTTTTCCTGACAACTATTATCACATTTGAGCCTATACCTTCAATTATAGTCCATGTTTATACTTTTATTAGTAGAGATTAATAGAACTATTACATAATGAATATTCAAATTTTCTTCATAACTTAGAGAACTCTTCTCAAACCTATTCCTATGTACAAGAAATTTGGTTCACTAACTCTTAGCGTCAATTATACTAACCAAAAATAATTTATGCTCATAACATAATATAAATGCAAGAAAAGCAAGTGATTAGTTATATGTCATTATAATAAAATAAAATTAGGATTTTAATCATATATTTGGTTACTTATATTATTTTATTCGAAATAATAACGCTCATTACTATTAAGAAAGATTAATCTCTTTAATGGGCTAGGATCCTATTTAAATTTGATTGATCTTGAGTTACTTGACAAAAAAACTAAACTTAAATTAGGTAAATAACAACTTTATCAATGCAATTTCTAAAGAACTGCTTAGAACAATTGGAAAAAAAGATTTAAAATAGAAGTAGATAAATGGAAAAGTGTTGTATAAACTGTAGTAACTGATATCAATAACTCAACTGTAGTGTTGACCTCCCAACTCCCACAAATTCCAAATGATCTAGGGTCAAGCACCACCAGATTTAGAAGAAAGTTAAGAGGAAAAAGCAAGGCAACTCCTCACAATCCTCACATTGACGGATATAATTGTCTGGAATATTAGAGGCTTAAATAGCCTCAATAAACAACTAGCCATTAAGGTCTTATGGTCTATAAACAGAGGTTGGACCATCTTATTCAACCATGATTATCACTATAATAGGTGCATTATAGTCACATTTGATCTATAATACTTTAAGATAATGCTCGACTCAATTTATACATTGTGAATTAATAAGGCTAATAGACCATTCTGATCGAGATGCTTGATGTGTGTAAGATTTAATAAATACCCTCAATAATCTACAAGAGCACAATTCATTCACATAGTACCTAAGGTGTTGATCCTATGAGGAGGGATAATCTAATCCTAAAAACTAAGGCCAAAATAAATAACAAAAATTCAAAACATAATGAAACCAAAATGATAATTCAATTCAATCAATTAAATAAAAATAACAATCAATCACAAAAATATTAATAATTTAGCAATTGCATCACACACCCAAGAATCAACCTAAAGAAATTATCAATTTAAAAAAAGAGAATTTTACCTATCCTTAATGGTAATCTAATTGATTATGAATTGTTCAGATTGTTAGTTTTAGGCGATCCTAGGGTTGATTGCTCTCTCTCGATTATAACCATTAACCCTATATTATAAACCCTAATCAGATTATGAAAATTGTAATCTCTCGATTAACACTCTATCCAAAACCCTAATTAAATCTAAAGTTATCTATGCAAGATCTTTCTTCGCACAATTATCGATTTGATTGAATTCTTGTTTTATTAAATCACCTAACCCTCGTTAGCCCAATTTAATTATTTTTCATTTAATTCACCCTCTTAATTTATTATCGAATTATGCAATCATAAAATTTATTCACAATAAATCCAATAAACATAAAAACAATAAGATTTTATTAAATCAAGAATAAAACTCCAAAGGTGAGTTTAGAACATCCTCAACATTTAGATCCCATCGTCAACTATTCAATCCAATTCTATGTAAGGATAAAACTGAAATACATAGGAAATACAATTGAAATAAACGACAGGAGGCAACGACATTAGGAAAACTCCTGATTCGGGAAGTACGTCAAGTCAGCTTCTTCTCCACTTCTCTGTTCCTTCTTCACTTTCTAAATCTCTCGATGAATTCTCTCTGTGGTTTCTTCAAGGTGGGCCGCGATTATAGGCCAACTCTGGAGCTTCTGTCATGAACATGGCTTGTTGTGCCATGATCGTAGGCTGCTGTTTCAGCTCGAATGTCTTAGAAACTTCTCTGTTCTTTGATTTTGACCCTAAAATACTAATAAACACATCAAGGTACCTTAAAAACATAATATTTAAGCTCAAAGACTTGTACTAACCTGTAAAGACACTTAAACACATAATTAACAAACTAACATAATTCTAACCTAAGCACATACTAAACGATTGAATTAACAATTAAATAAATATTAAACTAAGCCCTAAAATATGATGCAATTTACACTTATCACTCACCTTGGTCACTAGTTTCTTATCTTCTAGTAACATGATGCATTCTAATGCGACAACTACACTTAAGTGTGATGAGCTACAAGCTCTAAATAGAGACTTAGGGCGCACAAATCTTAATTACATGGATTACATATACACTTGGAATAAGAACCAGTTAGGGAGTTGGTCACTACAAAAAAAGGTCAGATTGTTAGTGAATTCTCCCTAGCTAGCTAATTACCCCCAAATCTTTGCCAACTTTGGAAGTCTTCTAGTTTTTAATTGCTCACCTATCATTATCAAATATGCTATCAGTTAAAACAAGAGGAAGACACAATTTAGATTCCTTAATTCTATGATAGGACTTCCAAGATTTACATAAGCTATCTTAAAAAGCTTGGCAATCACTCAAACATGTTCAAAGGGTTTATAGATGCATTTAGACTCTAACAGTTATCAAAATATAATTAAAAAAGTTGAATAAGAACATTATCGATCCAATTCAAGTTATTAAAACTTCTATTTGGATTCTCTCATTAGCTTACAAGAGAAGCAAGCCTCCAATCCAGGTGATCCTTACATCAAACAAGTGAAAAAAAAGATTGAGAGCTACTTTAAGTCTCTTATAGCCATAGATTCACAATTGAGATAGAAATAAAGAATGGTGAGAGAAATACTAAATTCTATTACAACTCAATCCAATCTAAAAGGAATAAAAAAATGATCATCTCTATTTTATACAATTAGGACAACCTAATTCATTCACAATAGGAGTTCTAACCTTAGCTTTCACTCACTTTAGAAGTCTCTTGGGAACACCTAATATAATTTCTCCTCTCACACAAGAATTTATTAGTTATTTGACTGGTTTTATTCCTTAATTGAATCGTTTAGAACTTACTAAATAAGTTAGTAAAGACGAAATTAAACTCACACTTTTAACTCTATATTCTTTTAGTAAACGTGGAGCTTGACAAGTGAGTTAGATACTAATTCTATTCAAGAATTCTTCCAAAGTGGTAGAATGTTGACTGAACTAAATAAGCCTCACATATTTCCGGTTCCTAACTCCCCTTACTTAAAACACTCAATGAATTTAGACCTATATCCTACTATAATATGTTATACAAAATCATTTCTAAAGTGTTATCCAATATAATGAGGGAGAAATTGAAGCAGGTGATTAATAACACCTAAAGTGCCTTCATCCATGGAAGATCCATTGCAAATAACATTTTTTAACCCAAAAGTTGTTCAGAGGTAATGGAAGCTAAAAAACATTCAGGAGTGCAGTTATCAAGATTGACTTTACTAAAACTTTTGATTCTATAAGATGTAATTTTGTAATTGAAACTTTACTTGCCCTTTGGTTCCCTAATAATTTTTTTCATTAGATACAAGCTTGTTTAATAACTATTTCTTATGAAGTCATTATCAATAGAGAGCCTATGAAAATTTTCAAGGTAAGCAAGGTGACTCGTTCTCCCCTCTTCTCTTTTCCATCTATATATATGTCTTCACCAGATTGGCAAGAGCTAATACTTCCAAGGAGACGAGGTTCATATATCATCATAATTTCTCTAAAAAAGGATTTTCCAGTTTCTTTTTACAGATGAGCTCCTAATTCTATGTGTAAACTCTTTGTAATCTATAAATATACTCATACACTCATTGGATCATTTCAAGGCTCTATCTGGATTGTGTTATAATCCTAGCAAAAGCTTTTTCATCTCCTCAATTAGCTTAGATCCTTAAATCTCCAATGTTATCACATATAAAGGTTTCAAGCTAGCTGAATTTTTTTTCAAATACTTAGGTACTCCTATATCTGAAAAAAGGCTATCCTTTTTTGAATGTCTTCCTCTCCTAGAATCCATATATAGAAGCTTAACAACTGATCTAACAAATTCCCAAGCTATGGTGGAAGATTGCAATTTGTTATCTCTTTTCTAAAAAACTCTCTATTTATTGGTGCTCACATTTGGCCCTTCCAAAGGGAATTATGAAGGAAATTGATAAGAAGCTAAGGGACTTCCTATAAATTGGATCTAGCTTATACAAAAAAGCTCCCAAGGTCAAATAGACTATAAAACCTAAAAAGTTTAGGGCTCTTGGAATAACATGCATGAGGCTATTGAGCAATATTTTATTAGCCAAAAGATACTAGAAACTATGCAAGGTAGACATATACATATTACATTAAGGAAAAGAGCGTTTGGAACATTTCAATTCAATAAAAAATGTCATTGAACTTGCAACAAGTTCTTCAAACAAAGAACTAGCAGTAACCTTTTGTAAGGCTTAAAATTGGTAATGGTAAAGATATAGTTTTCTGGTATGATCAATGGCATCAGTTAGGTCCCATTTATAAAATTGCACTATATGGAACCGTAACGTCTCTAATCCATCTAGAAACCAAGGTCATTGATCTAATTATGGGAAACAAATGGAACTATCTTTTTCACTCTAATAGAGAAATGAATAAGATCCTTATTAAATTATCTAAATACTCAATCAATTCCTAAACACTTGATACCATTCAACAGACAACAAATAAATCATTAAACTTCACTCTTAAATCATAGAAGATAAAGCTACTAGAAGCATGTAATCCCTCAAGATAACCTTGGCATAAACTAGTTTAAGACTTAGCTATATTTCCTACACACTCCTTTATCCTCTGACGAATACCTTTAGGAAGGTAGGGAAATAAGGACACATTAAAATTCAGTGTTTCTAATTCAATGTGCAAACTCTGCAAGAATGTGAATGAAATTCTAAATCATCTC
This sequence comes from Erythroxylum citrifolium, assembly GCA_026284465.1. NCBI lineage: Eukaryota > Viridiplantae > Streptophyta > Magnoliopsida > Malpighiales > Erythroxylaceae > Erythroxylum > Erythroxylum citrifolium. The sequence goes on along the minus strand of JANKOE010000206.1, from coordinate 38,862,256 downwards.
TTCTTTGGCTACATGTATCCTTAGTTCATATAAAGCAAATTGCTTATCCTATTTGGTATATATTGCTCAGCTAATAACTAGAAAGGAATCATACATTGGGCCTCCAAAGTAAAATTTAGAAGTAAAGATGACACTATGCTATTAAAGTGTTGGTTTGGAGCTATAATTTAAAACTATGTATGGAAAGAAAGGAATAGCTGACTGCATAGAGATAGTCCTGTAGAGAAACAACTCATTTTCTAGAGAATTCTTCTACATACTAAAATAAGTGCTTTTGTCACTAATGGACAAAACAATCTCAATATAAAGTTGGCAAAGAGATGGGGCATTTGCAATTGATGGTAACCAACTGGTAGTATGTACACTCATTGCTATGTAAACTAGTTAGAGCCAATCCTTTTGTTGTTTATCTTGACAGTGGCTACTTAGTCACTTAGTTTTGTTTATACTGTACATTGACCACTATCTTTTTATAAATTCTTTACTTTTTTTAAAAAGAAACTTATTATTTATAAATAAAGAAATAATTTCTAAAAAGAGAATAATAATTCTCTAAATAAATAATAAAATATGTTATTAATTACTTAAGAAAATACTTTTTGTAATCTTAAGGAGCCTAAATAGTTAGTTTTAATCTAATTGAAATATAAGTAATTTTAATTATAGAAAAAATTTTCTAAAATTTAAATTAGAAACCAATGTAATAATTAATTTTAATCACATTAAGAAAAATAATTGATTTAATTTTGAAATTTATTTAGAAATTTAAAACTCTTTTAAATTCTATTTGATAATTAATTATGTTAGGGATTCATTATTCCATACTTGAGTAACTTTATTTAGTTTTATGATTACATTAATCTAAACAAAACAAGTTATCCTTAGTTTAAGTCATATTTAATCTTATATCTAAACAAATACAATCCTATCCTAAGTCAAGAATAACTTATTTTAACCTAGGGTAACTAATCCAAATATCCAAATACTCCTATCTTCACCCTTTCTAGAGAACCCTAGTAAACCTTAGCTGCCAAAGATGCTTATGTTATCGAATCTAAAGATTTTGCCGCCATTCACTTGTCTTGTTGCTAGTGACATTACCACCAGAGCTGATAGTCTCAACTTACCAATCCAAGCTACAATTGATCAAGCAATAAGTAGCTTCATTATGGTCCATCACACAACTCGAGCCTCTTGTGAGAGTCAGTAAGACCCATCAACTACTGCTTCCCAAAGAAATTATTTCCGCCTAAGTCGCTTTATTTATCATCTTCTCCAATAACCATCGCTAGAAGTTGTATCATTCAGTTGCTTGGTTCTCTATCTCCTATTAAATCTAAGGTCTAGAAACTGACAGCATCACTCGTCGATGATATCTTCTTCTTTTATCCATCACTATTTTTGCCTACAACTAGGAGACATCACTTATAACTAAGAGACCGGGACACGTCAGGACTGAAGGTTAACCCTTCCAAATCTATTATATATCTTGCAAGAGTATATGGTAAAGACTGGGAGAATATCATGGAATTGGTTGATTTTCCATTAGGAGCATTTCCAGTTCATTATTTGGGCATTCAATTGACTTCATCGAAAGTTTCAATCGCCTAATTCTCTTCTCTAATTGAGACTATTGAGGATTATATTAATAATTGGAATACTAAAATGCTTTCTTATGCTGGATGCTGTGAGCTGAATAGAGTAGTAATACAAGGAGTACAATCATTCTGGCTCTAAGTGTTTCTAATACGTATCACCATCTTAAACAGAATCACCTCTATATGAAGGTTGTTTTTGTAGGGAGCGAAACATTATAAGGTGGCCTAAGGTGGCTTAGGTTTAAAAAATTGTAGAGTTTGGAATGCTGCGCTATTATCAAAGGTTCTTTGGAATATTCATTCCAAAGCTGATACTCTTTGGGTTCGATGGATACACGAGGTGTTTTTAAGGGGAAATATGTTTGGGATTGGAAACCTTTGAATAGTGATTCACCTTTGATGAAGATGTTTGTCTTTATTAGAGATTCTTTGATGGAGAAACTTGGTAGAAGGGAAATGATGGTGTGGGGACTTCAAAAGATGTGCATAAATGAAAGACTTTCTTCAAGGAAGGTGTATGAGTTAGTATGTATGAAGCAGATAAAAAAACCATGGATGCCTTTCATTTGGAAGAACTACATTCCTCCAAAGTTCTCCTTTATTACTTAGCTTGGTTTGCATAATAAATTGCCAACCAAAGATAATTGATGTTTTTAGACATAGATAGAACATGTAGTTTATGTGGAGTTGAGTAGGAGACGGTGGCCCATTTGTTTTTTAGATGTTTATTTTCAGGTACGGTCTCGGATACAATTTGAGGATGGCTTTGATTAGCACGGGGGATGTCTATGATGACTAGTTCTATTAACTGGATCCGTAAAGACTATATTGGAGCACGATTGAGAAGCAAGGCTGCAAGACTGGCATTTTGTTGCACCATCTACACTTTGTGAAAGACAAGAAACGTAGTTATTTTAGACTCTATGTCTTTTACGTACTTTGATGTATTATTTAAGATGAAGAATATGATTTATAAGATTTTGTATAGAATGTATCCTGAAACTTTGACCACTCTTTGATGTTTTTGTTGTTGTTGGACTGCTTTGATGTTTTGATCTACTTGTTTTGGTCAGGGTATGCCTTAATGACCTTGTATATAATTTTTTGGTTTAATGCTAATTTACCATTCATTAAAAAAAGAGCCACCTCCACCCTTGCAAGTCTCGCCTTTTGTCTCCGGTCTCCACCTTGATAGATAACTTCCAGAACCACCCTTATGACACTGCCTTTCCTCACATCAAACCTTTGATAGGGATAAAGCATGACCAACATAAAATTGTTGTAGGATTTAATTCCTTTAACTTATCACCAACAAAGGATGGTCAGACCTCCACCACGAGAGGGAGACAATAGATTTGTTTTTCCCATACTAAGTTGATAGTTTATTGTGTACTCATCCTTCACCTGGAGAGGATGCATAAGGCCATAAGCAAACTATTTCTTTTGATATTTTTGGTGGTTAAAATGTTAACTATTGACATTAGATTCCTGATAATAGAAGAAAAGGCTCAAAGTTTTGTAATTATCTTTGATGAATCTTTAGTTTCCAAAATCAATAATTTAGCTTTTAACATTATTGTGATTCTAGAATGGATGGTATCATATGAAGTGAATCACACGTTAGTACAATGATAATCAAACACACAAGAAGGGGGGTTGAATTGTGTAATCTTTTTCGTTAATCCCTTCTTTTAAAAAACTTGTTTAATTCAGAATTACGATAACTTTCGTTCGAAGATGATTCTCTAAAAACTTGTGTATGTAAGAAATCAAAATCACAGTAATATAATAATGAGAGGGTTGAGAGAATTTGA
>JANKOE010000206.1:38733430-38745092 GCA_026284465.1 Erythroxylum citrifolium | reverse complement strand
GGTCCTACAGAAACTAAACACTTTGCATGTAAATTTTAAAAAATAGTTTTCAGCAAATTTACCAACGGAAATTTTTTTTGTTGGTAATTACCGACGGTTTACCGACGGAATTTGTTTCCGTTGGTAATTTTTTGACAGAAAAATTTACCAACCGAACAGAATAACCGTCGGTAAATTTACCAACGGAAAAAATTTCTGTCGGTAAAGTTACCGACAGCCGTTTCTTCGACGCCGTTATCCGTCAGTAAATTCCATCGCTAATTAAGCTTACCGACAGAATATGTACAATTTCTATCGCTAAACTCTATTTTTCTTGTAGTGACATAATATTCTTGCATCAGAAAAAACATATAAGTATCAGAAATTGAACATCTTTACTTCAGAACAGAATGTACAAGTCTTAAAACAGGATATATTTGTGTTAGAACATAATAGAACTTGTATCAAATCAAAATATGTCTTGTATCATATCAGAACTTATCTTATATCAAATCAGAACTTATTTTGTATGAAATCAGAAAATATATCAAAACACAAAATAGATTAGCCTACTAGTTCTTTTTACAGAAGTGGATAACGGAACCAAAAAAGAAGATACCTATAATTGGTATCTCAGAAACAGAAGAGACTTAAGTCTCTGAAACAGAAGACACTGAAGTGTCTGAGATTGGAAGACACCAGAATGTCAAGTATAGAAGACATCGAAGTATCTAGATACAGAAGACACCTTAGTATCTAGTTACAGAAGTAGTTGCAGACCCTTCAAGGCATGCTTACTTACCCACGACTAGGACTTGATAGTTTTAAAAACAAAACATTTCGAATTTTAGGATCACTTGTAAGTGATGTGGTGCATAACATATGAATTTATTCCATTTTGCTCAAATTTAACATGTTCATTAACATTTGATCAAACTTAACATGCCTTATAAACTTAATCATTTTAATAATGCACCAATGAATACATTAAGTAATTACACATTACATGTATTCCCAGAAGTTCCCAATTCACAAACATTGACAACTAACACATTACTCTTGTTCTTTATATCACATTAGCATTCATAAGTAAAATTCATTTCTTTAACAACTTATAAGTTCCAAAAGTAGATACTTTGTTATCAAATAATACATTCCTTAAGTTGTTACTTCAATTAATAATCCAAACCTTATTCAACCTTTAACTAACTAATTCCACATCAAACTAGCTTCATTTTACACTCTAATCAAGTCCAATTACGCAATTAAAAAGTGCTTTAACCTTATATAGTCCAAACAATGTACAAAACCAACCTTTTTCCCTTCCAAAGCATTTTCCATGATCGTGGGAAGGTGCCACATAAATATCATGATCGTGGGATGAATGAACCGAAGGTTCACTCACATATGACCTTCATTTTATTTCCAAATTTAACTCCTTCATACTCCATCCAACACACCTTCACCAAAGTCCATCAATTTCACTTCAATTCTACCTTATTCATGCTACAATCCCTTATCAAATTCATTTCCAAATCTAATTCAAAAATCATTCATTAGGCAACTCGATAATTATTATCTTTCATACATCAAAACCAAAACAGAATTTTCCAGACAAGAATCAATTTTCTAGCACTCATTTATCATCATCATAACACACATTACATGCCTATTCAATCATCATAGAACTTGTATTAATACATGCTATCAAGTTTAGAATTCCCTTACCTATTTAACTCCAAATTCTAACTCTAAAGAGCAAGCTAATCTAACCCTTCTAAGCTACAAGCACACATCCAAGATCAAGGTGCATATCTTAGCACCAAGAAAACAACATTGAAGATAATATGATCTAACTTCCTTGATGCAACATCTTGCAAAGATTCCAAGTGATGATGATGTAAATTGAAGAAAAAATCCCAGGAGTTATGAGAGAATGAGAGTTTCGGTGGTGAGAGACGAAGATGGTGAAGAATGAGCCAAAACAAAAATTACTCCAATAAAAACTTGACTCATCCAATGCTAGGTGCTACCAAATTGTAACAGCATAAGTCATTATGCATGTTCTTCATTTTTCCCATATATAAGTTTCCAAATGTCACCAATATGTTGGTCCATTTGTCACTCACTTATTGCTACCACTTGTCAATTTATTAACTATGCCATTTGTCACTTAATTTTTCATGACAAATGTCAATAATTCATAGGCTTAGTAATTCAAATTTTAATGTACCTACTTGTCTTGCCACTTGACAATTTTCCTAGTCAAAATGTACATTTTAGTACTTCAATTTTCTAATGTTATCAATTAATTCAAGTTACTAATCATGGTTTGATGGACCATAAATTCAAGACACATGCAATTCACAATCATATCGCAATTTCAACACCTATCACTTTTACTTTTATAGACATGTAACATTTCAACTAGGTTATAACTTAGGGCCTTACAACTAAGCTCAAGATATTTGCTTTTAGAGACAGAACATAATAGACCTGCAAGTTTATGGCAATCATTTTTTATAAGGATAAGAACATCACCTTAGCCTTTAATGGGACCTTTTGAATCATTGCCAAAAATAATTTTGCCTTTTTACTTCTCATTAGGATCTATGAATAGCTCTTTGTTTCAACTCATATGATTGCTTGCACCTATGCCAAGATACCACCTTAACTCATTTTCTTTGCCTTTATTATCTAATAACAAGAGTTTCTCTTCTTCCTCTTCTTCTTCTTCTTCTTTTGTTTCTACAAGATAAGCCTTTCCTTGGTTGTTAGTAAAGCTCCAACATTCATAGGAATAATGACCATATTTATGACAATTATGGCATTGAATATTATACTTGTCATATCTTCTTCTACTTCCTTTCCTATAGTCCTAGCTTCCATGACCTCTTCATTTTTTTGATTGTTGACTTGATTTTTAAGCATTAGATTTTTGTGTGTTTCCTCCTCTTCCTCTTCCCCTTAGTCTTTCAAAGAAATCTTGACTTGAAGTTCTAGAGACTCCTTCTTCTTCAATCTTTCTTTAAAAAATTATAAAGATCCTTGAAATTCATCAATGGTCATGGTTTCCAAGTCTTGGGATTATTCAATAGCCACAATAATAAGCTTGAAGTTTGAATGAAGAGTATGAATAAGTTTCTTCACCATTCAAGCATCTTCTAATTTTTCTCCATATCTCCTCATTTGATTGGTAGTTGTTTAGACTCTTATAAAATAATCATGAATGGATTAAGACTCCTTCATTTGCAAAGATTCAGACTCACCCCTCAAAGTTTGAAAATATACCTTTTTCATCTTGTCAACTCCTTTGTGAACATTTTAAAGAATCTCCCAAGCTTGCTTTGTCTTTATTGCACTTGACACTTTCTCAAACAATTCATCATCTAATGTTACATGAATAATGCTAAGAGCATATTGATCCATTTTAATATTCCTTTGCAATATGTTCCTTTGGGCATGATTCAACACTCCTTCATTTATCGATTCTTTATATCCTTGCTCTACCATCTCCTACGCATCTTAAGAGCCAAGAATTGCCTTTATATGAACTCACCTATTATCATAGTTCTGTTATTTAGTTTAAGAATTGCAACATCGAACACTACAACAAAATTGGTTTTTAGCTACTTTCTTTTACGACGATTCAAAATTTTTTGTAGACAAATATTTTTCAAGTTGTAATTAAAATTTTGTACACAATCTAATTTAATAACATTTTGTTTTAATACATAATGCTTCTAATTTTTATTATATTTTGTATAATAAATTAACAACAAAAATTGAAATAGTATATACAACAATATGGATTAAAAATGTCATAAATAATTATAATTACCATGGTATAACATTTAGTTAAAATGTATAACGAAAATTTGACGATATTTTAGAAAATGTAGCTAAATTTTTTTTACTACATTTTAAAAAATGTAGGTTAAAGTTTTCTTCTACATTTCCAAAAATATGGCTAATAGTTTTTGGCTACATATACAAAACTGTAACTAAAATTTTTTACCTACGTTGTGAAAAATGTAGCAAATAATATTTCTCTATGAAACTATTTCGTAGCAAAACAATACGTCGCTAATACTTTTTCCTTACGAAGATGAAGCATAGGAAAATGTTTTAGTGATGAATATGAAAAAATGTCACCTATACTTTTTACTTACAGGGATTTGTCGACAATTCTGGAAACGAATTTAAATTGTCGCTAATTATTATTAGCAATGATAATTTTTGTTGCTAAAAGTACGTTCTGTTTTAGTGGAAGTTATACATCTCAAACAACCATGCTTTAATAACAATTTAAAAGAAATTAAGGAGATAAATAGAGAAGTGAGAACACTCGAACCCTCTTTGTTAATTAACTTTGATTTCTTGAATTCTTCACTTGGTTTCAACTGAACTAGTATATGAGCTATTTATATGTGTAAGAGACACCTTATAACATACGAGATACAATAAAATTATTGAAATTATAAGTCCCTGAAATTATAAGTTCTTGAATGTAGAGATACATGCATAAGCAAAAACTTAAACCAAGTAAATGAATCAAGTTTAATTAGTTGGTCCATTTTCCAAGTCTTGGGATTGTTCAATAGCAACAATACTAAGATCAAAGTTTGAATCAAGAGCATGAATAATTTTCTTCACCATTCAAGCATCTCCTATTTTTTCTCTATATTTCCTCATTTGATTGGTAGTTTTTCAGACTCTTGTAAAATAATCATGAATGGATTTTAAGACTCCTTCATTTGCAAGGATTGAGACTCACCTCTCAAAGTTTGAAGATATATCTTTTTCATCTTATTAACTCCTTTGTGAACATTTTGAAGAATCTCCCAGGCTTGCTTTGACTTTATTGCACTTTACACTTTCTTAAACATTTCATCAAATAATGTTACATGAATAATGCTAAAAGCATTTTGATCCATTTTAATATTCCTTTGCAACATGTTCCTTGGGGCTTAATTCAACACTCCTTTGTTTACTGGTTCTTTATATCCTTGCTCTACCATCTCCTATGCATCTTATGTGCCAAGAATTGCCTTCATACGAACACACCTATTATCATTGTTCTATTATTCAGTTTGAGAATTGCAACATCGAACACTACAACAAAACAGGCTTTTAGCTACTTTCTTTTATAGCGATTCAAAATCTTTTGTATACAAATATTTTTGAAGTTGTAATTAAAATTTTGTACATGATCTAATTTAATAACATTTTGTTTTTAATATACGATGTTTCTAATTTTTATTTTTATTATTTTTTGTACAATAAATTAACAACAAAAATTAAAAAAAGTATATACAACAATATGGATTTAAAATGTCACAAATATTTATAATTAACATGGTATAATATTTAGTTAAAATGTATATTAAAATTTTGACTATATTTTAGAAAATATAGCTAAAAAATTTTTGCTACATTTTTTCTGCAACATTTTAAAAAATGTCTCTAATAGTTTTTGGCTACATTTACAAAAGCATAGCTAAAAAATTTTACCTATGTTTTGGAAAAAGTAGCAAATAATATTTCGCTACGAAAATATTTTGTAGCGAAATAATACGTTGTTAATACTTTCTAACTGTGAAGGTGAAGCGTAGGAAAAATGTTTTTGTGACGAATATGAAAAAATGTCGTCTATACTTTTTACCTATAGAAATTTGGTGACAATTTTGACAACGAATTTAAATCACCGCTAATAATTAGCGAAGATTTAAATACTTTTAGCAACGATATTTTTCGTTACTAAAAGTATGTTATGTTTTAGTGGAAGTTATACATTTCAAACAACCATGCTTTGATAACAATTTGAAGGAAAATAAGGAGATAAATAGAGAAAGTGATAACACTCAAACTCTTTTTGTAAAATCACTTAATTCACTTTGATTTCTTGACTTCTCCACTTTGTTTCAATTGAACTAGTCTACGAGCTATTTAATTTATAGGTGCACAAGACACCTTATAATACATAAGATACAGTAAAGTTTTTGAAATTATAAGCCCTAGAAATTATAAGTTCTTGAATGTAGAGATAAATGCATAACGAATAGTACATGAACTACTTGAATCAAGTTTAATTAATTGGTCCATTTTCCAACATTTATTGCTAATTTCCAGACAGCTGCCGTTAACGGTGCCTAGTTACGAAAAAAATTCTACTTGAAGAAAAGACGTCCTGCCTGTATACATATAGTTTGATTAGTATCAGAGCAACCGCAAACCTCGATACATTTTATATTGCTTAGCCTCCAATATCATAGCTACCGACTACCGTAAATGCACCGCTCTAGCAGATGTTATCGTTTAAACTTTAAAAACTTTTGAATATAAATCTCTCTTAAGAGTAATCTACCTCTCAAAATCAGTTTACGAGAAATGTTATGACTAGTCATCATCATCAAGATTTCTCGAGAAGTCTGGTGCATCAGGCTTTTGCAACCTTGGGCTCTTTCCGTGTTTGAGTTTGGTACTTCCTTTCCTCGTGCTTCCAGAAAATATTGAAGCCATTAATAGTTTCTGTTGCATTTCGGTCGACGACGAAGAAGCACTATCATGTTTTTTCTGCTCTTCTGTTATTTCATCGGTCATTTGGTCATCCAATGAATCCCCAAAATATTCCATCATAATCAAGCTTTTCGCCATGCTCCTCCTCTTATATCGTCGCCAAGCAGATTGAATAAAGCATGCAGCCCATGTTCTCCAGTGGTGAGAGTAAAAACGGACGGTATGCTGCAATTTTTTGCTATGGAGTCGTCTAAACTGATTGGCCACGTACTTGAGGTCTTCTGCTCGTAATGCAAAGGCTTCAACCTCCTGAAGAGCCTTCACCGTTCTTGTCGAAGATGGCAGATTGGTAGTAGATTTTGGTACCAATGCCCACGAGAGCAGTTCCTCCCCGCAAAAGTCTCCAGGACTCAAAGTGATTGAGTTAAAGAAACCTGTTCGACCTCCGTTTGTTGTTGAACTGTCAAGCTTTCCTCTGACGATAAAAAGCATCTCTGTGACTGGGTCGCCTTCACGAACTATGTACGTGGCTTTCGTACTTAAGGAGGATACCAATCGTTCACATATGGCGTCAAGTAGCTGATCATCCATCTGGGAGAAAAATTGAACCTGAAAATGGGGTAAGGTTTAGGTTAAGAGTTGTGTTTTTTCCATAGAATAATTGTCGAGCTGTGGTTCCTATCTTTTTTTTCGTAGTACATTGGAACCAAGTAAAAAAGCATGTGTTTTCTCTTCTCTTCTCTTTATTCTAAATTGGGGCATGAACGTGTATCGTGTGATCTTCACCAACAAACACAAGACAACTTACTCGTCGAACAAGGTCTAAGCAGAGATGGCGCTTAATGTCTCGACGAAGATCAGTTGGCAATCCACGTAATATGGAGTCTTCATCAACCCCTCGAGTTGCGAGCCACTTGTACTGGACAAACCCCATGACACGTTCCCTCGTATCGTGAGGGAGTTGTCGGTGTCTCATCCACTCCTCTGTGTCTCGTCGCTTTAGCCTCCACTCCTCGAGTCTTAGAGTGATGGACTCCAAGTACGTCTACACAAGGAGCCAATTTTTCGTGTGAGATATACATAGCATCTTAAAGAATAAGGATTCTGCATAAATATGATTTTAATTATTCGGTATATTATTGATGTATAGCTCCTTCTGTCTTTGTCCTTTATTTTCATTCAAGTACGGGTGCAATTAAACCTCCATAAGTGAAAAATAGAATAGAACCCTCCAACACAAGTTGAATGACCTTTTTTATGTGAATCACCGTCAAAGAAAAGAATCGATTATCTTACAAATCTAAGCACCAGAAATGCAAAATGTAGTATAAAGCGAATAAAAAATTCCTTATACCTGCATATTTCCTATCAGTAGGGCAAACAAAACGAGACCCAAAATCGCAATTAGAATGCTATACGTCGTTTCCCCAATGAATGTGCTTGTAACCAAAGTATTGCCATAGGAACTGAAAAGCACACCATATATGACAGAAATTTCAAATATAGTTAACCATTGTCAACTGATACGGAAAGGCCAGAGGCATACCTCAAGTTCTGCAATCCCCACCATAGAACATAGAAATACTTTTCAAGGAAATTGGCGGACAAAACACCTTGCCACAGAGCACTCGCAAAAATGCCATAGTCCAAGATAGTGCCGTTGTCTGGAGTACAGAGAGTAAATACAAGAGTCCTGTTCACCCATATCTGCCGATCAACCTGGTTCGTAGTTCTACAATGGAAATATCTATTATTACATCTCACAGGAGTAAGTTCTTCCCTACATGCATGCTTCCAACATGTTGCATGACGCTCAAAAGACAACAAATACCATGCAGACCCTAAGATCTGCATTATAAGAATAACTGTCATTGTAAGTCTGAGTGATTATAAACGCTAAGATTTATATACATATATATAACCACGTAATAAATTTTGCTTACGTGACTAGCCAACATGAACAGTAGAAGATTGTATGCAGCACCAGCCCATGCAGTATTTGTGACAACTCCAGCGGCTTTGGTTATCTCAGAACTTAATGGGAAAATCATGTACAATCTCGGAATGTATTGGAACAGAACAATAAGTACAAGGGCATTGTGGTTCTCATCAGAGTTTGGACTAGTTATCGGTGAAACAGACCATACGAGGATCTGTCAATAAAACAATCTGTTCAGTTGCATGTCCATTCAACAGAGCACTAGATGTCAGCCAAAATGTTAATGACTTACCTGTGGAAGCGGTAATGATGCTATAAAATCGAGTGCAAACGTTGATTTTAAGTAACGTATAGCAATCAACTTGGGGTCCGTAACAAGTTCACCCCTCCCAGAAACTCTTGAACTAGCTACTACATAGGCTGTCTGGAACTTTACAGCTATGTTCACCATGTATAACAAATCTGTGAGAATGCGAAAACACGTGAGAGTGATTCCTAGCTTGAAGTCTGTGGTGAAGCACGACGAAGTATCATCATTCATCATAGATGGAAGGAAAAAAAACAATGGATCAACAAATAGTGATAGTAGGCAGGAAAAGAGAAAAACTCTATTCCATTGTAGGTAAACATCGCTTTCTGGATCAATCGTGTGGTTCATCGACAGTTCCTGATTCTCTAGAGCCACATTTAACCCGCCATATCTTGTGCTTGTGTTGTTTGGCTTTCTATCTCTTTTGCCACTTTCAAGAACCATCAACGGAAAAGATTTCTTGTTTGCAAGAAAATGCTTCTCCTGGTGCTCGTTGCCATTAAACCTACAGGTTTTCAGAGTTCGTCAACCAAATTAATAAAAATGCTGATGCAAATTTTTCAACAGAGGTTAGGTTAATTACTTACCGAACTAACTTCTCTTTATTCGAGTCCATAACAAGAAAAGGTAACGACTACTGGGGAAAGGAACGATAAAATATTAATATAGTTTTGACAGAACAAGAGTTCACAGCTCCTCCGTCATTTCAAACTGAGAAATGGAAACGGTTTGAGCTAAGCTCATAAAACAAAAGGTTTGTCTCCAAATGTACATAAAACACCAAAGTGTCTTTAAAAGCTATTAGAGTAGAAAGAGAGAGTGACCAACATAACCAAGCAGAAAACTCTGCTGATGACGGAAGAAACGTAGCTAAAATTGAGCTGTTTGTTTTCATTGGGATGAATACAAGAAAGTTGCCTAAACTCGGAGAGACAGACAGCGGCGAGTGGATGTGAGGCACATAAGAAAGTATTTTACATATAAGAAAACATTGGAAAGGATTTTACATCAGATTAACAGGAGAATTTTTCTTTTTCTTTTGTTCCTTAAAGATTGTTTTTCTATTGTTCCCAGGATGTTTGGGAACTCCGATAATTTTGTGGCTGCTATTCCCATTAATACTTCCGTCCTTAGAAACTCAATGACTGAGTTTCCACTAATTTGCAATTGATTCTGCCTTATGTACTAGTTATAATGGTGTTAAAAAAATCTAGTTAGTTTGTTCTCTTCCAGATTCTTTTTAGTTAAGTATGAAAGCAAAAGGCACGATCATTGTGGTTCTTTCAGTTTTCATTCATCCATTCACAAATTGCAATGAAGTCTTGACAAGTGAAAGTGCCAAAATTTGGTATCCCAATAAGCCAGAGATAGGCATCTATGAAAGATTTCCACACAAGAAGGTTCAAAGAATTTTATATCTGATCAAGAAGTGGTATTGACTGCGGTGGTGTTCTTAATTGTGGCTAAGAAGTTTTGGTGAAATGTTATGAATATTATATCAGATCCGGATTTAGTTCAATTACAATATGATATTAGTATCAATTAATATTGGGTATTGTTTTGGATAATCTTATAAAATCACAGCATAGTCTTTAAATTTTTTAAAATTATAAAATAATATGTTAATATAATGTGCTATATAATTTTTAATTTTATATCAAGGTTATCTCAAAAAATCATAACAATATAAATTTAAAATAATAACTCTTTTTATTTCTATTAATATTACGTTTCACATATTTCACATATAAATAATAACTACAAGTAATATAAGAAAAATCGTATAATATTATATAGCTATAAAACTAAGAATAATAAAGAGTATTTAAACTTTTACAATTTATATTATACAATAATAAATAATTACATCATATAATAAAAATAATTTAATCTATATGTATTAGAATAAGAGTTTGTGTCGAGGAACACAGCAAAGTAAAGGTGAAACATGAAATAAAAACAATTATAATTAAAAGCTTTATATGTATGCTGCATATATAAATTTTACATATACATCAAATAAAAGTAAAATTAAAAAATAAAAATAAAATACCTACAACTTCATTTGATGATATGTAAACTCAAATCGCACTAACCTCAATTTTCTTTTAGGACAAAATCTTCATCATTGAGAGAAGTCCGATCATATGTCCCATTTTAGCATTAGCTATGTCCTATTGAGATGTACCTCACTTATCACTTGTAAACATTTATTTCAACTCTTTCTTCATTTGAACATAGCATTGAAGCGATTAGAAATTAGTTGCAAATCTTACAATGGCAGGAAGACACAAATTTCTACCATTAGTGAAATTCTTTCTTATCAAATTCAAAATCCTTGCATGATTAGACATTAACTTAGTCACTTTTCTTTCTTTCTACATTGTTTCGTCAATAATAGAAAATTATATAACATCTCTTATATTTTCTAAGATCGGGTCAATGTAATCTACAATTCCAAGAGTTCAATAAAAAGAATTGTACCTACTTTGCAACCTTTTATCAACTACTTTTATAAGTAAAATCATTGTCAATGATAAAAATGTACAATGTTTTTATACTTAATTTCATTCACAACTTACTTAACTTCATTCTCAACTTCATCAAATATCTCAAACAGAATATCAACTTTTGTTATAAGGTCAAATTCTCAATGAACTTCATAAACATTATCTTCTTAGTAGATCAATAGGATACTAAAATTTTTTATACTCAATGGGTATTGTAAATGCAACATCCCACTACCATAAAGCAAATACCTGAATACCCTGAGGGCATCCAAGTACATACCTTATGATAATGGTATGTTGGGACAAAACGAATCCGATATACGCATGACAATCTAACTAACACATGGCATCATCTACAATACTCGAAAATCAGCAATCTCAAAAACCATTCATTCGTCAAGTTTA
>JANKOE010000206.1:38541816-38553790 GCA_026284465.1 Erythroxylum citrifolium | reverse complement strand
ATGTTTAGCTACATTGTTATGAACTCCTTAGTTAGGATTTATGCTTTGTAGTTGGATTTTCTTGATTATAGTTTAATAAAGTGTTGAACAATATATTGTGTTATTGGGTTTGTTGATGTAAAACTTAGTGCTTGAATATATGAAGTCTCATATATGTCTTTTTGTGATTTTGTTGATTCTCTTTTATCTACCTAGTTATGTTTGATATTGAGATGATGCTAGATTCCAAATTGACCACTTGAATTAACTTACCCATTGCACACACTAAGATGCATTCAACAAGGTTTTAAGAAATGGAGTTCATTGATTAAAACCTTGGACGTAAAGAGTTCTTTAAGGTTTATCATTTAAAAACTTAGTGATTTTCACTCCCACCAAGATTTGTTCTGAACTATGATAGCCAAAGCTCATTTTTCAAGAGTAGTTTATCACATTTAATCATTGTTTGAATTTTCAATTTCTTTTTCCCAAAAATCCAAAAATACTTTTTACATACTTCTCTTATAATTAGCTCAATTTTGTTAGTTTTCTCAAAGAACCAAAACCTCCTTCCTAACCAATTTAGTTTGCATTTCATGACATTTAGGCTAGCTTAGGTCCATTACATTAGGTTCTGATTAACTGAGACGACCTGAGGTTGCACTCTATATTGCAATCCTTGGAATTAAATTTGTGATTCGAACTCCAAAGGTAAGAATCAAAGACAAAACAACGAATCAGTGCTTTCACTAAAACTCGTCGAATAGGGGATAACATTTTGCTAGCACAAGAGATTTTCAGGAATTACCACCTTTCAAATAACTAGAAGAGGTGCTTTTAAAGTGGACCTTTAAAAAGCTTATAACTCGATATAATGGGATTTCCTCATGAATGTACTAGTAGCTGTAGGCCTTCCTTAAAAATTCATTGATTGGATCAATGAATGTATAACTTCTCCTTTGTATTCTATTTTAATCAATGGATCTCCCTTTAAATTTTTTAGAAGGAAGTCAGACCTAAGACAAGGAGACCCCTTATTTCCATTCCTTTTCATTATTTGTATGGAAGTCCTTTCTAGGAGTTTAAATGTTTGTTTAGATGGTAGCCCTTCCTTCAAATACCACTAGAGGTGTAAAACCCTTAAACTCACACACCTCTTGTTTGCTAATAACCTTCTGTTGGTTTGCCATGTTGATTTGATTTCAGCTCAATCTTTGCTTAATTGTATATATGCATACCTTTTTAGATTTATCTAGTATGGACATGAATCCTTCCTAGAGTCAGTTTTTCTTATCCCCTAACATAGACCATTTGACTTATCAAATGGAAGTGATCTCGGGACTTAAGAAAGGTAGTCTCCCCATAAAGTATTTGGGGGTACCCCTCTTAACAGGTATGTTGTCTAGGAGGGATTGTTTTCCCTTATTGGAGAAGATTGATGCTAGGATTAACAAATGGACTCATAAAAACCTTTCCTATGCTGGTAAACTTAAATTGGTGATTTCTTTCCTTTCTTCTTTTCAAATGTACTGGTCTACTCATTTCATTCTTCCTTCTTCCATCCTTAAGGAGATAGAGGCTAAACTTAGGAATTTTTTATGGGCTGGGAAGGTGGCATCTAAATCTCATACTGGGGTCAAATGGAGTGACATATGTAGACCGAAAAAAGGAGGGGGTTTATGGATTAAACACTTGTCAATATGGAATAATGTACTATTAGGAAATATGATCTGGTTTCTGTTTAATGACAGTGAAGCTATGTGGGTTAAGTGGGTGCATACTATTATTTTGAGAAGGAAAATTTTCTAGAGTGCCCAACCTACTAATAATAGTTCATGGAGTTGGAGAAAGATCTTATTTATGAGGGATAAATTGGGAACCAATTCAGATTTAGGATAGGAAATGGGAAGTTTACTCTTTTATGACAAGATCCTTGGCATCCTAGAGAAATCTTGAAGCACTTCTCTAAGAGAATGATCAATGGGTTAGAATTATGTATGACAGCAAGAGTTTCAGAAGTTATTAGAAATAATAAGTGGTGTTGGCAAGAGGCAACTGTTGAGATCATTGGTAACCTAAAGCCCCTACAGTACCAACCGAACAGCTCTAAACCTGATTGCTTGAAATGGTTAGCTAACCCTTCAAATAAGTATACTAATGTTTCATCCTACAATTTCTTGAGACCCTCAATTCAGAGTGTCCCTTGGCATAAACTTGTTTGATTTAAAAGTAATAGCCTTAGGTGTTCTTTCATATTATGGCTGGCTTTCCTTAAAAAGTTACAAACACGGGATATATCTTCACACCCTTAATCACTGTTCCTTTTGTACCATGGATAATGAAACTACAGAACACTTATTCTTTGAATGTTCTTTCTCTAAAACTGTGTGGGTACATTGCCTCAACCACTTCTAAATATACCTTCCCAATCAGATAAATCTTCATTCCATTCCCAATTAGTTCAACCAGGTCTGAAATTTTCAAACGTGTGACATTAACATTTTTCCTATTCTCTTTTCTGTTAATGTTTATAACCTTTGGACTGTAAGAAATTCTCGAACCTTCAAAGATGAAGCCTTGGATGTGAGGAGCTTAAACTCCAGAGTAATATTCCAAGTTATGGAACATTTCAGCTCAAACACCGGGAGAAGGTAATTGTAGGAGTACTTATTTTCTAATAATATTTCTGCAGATTTTTGTTTTCAGGTTTGCAGAAGGGAGGGTATCTAACCTCTCTTCGGTATCTAAAGCAGAAGAGAAGCCAGTCCTAGGACAAGTCCTTGTCTCCAATCAGCAAAGCATGGAGTTGGCAGGCAATAGCCTTTCACTAAAACAGTTATGATCATTTCTATGAAGGTGTTCATAAACTCTAACCGTATGAGAGCTACATCCTTTGTTTGGAACCGGAAGACCCATTAATTGTATATTATAGGAAGTATGTGAGAGGTGGGTAAAATTTGGCAGTGAACTTGGTAACTAGAAGGACATCTTCTATCCTTCATCATAAGTTGTGAAGTATGTTGTTTTGGATTGTATTTGAAAGAAGATCGATCAGTGTTGCTGTAAATTGTATGTTGGAATACTTGTGTACTGGATAGATGACCTAGTTCTATATGGCTTTTTGGTAGGAAGGTTATATAGGAGTGTCGTTGTTTGTGTTATATGGCAAGGAGTGTTGTAGCTTATGTAATCTCATCAGGTTATTCCTTTTGGTAGGCAAGAGATTACTGCTTAGGTAATCTTCAATGATGTACATAACTTTTATTATTTGTAGAAAATTTACTGAGTTACTAAAAAAAATTCGCTGCCCGTTGCAACTTCAAATCAACCCACCACACAAGTCCTCTACGTATCTTAAATTATACTCGTTTGCTTCTCAATTATAAAATGTAATTTTTATATTTAATATAACAATTACTTATTATTTAAAAAATGATATTACTTTTTAAATTTTAAATTAATATTAAAAATTTAAGATAAATTAAAAAACAGGAGTACTTAGTTAATGGATATGAGAAGATAAGTATGAGTAAGGAATAAAAACAGCAACTTGATAATATATTATCATTGAATGAACATTATTTTTATACCCAAAATTCAAGTATTACTCCATCTCTCCGATTATGAGAGGAATACAAGTTATTCTACTAAAAAACAGAAGTGTTACAGGCATATCACTTTTTGTTTCTTTTTGGTTATTAAATATATTTTTAACCATTAAATATAATTAATTAAAATATATTAAAATTTAATATAAAACAAAAATTTAACAAAATTACATTTATCATAATTTTTAACAAACTAATTATTATCAATAGTAATAAAAATTATTAACAAATTTTTATTTTAATTACTTTTAACAAATTAATTATTAATAAAAATTATCAATTCATCCTAATTAACTATTATAATTGCACTAATTATGTTAATTATCAATTTTAATTATTAATAAAAATTATCAATTCATCCTAATTAACTATTATAATTGCACTAATTATGTTAATTATCAATTTTTATCTATATTTATTCTCATTTTTATCGTCCGTCCTAATTTTCTGTACTAAATTTTTTGCGAGTAGGTTGTCTCTTACACAACCAAAAAGTCTTTTTGGCTAAATAGTTTGTCAGGTGGGGCCCACGTTAAGAATTGACAATTTTCCCACACCAGCAATCAATATCCCCTTTATATGGCTAAGACTGATCCGCGTTTCGGCGTCCCATTGGTCCAAGTCCAGATCACCTGCGCCCCACCAGATAGACCCTTACTCAAGCCCTCCTCAAACACGCCGTAATCAAGCATCCAAGGACTAGTCGCGCTCTTGCATTTTTCGTACAAAGTGCTTTGTAGAGTAAGCAAAGGCAAAGTTCAGCTACTAAAATGGCCTCGAAGCTCTGCCACTTCTGCAAATCAGCGACGGCGACTCTGTTCTGCCGATCCGACGCAGCCTTCCTCTGCGTCAACTGCAACTCCAAAGTCCATGCGGCCAACCAGCTCGCTTCTCGTCATGCACGAGTTTGGCTCTGCCAAGTCTGCGAGCAAGCTCCTGCTCACGTCACATGTAAGGCCGAAGCCGCCGTGCTCTGCGTCACGTGTGACTGCGACATTCACTCGGCCAATCCGCTGGCTCGCCGCCATGAGAGGGTTCCCGTAACTCCTTTCTTTGACGCCGTGAGTTCCATCCCTGCCGCTAAGAATACAGCGGTCAACTTCCTCGACGACCGTTTCTTAACGGACGGTGACCGAGACGCTGACGTCAGCAGGGAGGAAGCAGAGGTCGCCTCTTGGCTGCTTCCAAATCCAGACCAGAAGATTACGGAGAGTCCGGATCTAAGTACGGGCCACCTCGTGTTTTGGGACATGGATCCGTATCTGGACATGGACTACGGGCCCGTAGACCCGAAATTAGAAGCACAGGATCAGAACAGCTCCGGTACTGACGGTGTTGTACCGGTGCACTCCAAAACCGCCAATCCTCCGACGACCGAACACTGCTACGAGTTAAACTTCTGCGGGTCGAAACCGTTGCACTACGGTTACAACGCTCAATGCCTGAGCCATAGCGTAAGTTTTCTAAATGTAAACCTTAATACTAGAAAATAAAATAAATGAATCAGACTGAGGTCTAAATGTATGCTTGGGTCTCAGGTATCATCTTCGTCGCTTGACTTGGGATTGGTACCAGATGGAACTGATATATCAAATCCGTACAGCAGATGTCTTGATTCAACTAATCATGTGGCTCAGCTTTCAGGAGTTGATAGAGAAGCACGCGTGTTGAGGTACAGAGAGAAGAGAAAGAATAGGAAGTTTGAAAAAACAATTCGATATGCATCTAGAAAAGCATACGCCGAGACTAGACCTAGAATCAAAGGAAGGTTTGCTAAGCGATCTGCAGTGGACCATAACATCTATGGATTCGGCGTTGTACCATCGCTTTAGTTTTAGTTATAATACGATTAACCAACATTTTAGTAAATACCATAATTTAATTTTGTCTTGAATGTCTATTTTTGTTTCTGGTTTTATTTCCTTCCGAGCAAATTAAATGTGATGTTGTAAGCGTTTACATAAAAGTAGATCAAATGTAATTTTTGCTGTCAAGAAACTAATTATGGATAAACACGTGTTCTTTGATAGTAGTTTGTAATCAAAGATACGTTAAAAATAAGACTAGTTGTACTTATGGTAATTTCTCTATTCTTTTCTTATTTTGAGCCTGATTCAGAGAACTTCAGTAAGAACGATATGTGACATACAGAAACGGAGCTTGGCGCGTGCTGAAGATTTTTCAAAAAAAAAAAACTAAAAGGGGATTCCATTAAACAACGGACAAAAGGTTCTCAAAAAATACGTAGCTTAGCTACATAAAAATTAGTTAGATGGGACACGTAGCTAACACAATCTGGACTGACGGATGCAAAAATTACACGTGTGTCACATGCATCCCACCAGCAATACATCATTGTACCATCGAGTTCAGTTCGCTATCAGCTCAGCCTTACGTCTCCCAATGTTACCTACCCTCTTTGACGGGGGAGGAGCTAAGCAATGGTCGGTGGATTCTCCAGGCTTATTTGTACAATCACCATATGCGAGTAAGTACATGTTCATTCTTTACGGAAGTTTAGCTTTTCTTCTTATCTAGAGAGGATTGCTTATTATTGGAAGTGAATGTGAATATAGCGTTATGATAGTTTATGCCTTGTAATCAATCACTTTAGTTATAATTTAGTAACAAAATAATTTAAAGACATTCTATATTTTATACATATTTAAATGTATATGATACAGTCTATAGGCTAATTATAAATTACAAATGAAATTCTAATGAGATTATAATTATAAAATTCATATGACATTTGTGTATTATCTCAAAATTGTTCATAATCATTATTCTATTAAATCTAGACATTAATAGAACATAAATAGGCTAGTATATGTTATGTTTTTCCTTATGTGTACATGGCGTGTACACGAGCATGCATAACCCAAAATTTTAGGTTTTCTTATAAATTTGACTTATTAGAGCTAATGGAACGAGGAGAGCAATTGGGAACGTCCAGAGACATTTAGAGGTCATTCAGAGCTTGAGGAGTGGAAGACACAAGATTTTTATCGAGAGATTTATTATAACGCAAGATTGGACGTCTATATTGTGAGAATAAACTAAAGAGAATATACTGGGAGATTTAGGATTTTGATTTTGATGTTTTCTATATATATGGATGTGGTTTCATGTTCATCGATGTATAACTAAATTTTTTGTTAGTATTTAGGTCAGATGAATCCTAGTTGATTCCGAACAATGATTTGATTAATTTGTGAATGCAATTGCGTTTGTTGATTATTGAGATTTGATTATCTGTTCTTATTATTGCCTATTAATCTAATTTTTAGACTTCAATCTGATTTTATACTTAGCAATTGAGAAATCCTCGGTTTGGATAGATCCATGATAATTGGAAAGAGTTGCTTACAATCTTAGAGATAGAACAACATAAATCTTCTAGATTAGAGTCAAACCTAATAAAGAGGTTCATAACACGATAAGGCAATCCTATAAGTTTTAACCTGAGTAATTCGATTAGAGATCTTAGCATTAGTTGTTGGTAAACTCAAGGTTAGCTACTAGCGTACCTTAGGAATCTCCACAGTCCAATTAATCAACAATATAATTGCATGACAAATAATCAATCGGTTAAGGGTTTACGGGATTTGAAGCCTAGGTACTAATCATATGATATTGATAATTAATTAAGTGTCGTCAATCCTTTGATTTGATTTGTGCTGCTTATTTACTTTAATTGTTAAATTTTAGTTTTCTTAATTTAAATTATAATTAATCCTTAAGGTAGATAATAAAATAACAATAATTACTAGTGCTTACCGTCTTCGTGGAATCGACCCGTACTTTCCAGTACTAGCTACAACTACGTTGTGAACTTACGTTTATTTAATATTGACTATTATGATGCATTTCATCACATAAATATACATAATCAGGTAAAGGAGTTATGACTAGAGTGACCAGTATGAAAAGAGTTTAAAGCTCATAAATGTGCACAAAGAGCCACAGACTCAGTTATTAATGAGCACGATATCCACAAAGGAGTATGGGACAGTATCTGAAATGAGCTCGGTATCCACAAGAGATATGAGATAGTAAATAAGCACTCAGTCATAACAAAATAATAATGAAAGCAGAATCTCATGTGCATTTGCATATATATATATATATATATGTATCATTACGTGTATTAGGTGAATGATTGTGAAGAATTACTTAATTGTATTGATATAGAGATATTCAATGTTTATGTACATGATAATGATATGAATGATTTGATTATTCTGAAATTATTATATGAAATGTTTATATTCATAATGTACTTGTTGAAATATGATCTATATATTGTGAATTGGTATACAAAACTAAATGATGTGATCTATGAGATTTGATTTTGAATAATGTGATATACTTGTGAATTTGGTTATATACTTGTGATGTTTGTGTTCTGACTTGGGTGAGCACATCGATGATGGTTCACTTACTGAGTTCGCAAAACTCATTAAAATTACAACATTGATTTTCAGATACTAAGGAGACCTAGTTTCTAAAGCAATCTAGTTGAAGTCTAGTATTAACAATTTTGGGGAAAAATGGCTCAAAGGTCTGGTCAGTTGATATCTGAGGAGTTTAGATAGAATGTGTTTGTTTAGTTTCTCATTTCATGTAGAACAATTTGTATAGAACAGTGAACTCACAGATTTTTTTGTAATGTAAATATATGGAGTGTGAAATGTAATGCTATAATGTAAGTTATGTTTTGTTAATGAAATGGGAAAATTTTATCCTTAAAATACTTGGGTTTTTATGATGCCATAATAAATGAATATGATTGCTCTAACATCTTATTCTCATAGGGTATGTTCTTGGATGTCCTCTAGATGTTTGGGCATATACTCTATGGTAGTGCTGTGTTATAATTTTTGGTATAAGAGCATGGTTTGAGATCCTTAGGGAAATATGAGAGCATTTTGACATGATATAAAGTGAGAGGCTGGTATAGTGATCACCCTTATTATTT
The DNA here is from genome assembly GCA_026284465.1 of Erythroxylum citrifolium. Taxonomy (NCBI): domain Eukaryota; kingdom Viridiplantae; phylum Streptophyta; class Magnoliopsida; order Malpighiales; family Erythroxylaceae; genus Erythroxylum; species Erythroxylum citrifolium. Next base: position 38,545,222 of record JANKOE010000206.1, on the reverse strand, counting down.
TTTATAGGTCATTCGCTATAGGAGATCAAGTCGCAGATTCAACTGACCTTAAGTCTATAGGAGCCAATAGAGAGTCTCCAGTACCTCAGTTTGAACAAATGCCTCCGAGAATTCTTGAGAAGAGATAGAGGAGGTATGATAAGTTTAGAAAGCAGGGGCTATAGACTTCTACGGAAGTACAACCTTGCGGAGGAAGAAGGTTGGTTGGAAAGAACTGAACAGGTGTTTCAGATAGACTGCGAGTCCGATAAAAGATTTGACTATATAGTCTCGCTACTGTAAGGTCCAACTTATCAGTGGTGGAAGACTATTCCCGACAGTTCTGCCTGACCTTGTAGAATAATATGGGAAAACTTCCAGAGAGTCTTTAAGGAGAACTATATGCCCAAGACCTATCTGGATAGGACGATGAAGGAGTTTCTAGATCTAAAACAGGGAAGCCTTATTGTAGCTGAGTATGAGGTGAGTACACTAGTAGGAAGTACTACAGTGAGTGGGGAAGTCTGTAAAGGGTGTATCATTTGGATTGATTAGGTGGAGTTGAAGGTCAACTTGATAGCATTGCAGTTGAAGGAGATTGATCTTACTTTGGGTATGGATTGGCTTACTGCACATAGAACTGTAATGAATTGTTATACTAAGGAAGTGAAAATTGAATCCCCTAATCAACCAAGAGTTGTATTTCGAGGTATTAGCCAAGCAATGTGAGTTAGGTTGATTTCCTCAATGAGTGCTCTCAGACTGATTCGAAGTGGATATGAGGCTTATTTAGCCTATGTAACTAATACTCGAACTGAGCAGATAGTACGGGATATTCCTGTTGTTAGGGATTTCCCATGTATGTTTCCCACTGAATTGCCAGGATTACCCTCGAACATGGAAATGGAGTTTATGATTGACCTTGTTCCAGGTACTACTCTTAAATCGATTCCTCTATATAGGATGACACCTGTGAAACTTAAGGAACTTAAGACGCAATTGCAAGAGTTGTTAGATAAGAGTTTTATCAGACCTAGTATGTCACCTTGGGAAGCTCCAGTGTTGTTTGTGAAGAAGAATGATGGAACATTGAGATTGTGTATTAACTATAGACAGTTGAATCAGGTGACAGAAAGAATAAGTATCATTTATTAAGGATAGATGATTTACTTGATCAGTTACAAAGAGATCAAGTGTTTACTAAGCTAGATTTGAGATCAGGATACTATCAGTTGAAAATTGCAAAAGCCGATCTACCAAAGAGTGCATTCAGGACCAGTTATGGGCACTTTGAGTTTTTAGTGATGCCTTTTGGGTTGACAAATGCTCCAGCAACTTTTATGGCATTGATGAACAAGGTATTTCAGCCTTACTTAGATCATTTTGTGATTATGTTCATATATGATATTTTGGTGTACTCGAAGAGCAAAGAGGAACATTCTGAGCACTTGAGGTTAGTCTTATAGATAATGAGAGAGAAGCAATTGTATGCCAACTTCAATAAGTGTGAATTCTGACTTGATCAAGTAGTATTCTTGGGTCATATAGTGTCTGGATAGGGCATATAGGTGGACCCAAAGAAAGTTAAGGCAGTGATGAAGTGGGAAGCCCTTAGAAATGTGTCTGAAATCTAGAGTTTTCTTATATTAGCAGTACATTATAGAAGTTTTATCAATCTGTTTTCATTGATCTCAGCCCCATTGACAAGGCTTCTGAGGAAGAATGTACCTTTCAGATGGACTGATGAGTGCCAAAGGAGTTTTGAGGAGTTAAAACACCGATTGGATACAACATCTGTGTTAACTGTACCATCAAGATCTGGGGAATATGTTGTGTATAGTGATGCTTCACACCAGGGGATATGATATGTATTTATGTAATATGGCATAGTGATTCCATAAGCATTGAGACAATTAAGGTCTCATGAGTTTAACTATCCTGTTCATGATTTAAAAATTGTTACAGTTGTGTTTACTTTGATGATTTGGAGATATTATCTATATGGTGAGACATTTCATATATTTACGGACCATAGAAGTTTGAAATATTTGTTGAGTCAGAAGGAGTTGAATATGAGATAAAGGTAGTGGATTGAATTACTTAAAGATTATGATTGTATAATTGAGTATCACCTTGGTAAAGCTAATGTTGTGACTAATGCATTAAGTAGGAAATCCAATAGCAGTGTGGCATAAATTTAGACATCGAGGTTACCGAACTTAGTACGATTGAGAGCATTGAATGTTGAGCTAAATTTGGGACAGAATGAAGCATTGATAGCTACATTGAAGCTTAGAATGATATTGCATGATAGGATCATAAAAGTTTAAAGCAAGGATCCAGAACTAATGAAGCTTATAGAGAAGTTGAAACAGAATCCGATTTCTGAGTTTGAATTAAGAGACAATGCATTGTAGTTAAAGTAGAGATTATGTGTAGCTGATGTTGATAATATGAGAAAAGAAATTTTGAAGGAAGCTCACTTAGTAGTCTATGATATGCATCCTGGTACTACCAAGATGTACAATATGCTGAAGCAACATATTTGGTGGCCAAGGATGAAGAAGCAAGTTGCGGAGTATATTGCTAAGTGTTTGACTTGTCAATAGATTAAGGCAGAGCATCAGGCTCTGGTTGGAAAGTTACAGTCATTGCCTATTCCGGAGTGGAAATGGGAAAGGATTACTGTGTATTTCATTATGGGCTTGTCGAGGACTCCAAGGCAACATGATACCATATGGGTTATTATTAACAGATTGACGAAATCGGCCAATTTCTTACCTGTGAGGGAGAATAATACACTGGATCAGTTCGCCCGGAGTATGTTAATGAAATAATGAGATTATACAGAGTCCCAATGTCTATTGTATCAGACTGAGATCCCATATTCCCTTATAGATTCTAGGGTAGTTTATAGACAACATTGGGTACAAAATTGAACTTTAATATAATATTTCATCCTCAGACAGACGGATAGAGTGAGAGGACTATTAGGACTGTTGAGGATATGCTTAGATCTTGTGTATTGGAGTTCCAAGGAGTATGGGATCAATATGTAGCTCTTCTTGAATTTATGTATAACAATCATTATCATAGTAGTATCGGTATGGCTTCATATGGTGTGTTCTATGGCAGAAAGTGCCGAATGCCTTTGTATTGGGATGTAGAGGGTCTAAGGATTGTTGAAGGCCCAAAACTGATTCAAGATACTGTTGATAAGGTGAAATTGATCTGCAACATAATTAAGGCGGATCAGGACAGGCAAAAAGTTATGCAGATCAGTATCGAAGAGATATGAAGTACCAAGTGGCAGATAAGGTATTTCTAATAGTATCATGAAACATCCCACCACCATAAAGCAAATACCCGAATACCCTGAGGGCATTCAAGTACATACCTTATGATAATGGTATGTTGGAGCAAACAA
>JANKOE010000206.1:38519115-38534524 GCA_026284465.1 Erythroxylum citrifolium | reverse complement strand
AATTAGGTTTTGGCCAAGTTTGAAAGTGCCATGGGGGCTTTGAAAATCCCCATGTCCGTTAAACGGACACGCATGTCCGTTTAACGGACAGCCTCAGGTGGAAAAACACCCTTGGGCCAATTCATGTCCGTTGTACGGACACTCCAGTCCGTTTAACGGACGGCCTCGGGTGGAATTGGACCATTTGTCCAGTGTTTGTCCGTTAAAAGGACATACATGTCCGTTTAACAGACACTCTCAGGTCAAAATGGCCTCCAAGCTCGATTCATGTCCGTTTAACGGGCATGAATGTCCGTTTAACGGACATGTGTTGGAAAAGTTATTTTATTTATTTTATTTTGGGGGCAGGTTTGGGTTTTGAGATTTAGCAGTGTACGCTCACCACCAATGTGGTTTAGCAACAAGTTTCACTTTTAGGGTTTTAGTAAGGCTCGTGTCTCGGGAATGGGTCTCAGTAAGGCTCATGTCTCAGGACCGTTGGACTCCGAAAATGGGGTCCAACAAAAAGCTACATGGGAGACTGAAGAGAACATGAGGAAACAATACCCCCATTTATTTAATCAATTAGGTAAGAATTTCGAGGACAAAATTTCTTAAAGGGAGAGAATTGTAATAGTCGATTTTCCATACTAAGGGTTAGAGCCTTAAAATTTTGCAAATGAGTCATATCATTGAGAGTTCATGAAAATGCATTTCATTCATATGCATATCATTAGCATACACACATGAATTATGAATTAGTACACATTGCAAAGATAATATAAGCACTCAATTGACATATTCCAGGGTATGAAAGGGTTAAAATGATCATGATGTGAATTGTGTAGTATTTATGCCTTGAATTTTGGTTTGGTTGGTTATAAGTAGTAAATTTGGAATTAATTGTTACAATTGGAAAACTGATGAATTAAAATGTACATTTAGACTAGGAAAAATACCAAGAGGCAAGATAAGTTAACATGGAAAATTAGGATGACTAAGCCTATAAATGAGTGACATTTGACATAGATAAATGAGTGACATTTAGCATATGTAATTAATTGAAAAATAGCAATAATGAATGAGTGACAAATAGACTAATAACTAGATGACATTTTGTGGCTTATGAAGAGGATAAGTGGCTAGCATGCTTAAGGATACATGTTAATCTAAGACGATGACACCTTACACCTAGTTGAACTAAACAAATGCTGGAAAAGTTTTTGCTGTGTTTCTTCTTCACTCTTCACTCTTCACTCTCTCCACCGAAACCTGCATTCATCTCATAGCTCTACATTTTTGGTTTAATTCCTTTTAAATGGCTACACCAAAATCCATGTTTTTACCCTCACAAAGTTAGGTAAAGAATTAGAACATATTTGTTCTTGTTATAGTCTTGGATCCTAGCCGAAAACCATCCAATTCCCACCTTGAATTTGTGATGATTTTGCATGCATAGAGAGCTGAATTAGCTTGATTTTTTAGGTCAAAATTTAAGCTAGACAAGTAAGTTAAAGATTGATCTTTATGTCATGTTATAATAGAAGGATTATGATGATTGAATTGCGATGAATTGTATATGTTGTTGATGATGAATTGTGCTGGAAATTGGTACTTGAACTTGGATACTTTTATGACTAGTATTTTATGTATAAAAAAAATCATAGATTATAGGTTGTTTCATGGATGAATTGGAATGGGATTTGAGGTATAATGAAGGTCAATTTATGTTAAAGAAAGGTGCTAATATATTGATCTTGAAATACAAAAGAACTAGGACTACATCTATGATCAAATGAATGATAGTTTCTGTTTAATTTTGATACATGAAAGACCATAAATTGTGAGCTACCAAATGAATGATTTGAATTTGAATTGGATATGGAATTGGATAAGGTATAATTGAGGTATAAGTAATGGACTATGCTGATGATGTGTTGAAATTGATATAAAGACGTTAAAAGCTAGAAAAAAAATTGAAGGATAAGGATGAGTGAACCGAACTTGGGAGCTACATTAGCTCCTTCCCATAATCGTGGGCAATGCATGGAAGTGAGACAAGTGCAGTTTTGTGTGATATTTAAATCATATAAGGATAAGTTACTTTACTTAGTTGCAATTGAACATGATTGGGGCTTGAAATGAACCTAGATAGTTTCTTGATTAATTGATTTAGGTTGTTAATTGATGTTAAAATTTAAGGAATGGATTGTTTGATATCAATGTATATGAATTTGGGAAGTATGAGTTGTTAATGGTATAAAGATGTTCTTATGAATTCAAATATGATCAGAGGATATAGGTGATGAATTAGGTATGATTGAACGATTTTCGAAAATTGTTCAAATATATAATGCTAGGAAAGCATTGATGAATGTATGATTGATGAATTTAAAGTAATCAAACTTACTTAAGGCATAACCTAATTTCAAACAAATTATATACAAGTTATGATGAATGAATAATCATGATTTGTGAATAAGGATACATACCCGGGATAGTCAATTGAGCATGCATTGAACATGACATATAAACATGTGTATGATTGAATAATCATATGATTGATCAACTTAATAATGTGTAAATATGTGTGTATTGCTTAATATAGAAGCACAAATTAAGCGTTCACATCTAGACATTGTCAGATCGTCAAGGCAATAGCTATTTGGAGTGTACTGTGAGTTAACCTAGATGTTTTCTCACTATGCTTGAATTGTTTTTTATTAACTTTTAGATATTGTACTGTTATTGATATGATTGTGATATTAAGGACATTGTTAGTTCGAGGATTTTGATATTTGAGATTGTATGGGAAGTGTTTTCAAATTAAATGTGCAATACGAAATGTGTTCTCAACTATATGTTGAATGTCGGACTCAGATCCAATGAATATGATACGTGATTGTGCACTTTGAATGAAAGTTATTGATAACATATTATGTGAAATCTTATGTGCATTTGCGCATATATATATACACTCAGAAATGTGCATAAAGAGCCACAAACTCAGTTATTAATGAGCTCGGTATCTATAAATAAGTACAGGATAGTATCTAAAATGAGCTCAGTATCCACAAGGTATACGGGATAGTAAATAGGCACTCGGTCACAACAAAATAATAATGAAAGTGAAAACTTATGTGCATTTGTTTATGTGTGTGTGTGTGTGTGTGTATATATATATATATCATTACATGTGTCAAGTGATTGATTGTGAAGAATTACTGAATTGTATTGATATAGAGATATGCAATGTTTGTGTACATGATGATGATATGAATGATTAGATTATTCTGAAATTATTATATGAAATATTTGTATTCATAATGTGCTTGTTGAAATATGATATATTGTTATTTGGTATACAAAGTTGAATGACGTGATATATGGGATTTGATTCCGAATAATGTGATATACTTGTGAATTTGGTTATATACTTTTTATCTTTGTGTGTTGACTTGAGTAAGCACATCAATGATGGTTCACTCACTGAGTTTGCGAAACTCATCAACATTGCAACGTTGATTTTTAGGTACTAAGGAGACCTAGCCTCTAAAGCAATCTAGTTGAAGTCTAGTATTATTAAATTTGGTAATAAGAAATGGCTCAAAGGTCTAGTCAGTTGATATCTGAGGAGTTTAGATAGAATGTGTTTTTTTAGTTTCTCATTTCATCTAGAACAATTTGTATAAAACAGTGAACTCCCAGATGTTTTTGTAATGTAAATTTATGGAATGTGAATTGTAATGCTACAATGTAAGTTATGTTTTGTTAATGAAATGAGAAAAGTTGATCCTTAAAATACTTGTGTTTTTGTGATGCCATAATAAGTGAATATGATCGCTCTAACATGCCATTCTTATAGGGTATGTTCTAGTATGTCCTTTGGATGTTCGAGCATATACTCTATAGTAGTGGTGTGTTACAGAAGAGCTCATTAATTAACCCTAACTGTCAGATAACCTAGAAATAGCTCCCTAAGTTTAGTCGGAAAGCTACGTTATGAATGAGAAAAATAGACCAATCTAAGGAATAATCACACAAACTCCAATTATTTAACTTATGTTATGTTATCTCTAACGATTTAATATCTTTAGTTGCCATATACAACTTTAAACATGACTATTACGTATCGTATTAAAATTCTAGCAATGGTTCATGAAAAATGATTCAATATATCATCAAAAGCATTCTTACATAATATCGAATCATTACCTTAAGATAACATAAATGTTCCAAAAAAAGGGAAAGAAAATGATACACAATGACGTATGCTTAAATGTGCCCCTCGGGTCTATTGCACCTCTGAATCGGCCTCAAGTGGGTTAGCCCTCCATCTTCTCCATCAAGATTCAAGAATAAGCCAAGAATCTCCCTATTATTGTTGAGAACTAACCAACAAATCAAGAAGAATGAGGGTTGTTTGGTTTTTTCCCACTCTCTATTTGTAATCTCCAATAATGAAGAAGAATTAGCTACTGTCCACACTTTTACTTAATGATCAAAAAGGAATAATGAAGAAGGATAAGCTAGCCGTCCATACCTCCTTACTCTAGCCGTCCACCAAAATGATTTTATATCATGAAATGCCTAAGTGTTGTCTCGGTCATATCTCCTCCAGCCCTCACACTCTCCAGCCCTCACGCACTTGCCTTTATTCCCTAGCCGACACCTTATATTCCTCGTACCTTCCAAAAGCTAGGTTTTAATGGAATGGACAAGTGTTTTTTTTATTTTGTAATTTATTTCATAGCTGTAACATTTTAATTATTATACAACCATGATCTTATGATTGTAACATTTTAATTGTTACAGTCGTAAGACAACTGGGGGGTTGATCATTTGTCTCCCAAAAATCCCAGTTGTCACACCATTCTCGTTGTAATAAAAACTAGGTTAAAAGAAATGGAACAACCATGAGACAAGGCTTACGACTGTAACATTTTAGACAAGATAGAGCATAAAAATGGAGAATGGCCATTATCTTATATTTGTAACATAAATAAAAGACTAGGTTAATCCAAAATTTTTTATTATCTATTTTAATTCTATCAACTTTAGAAAAGTGTAAAGATTATTTATAGTAATATAGCGATGAGGAGAGTATCAATCCCATGAGTATTTATTTATTACTAATTCTAGCTTTCTTATTATTATCTAACTAATCTACTTAATTCGTTAAATTATCTTAACATTAATTAATATCCCACTTAAAACAAGACAAATTAGTCACCACCTTTCTTTGTTTGTTCCTTTTCCTTTCATGCAAATTTTACGTCAACTTTCCCTTTAGACTTCATGCAAAGTTAACAAAATAATATAATTAACATTCATGCAATATTCACACCATTTTTACTCAATTTATCTCACATTTGGATCAAAGAACAAGGATTTGTAACTAAAATTGAGATATGAAGGCAATTAAAAGCAATCGAAATTAGACATAACAATTATGAGTAGAGCTAGTAGCCAGTTGAGAATGTGATCTAGCTAAGTAATCGAGAGACATTCATCACAAATATTTGCCTATGCATCAAAAGGCTATAATGACATTTCAACCAAGCGCTTAATAAAAACATGACCTAGTTGTGTAACAGGTTGACATTCATCACAAATGTTTGCCTTTGTGTTAAAAGGCTAGGTTCATGTTAATAAAATTAACGAGAATAATGTGTTGTTTAATAAATCCTACTGATCTTATGAATATCCTTGTTTCGTACAAAAGCTACATAAGGATAACTACAACTTTGATTGACTAACAAATTATTAATGCATATGTGTAAGTGATAGGAGTGAATTAATGTGACATTAAGTCCTAATTTTTATGTATATTTAGTCCGAACTACTTAGACACAGATTCCATGACTTAATAAGTTAGAATAACTTGAAGGATCATGTTTATAGTTGAATTTGTTTTATGAAGTTCAACGCCATTGTACCATTGTTCCATATATGTCTTTTGTTGTTAGGTGTGTTTTGTTTGAGGACAAGTAAAAGTTTAAATGTGGAGATGTTCATAGTTGTAGGTTACATAATATTTTAGCAGGTAGTTTATTATGTGTTTAGTTGTTAAATTGAATAATTAGTGTATGTTTAGGTTACAATTTTGTTCTTTAGTTAGATATTTGTGTTTTGAGTGTTTTATGGGTTAGAGCATGCTATTGAGCTTAAATTTTATGTAATTGAGGTGCCTTGATGTATTTGTTAGTACTTGAGAATAGATAGTGAAGAACAGAGGAGAATCAGAGGAAGCTCTAAGCAAGGCCCAGGGCCATGATTGTGACAGAAGCTTGGTGGGTCTGCCACGATCGTGGATCCATCTACCACGATCATGAAAAAGAGCAAAATTAAGTGCCACGATCATGTCTTGTGTGACAGCAGACATGGACTAGCTTCTAAACTCAATTTTTTGAGGGATATTTCATACTTTTTGGGCCCAGGTTAAACCTAGTTTTTACCTTAAATAGAAAAGATTACAAAGAAGGTAAAAGACCCCTAATTTTGTGTGCCTCCATTTTGCTACATTGGGAATGATCCAAGGGAGAGGAAGAAGAAGAGAGAAGGAGGAGAAAGGAAGAAGGAGAAGAAGGGCTGCAGTGTTGCTATCTTCCCGATTTATTCCGACCCTTCCAAGTGACATTTCATTTCATCTTTATTATTCTTTCTTTTGAAAGTGTGAGATGAATTTGATAGTGATTGATCTGGGTTTGATGATGATGTTCTAAATGATTTGTTCTTTAATCAATGCTAATGTGATTTCTTTTTATGTTAATACATCTGGTATTGTGACTATTTGTTGCATTTGCATGCTTCAGTAACAAATTGAGAGAGTGAACTGATAACAAAATGATTAGATTCGGTAATGAGAGTTAAACAATCTAATAGATCACGCAAATAATCAAATTGGTAATTTATACGAAGAGAGATCTCGTGTGAGGTCCCGATAGTCTATTGAGGGCTTAAGATCTAATTGGATGTGTGGGTTTTTTGTTAATTGAGAGATTGCAAATTTCATAATTCAATTAGAGGTTATGATTTAGGGTTTAATGATTATAACTTGAGAGAGAGTAATCCATTGTTCAAAAGTCTAGGATCGATACCATATTAACTAAAAAATAATCATATTGGCACTTGATAATAAGATAAAAAATAATCATGTGATTTTTAATTGTTCATTGGTGGTGCTTAATTTTGATTTCTTTATGTTAATTTTAAAATTTAATTTTCAATCAATCCATATTTACGAATTTTCTTTTTTTTTTAGTTTTTATTTTCTTTTTAGTAATCCTTTTAAGCCTTAGATAACTTATAATTAGATTAGATCACTAACTCCTCGAGGGATCAAGACATCATATACTACATTCAAGACTCGTGCACTTGCAGTATATTAAGGTTTTTATAAGATTAAAACTTGCTTAACAGTACCAACAAATATAACCATTACAGACTCTTGATTTTTAGCCAAAGATGATTTCAGTTTTTTTTTCTATTTTCATTTTTTGAACCTGAACTATGAGAGAGACAACCACATCCTCTAGAGCTAGATTAGATTATGACCGAGAAAGTTTAGGAGGCATAAAAAGGCAATGAGAGCACCAAATGATAGTGTGTAAGCTATGATAATTATTTTCTCACTTCGAAAGGGGACAAATCTCCATGAAAAGGAGAGAACAAAAGTAAATTAAAGGGAAATTTTCGTTATGGTTTTTTATTCCATAAACATACCTATAAATATAATAAGTAATTACTAAAATGAGGAGATGCAAATAAGTGTGACTATCCTCTTACAATTATTTAGGTACTCCAAATATTCCCCAACAGCTCATCAATTTTGTTAGGAAAATTTCTTAATGTTGCTAAACAAAATACTAAAACCATTTGGGTTTTATTTTGTTATGTATAAGTCTTCCATCAATTTCAACTAATCTACTAACATCTTACCCCAAATTATGCGCTTCACTAGTTAACCTATCTACTAGGCCCACAAACTCATCATAATGGATGTGTACTGATAAAGAAGATGTCACTGTAAATAAGTTCTACGAATAACTTAATGCATAAAATATATTAGGTGAACCAATATTATTTTTTAGCTAAAAATAACTTGGTGTAAGGCCTGCAATAATTGAGTTTGCTAGAAAGTAATTATATAAGCCATAGTAGATTATACATGGTTGACAACCAAATAATACTTGGCTTTCAAAGACTATAATAGATGAGATTTTGAGTGATACTAACAAGTTGATAAGACTTGGTTAAGTGAGAAGGAGACAATACTTTTTATAAAGGTTCTAGATTTACTACTGATAGGGTGATATGCTTTAAAATTGACCATAGTTTGACATGGGTTATATCTAAGTTTGAGGGTTTAGTTAAGAAAATTCCAACGGAGGTGAATGCTTATTTTTCAAATCCCTCTGGATATATTTCTTTTACAACCAATCTTGGTAATACTTCAGAACGTTTTCTTAAACGCCTATACAAAGAAAAAATTTAGACATTTCAGGAATGTATTACATGAGATTGATTAAAATTTGAAGATTATTTTTCAAGTCGTTTTAAGAAGTTGGCTTACATAATCCCCAAAAATGTATGAATAAATCGAAAAGCGCAATTCATTTAGGCAGAATCTAAATCAAACCGATATGTATTTCAGATAACCCATCTTTTAGTTAACCAAAGTCAAATCCCGAAATCATTCAAAGACCTAGGAATCAAATCACTAATTCTTATGCATTTCCCATTTCTAAGTCAAAATCTGAAATACATTTAAGCCCTAGGATCCATTACAGGATTTTATCTTACTTTCCAAGTTCAAAGACTCACTATAGGCATTTTATCTTACATTCTGACATGTATGATTTTTTTCTAGTCATTTTATCTTACTTAAAGCCTATAATCCATTCTAGGCATCTTATCTTAATTTTAATCTCTAAGACCTAACTCTAGGCATTTAACCTTAATTTTAAACCCTAAGATTTTTTTTTTGGAATTTCATCTTAATTTTAAGCCCTAAGAGCCAACTATAGGCTTTTTTCTTGATTTCAAGCCTTATGATCCAACTTTAGGCATGTCATTTTATTTTCAAGCCTTAGGACCTATTTATATGCATTTTATCTTAAGTTTAAGCCTTAAGACTCATTCTAGAAGTTTTATGTTAATATGAAGCCTTAAGATCCAAATCTAGGTATTTTATTTAATTTTTAAACCTTCAGACCCAATTCTAGGCATTTTATCTTAATTTCATTTTAAATTCAAATCCTAAGGCTCAATTCTAGGAATTTTCTCTATTTTAAAGCCTTAAGATCCATTTTGGTCATTTTGTTCTCATTTTTTATATTCTAGGTAAAATCATAAATTCTAAGTCAGTCAACCATTTGCTCTCCTTTTCAGTAAGTTCTTAAACTCACACGTGAAATACTTTCATTTCCAACTCCCCAGATTTCCAAAATCACTTAAAGACCTAGGTAATCATTTAGGTGTACATGGTGGGTTGACTAAAACATTTCCTTATGTTGTAATCGATTCTAAAACTTTCATTTTCTAGTTTAGTACTTTATGGTTCCTTTCCCTTTTGGTTTTCTTCTCTAAATTTTAATGATAAGGTAGAGCGGCAACTATATTATTTTTATCCAAAATTTACTCGTAATACATTAGCTATTTAGTATATGCAAGAATGTTAATGATAGGAAGATGTAGAACTCATAAATAGTAAGTTCAAGAAGTTCCTAAGGAGAAAGAAGTTCTTCAAAAGAAATGACTTTAAGGAAGGTAAATATGATTTTAAAAATCATCTTACATTATTTTTTATAAGTATAGGAAACTAAGGCTATATGAAGCCCTAATTCCCTCTCTTAAAAAATGTACAAATTTTAAAGAAATAGAAACAAGGAGAAGAGGGACAATAAGAAAAATAAATCTCTCAAAACTTTTACTTGGAATGATTCAAGTGATCCTAATAATGATAATTCAAAAAGAAAAGTGGCCCACATATATTTCATAGCCCATAGTGATGATGAGATATATTTGAATAGTGATTTTCCTAAAATCAAAACTTCTAAGAGTATATAAAACTAGTTTGTGATTGTAGGTATGATTGTTGCTCTCTCTTTTCTACTCCTCTCCCCTCAGGTTCTAGTCCTCATCCTTACTCTATGTCTAACTTCTGCCCCTTCCTAATATTTTTTTCCTGTTTGCTATCCCTATCATTTTGTGTCTGTTCTCATTCTCACTTCTTTTCCCTTTCTCTTATTTCCATCTTTGTTAGTTTTTCCTTCATGTTTCACTATAACAGCTAGTCTCCTTTTCACATTCGCTTCCCCGAGTGTTTTCCTTCTTCCATATCTTTAAGCTTTTTTTTTTGCAAGGCCTGAAATCATCTCTCTCCTCACCATACAAGATTTTCACTTTCTCTTTTTTCTTTCCCCCTATTAGTGGTCAACCCTAGATTATTAGGAGCATTTTAAGGTTCTACTTTTACCTTTTTTCTCAAGTTTTATATTTACCATACTTGAATCATTTTTAAATTTTTCTATTAAATTTCAGCTAGTTTTTTCTTTTTAACTAATAGACTCAGGTAGCTTAATCCTTGACCAATCCTCCCCTTTCTCCTTTGTTGATTTGCCTTTTTTACCCTCTCTTCCTTTTGCTAAGTTTCCTCCTTCCTCCACTAACACTACTCCCTATTCTTTTCGGGCTTCAAACCTCTTGCCTCCCTCTACCTTATTGCCCTTAGCCTCTGAGATTCAAGCTCAGTCATTCCATAGGACTGCTCTTAATTATAAATTTGTACTTTGGGTGTCTTTCTCTTCAATATTGTCCCCCTGAGAAAGGGTATTCCCATTGTATCCCCCTCCTTGAATGTTCTTAAGGAAGGTGCTAGCTCATAGGCAATTACGGTGGTTAAGTTCTTCTTGGTAAAGAGATCAGTCTTCTCAATAATCAAGCTATGGGCCACTAAACATTAAAACTAGAGATGTCTCTTGGAAATATTAGTAAATGGAGACCTTCTATTCATATTCAAATTTGCCTTTAAGGATAAATCCTAAGAAATTGTAAGATTTGGTTCTTAGCATTATAATAGTCTACCAACTTTTGGAAATACAGGATCAAACTTAAGCATGTAATATAGAATTAAGTGCCTTTACTGGTTAACTTTCATTAAATTCCTCTTAAGTATTAGTGTACAAAAGGCTTAAGCATATTGGAAAGCTATATTGGTAAACCAATTTGCATGGATAATGCTACATCTTCATGTAAAAGAATGGAGTATTTTTGATAATGTGTTAATATGGATATGAAATAGGATCTCCTAAAGGAAATTCCAATAATCAGGTTAGATAAGGATGATAGGAAAGGACATTATTAGAGAATTCTACCAATGGAGAAGCTTTTTATTTCAATAACGGAAAGCTTGATTGTCAACTAGTAAGGTTTAAGAAGGAAGGAGTTAATTATCTTATGGAACTAACTCCAACTCAAAATTTTGTTTTGCCAGCTCTCTCTACTAAGGTTTTCCTTCAAGGTGAGAAGATGGTCCAATAAAAATGGAATATTAAGGCTCCAACTTTAGATGTTCCAATAATTCCTATATTTATTATTCCACCTAAGGACTCTAGTAAGAATGTGCTTTTTATGTAAAATGCTACTTAACAAAATTTAAATCCATTAGAAGCTTCAACATATTTAGTTAATGCCCCACCCGTGATGAATAAGGTTCAACAACCTACTCCTATTTATAATTCCTAAGTTGTTGAGATAAAATTTATTAGAGAAGGTGTGGAATTAAACAAAAGGGAGAGTGGTAAGGGAAAATACTCCTATTACTATTCTTTGGAGGGCTTTAAAATAGTTGAAAGGAGAAAGTCAGGTCACAAAGCTAAGGGTAAGCCCTTCAACCCCTTTAGTTAACTGATTTGTATCTTTTGATGAAACATTAAGGGGCTTAATGACCTGAAGAAATAGAAAATTGTTTCAAAATATAAATATAATTTGTTTGGTCTTTAAGAGACTAATTTAAGAAATGATAAATTTGCTAATCTATTATTGTTTAAAAAGAAATGGAAGCTAATTACTAATTATTAAAAGCATCTTGGGATGATTTTGGTGGATTTTAACCTTAATATTATCAATTTCATTTGATACTTAAATTCCTCTCAATGTATTCACACACTGGTAGCCATTATAGGTATAGGGAAGCTAGTTAGCAATTAAATATGCTTCAATTTTTTTCTTTCAAAGAACATCCTTATGGAATGAGCCCATGGCGTTTAAAAGTTCCATTAGGGAACTTTGGATTTGGGGAGATTTCAGTAAGACTATATTTTTAGCTAAATATGATGGAGCTAGATACACCAGTAACAAGTAAAGAGTTGAGATCTTATCTCTTAAGCTTAGAGGTAACTGACCTCACATATGTTGGTTATTTTTCCACATGGAAAAATAGATAAGAGTGATCTTAATTCATAAGGGAAAAACTGGATAGGGCATTGGTTAATTATGAATGGTTTTGAAGTTTCATTTTTGTAGAGTTCACTTTAATAATGTTTGAAGTTTTAATGTAATAAAGCTCACTTTAATAAATTTTGAAGTTTTAGTGTAGTATAGCTCACTTCAACAACTCTCTATGTCCTAATCACTATCTAATAGAGAACCTATATCTCTTTGGGTTCATAGAAGAGCTTCTCCATTCAAGTTCTTTAATTTTTAAGGTAATATTGATGGCTTCTAAGAGTCATTAGATAAAGGATTAAGCTTGGGTTTATAAGGCTATGCATCTTACAAATTCTATATGAAACTCATGAGAATCAAAGAGGAGCTCAAGAAGATGAAGCTAGGCATTAAACTAACACTGAAACGAAACTTGAATCAGCTTGTGAGCATCTTATACAAAGGTAAAAAAATCTTTAAGACTATCCTTCGAATATATTTATGATGATGAAAGGAAAGATATATATGTTAGATTACAATAAGGCTTTAAAAGCTCACACATCTATGTTAGCACAAAAGTTAAGGATATTATGGCTTAAGGAAAGGGATTGTAACACCAAATTCTTTCGTAGATCCCTACTTCCTAGGAGGAATCCAAAAAATTCCAAGATTAAAAAATGGCGTAGTTGTGTTCTTTACTAAACAAAAAGAGCTTCTATCTAATACTAGGGAATATTTCCAAAGCATTTTGGGATCTTCAACTAGGTTTGCTTCTATAATTCCTTCTATCAACTTCATTGTTCCTATACATTTGACAATGCAACAATCTAAATTTCTCACTTGGCCTTTTACCTTGGCTATTGAAAAGATGGTATTTAGTATCAAACCTAATAAGGCCCTAAGTCTAGATGGATTCAATGCACTTTTATAAAAAATCTTAGGAATCTATTAAAAATCATGTTTGTGAGGTAATTTTGGATTTTTTCTCTAGCTTACGGATGTTGTCATCTTAGAATAAAACTCATTTATGTTTGGTTACAAGGATGCGTAATCCTTTTTCCTTGAAGGAGTATAGGCCAATGTCATGTGTTAAAACCTTTATTTAGATAATTTCTAAACTTTGGGTCTAAGAATTGAACACATTCTACCTTATTTTGCAAGTCTCTTATAAGCATCCTTTATTAAGAGAAAAAGTATAGAGGATAACATAACTTTTGCCTAAGAATTATTCAAAAATACCATCTAGAAGGCTTAGGTAGTAATTATTCTTTGAAGATTAATCTATACAAAGCCTTTGATACTATAGAATGGGGTTTTATTCTTTGTTCTATTTAAGCATTTAAACTCTAAAATCTTTTAGTCTCGTGGCTAAACTAATGCATCTCCATTACTTTATTTGGTGTTCTTATCAATGGAGAAAGCTTCTAACTTTTTTAAAGGTACTAGAGATAGTAAGCAAGTGAATTCCCTATCCCCTTACCTATTTATTATTAATATTGAATTCCTATCTCGAATCATCCATTAAAATATAGGCCTGGAGAATGGACTCTAATTTTGTAAGAAACTTGGAAACCTGAAGATTAGTCAGCCAACATTTGCAGATAATATTATTCTGTAGAATTATCGAGTTTTGTTAACTATCTTGTGAAGTCTATTGATTAATTAAGCAATCTCTTGGGGATATATATTAGCAGAGAAAAAGGTTTCCTAACAGTTTCATCAAATGGTTCCTAATTAACTTAAGAACATTCAAGAATTTTAGGAACAATCAAAGTCTAGATTTTTCCTATCTAGGGGTCCCTATTTCCTTTAAGATGATCTTATATATGAACTATCAAGTCCTCTTTGGTATGATAAGAAGGAGATTTGGGAATTGGACCAACAAGTTCCTATCTTATATTGGTAGGTTGCAATTATCCATCTCTATGCTTAGGAATTTATATGTCTATTATTCATCTTATATAATTCTTCCTAAGAAGTTTTTGAGGATGCTGAAAATATATTCACAAATTTCCTTTAGACAGGGGATGGAAATTCTAAATCATTTTCCAAGGTAAGTTCGAAAGACATTTGTTTACCTAAGCTTGAAGGTGGATTAGGCATCCAATCAATCTATCTGGTGAACAATTTAAAGATTCCATAAATGATAATGCGAATTTATGGGAAAATGGGTTTATGAAAATTATTGGAGAAATGCGAGCATATGGACTATCAAGCCTAAGAATTATACTTTC
Organism: Erythroxylum citrifolium; assembly: GCA_026284465.1. NCBI lineage: Eukaryota > Viridiplantae > Streptophyta > Magnoliopsida > Malpighiales > Erythroxylaceae > Erythroxylum > Erythroxylum citrifolium. The sequence continues at coordinate 38,519,882 of JANKOE010000206.1, read as the reverse complement.
TAGAGCATGTTTCAAATTTTGAAACTTAAGAGTACCATTCAACCTTTGATTTAGTTCAGGGTTTGGAATGGGAATAATACTTTGATATAGATAGATAACTAGAGTGCTTTTGGCCCTTTGTATTTGCTTCCAAATTACTTTATCCTCTTCATGTTCTTTCTTGCAAATGTTAGAGTCATTTATTTAGTTAATGGATATAATTGGTATTACAGTAATAAAAGTTCTAGTTTCTTTTAGATTTTCTTTCCTCCATACCCCTGTAATCCCTATTAGGAAGATAGAGCTATATAGCTGAGGCATTCTTTATGCAAGTTCACTAATAGGATATGTAGGGATGTACTTTAAATTCCTACTCCTAATGTCAACTGGTTCAACCTAGTCTAGAGTAAATACCTAGCCCCAAAAATATCATTTATGCTCTTATTGGAATTATGTAAATATAGTGCCCTAGAAAGCAAGTGTATTTATTATATTCTAGAAAATATCATTTTCTTTCAGTTACAGTTTTGTAATGAAAATATTTATTATTAATGAAACAAAAAAGTTTTGTTTTATTTGTGCGACCTTTATATATCTTGTCAAAAGGTACCAAGATTTTTTTGTAAGTAATATACATTTACATAGAGATGTATGGGATTATTATAATCTAAATTAATTGATTCACAGTTGAATAATCAAGTGCAAGTTGGCCGCTTGATTATTGTTTAGACTGTAGTGTTGCGATTTATCTCCATGTAAGTAAAGGAGTTTACTTCAAGGGAATGATG
>JANKOE010000206.1:38471006-38484127 GCA_026284465.1 Erythroxylum citrifolium | reverse complement strand
CTAGCCTATGTGGCATTTGTCTTATTCCCTTCCCCATCATACCCCTATGGACTAGTATGCTGATCAGTACTAGTATGGATTTCTATCAATCAAACCCTAAAATTCCAGCTAATCCAAACTTGAAATTCCAACAACCCAAGCTGAAATCCAAACCTGAAATCTGAATTTTAGCAGCCTAAGAACACTCAATAGCCCATCTTTCCTAGTTATAATGAGTTTTAGCTAGTAGTTGATGTTTCTTCTATTTGTCTTCCATCACCCATACACGTCAGCTTACACTATGGTTACTTCCCGAGTTTTGCATACATCAATACGATCTTCACAATGTACATAAAAATATGCGCACACATTTCATAAGTTTCAAAGGGACATACTTGTCGCACAACCATAAAGAGAAGCAAAGTGCTCTGCATTCTTCCCCTCCAATATGTAATCAATTTCATCAAACATATGCCTGACCTGTTCATTCAGGATAGAACTAGTTTTTGATAATAGAACAAGATGAATTTTTTTTTTTAAATTAACAACATGAAGCGTTACAAGTCATAGCAACGCAAAATGTTTAGACAAATAAATCCATTTAACCACTCTCTAATCTATTATTATTCCAAAAATACCATATAGCTAACAAGATGTAAAAAAATTGAGATAAGTCGAATAGTAAACAAGTAATTATATAGTTGTAACCTAAAAATTTTTCTTCATAAAATTTAAGGAACTCCATTTGGAGTTAAATACAAAACCCTTGCAATATTCACAACAGACATGGTACTGCTATTCATTTAACTTCCACCATATTTCAAGTCAAGATCATTATTAATAGTGACACAAAACTCAACTGTATGGTCAAAAATTAGATCTCTAAATAGCTCACCATCTCATTCACTGCTACAAGTAGATCCTTGCGGGCTTTTGCAAAACGCTTTAATTGGCCTCCAATCATATGAAATAATAGGGCATCAAGTGTCAACATAAGAGACATACCAGGCCTTTGTACTTTAACAGCCACAAGCTCACCAGAATGCAGATGAGCTGCAATACTTAAAGCAACAAAAGAAACTAACTAGTTTATCATCTTTTTTATGTTTTTCATTTTGGGAAGATAAAGGTCCACCTTAAGATATCAGAATATCAGAGCAAGGAAACTAAGAAATATAGTGAAAAGAAAGGCTATAAGTTTCCAGAACAAATCTTAAAAACTAGAACACAACAAGTTTTTCAAATATTTCCCAGACAATTTATTAGGAGATTTATCTCACCTTTATACACCTGTCCTAGCGAAGCTGCTGCAATTGGCTCTGGACTAATGTCAGCAAAAACTTTTGAGACAGACACTCCCAGCTGGGACTCGATAGATTTAATTGCAACATGAGTTGGAAATGGTGGTATTTGATCCTAGCAATAAGGAACTTGAACATTCAGATTACTGAAATAACAAAAGCTGCATGAGATCTATTATCAGATAGTTGCACCGAATTATCCACACCTGTAATTTAGCAAGCTCTTGACAGTACACAGTCGGCAATATATCAGGTCTAGTACTCAGAGCCTGCCCAAGCTGTAATAGTAACTGAAGTTATCTACTAGTGGGTGGTTACCACAAAGCAAACCAGACATGATTACATATTTAGAAATTTCAATCCATTCAAAATTTTGTTACATAGTTCCTGACACTAAAGTGTTCCGAGTGCAGAATCACGAAATATGTGTGGCAAGTCTAAACTTATTCAGCGCATAAATATTTACCCACAAAGCAAAACAAATATACTTCTCCAATTAGACAATGACTTGCTACAATTTTGTACCTTAACAGGGAAATGTGGTAAACTAATAAAGCAAAATTGAATACTGCAACAATAATATAGTTCCATAAAATATAACTTTAACTGGATTGTCACTTGCCTTGACATAGAAAGGCCCCAATTGAATTAGAGTTTTGCGGAACTGCAAAAGGTTGTACACTGGTTATAGAGAAAATCCCTAAAATTACGTATTGTTCTTTTCCAAAGAACAGATCACAGATTTAAACAAGTAAGCATTCTCGGAAATAAATGGAAGTCTGATTTTTGCTGCAACAAAACTTATACATGGGGGAACAAGTATTAACAAGTTAAAATTAAAAAAATTTGAAAAGGACAAATGGCTGAAATAAACATAGATTATAAACTAGTAATTCAAAGATTCCCATATTGGCAACAAGTTCATATGAACATTTTATGACATGACTCTTTTTAACACAAAGAGTTCTTACATGAGAGCATAGCTCGTCTGCTACAAGCACTTTATTGTATTGAAGTCATCCTATAATCAGATGGATATTATGATTGTTTTCATCTGCAATTGTGGGAAAATGTGTTAGTGGTTACGCGTTTATAGTTAGCTATTTTAGGAAAGTTTTGTAACATGTTGGATCCCCAGAACTAGGCTGATTTAGTTAAGCTTCTTATTTTGTTAGGGTATCCCATGAATCATGAGGTCCAATAGCTCAATTTCCTTTCTAATGCTAGGGTTTGTGTATGTCTGGCATGCTATAATACAATATATGAATGAAAATTCTTCTTTCAATATCTGATATGGTATGTTTTCTAGGACTGAAACCTTTGGTCTTCACAGCCTCTTTCTGCTCTATTATCTACCAAAACAGAATACTTTTGTCAACCATCATTTATAGAGATTTATGGTTCACATGAGACGTCTTAATTGCCTGACGTTTGTTTTCTTAGCGTAGATGTATGAGGTTGTAGAGACAACTGCTAAAGGCTGATCAGAGGAGGTTGTTAATCTCAACAACCTAGAAAACTGAAAAGTATTCAAGCTGGATGGAAAAAATTCACCTCTAGTGGTCAAGTTCTTACGGTGCTAAAAGGCAAAGGAAAGATTAATCATCCTATGGATGCAAGACCTAAGCCAGGCAATCCTCTTTTTGAAGCAGGGGATGAATGATCCCTGGAATTAGCAACAAATGCATGTTTTGGCTACTGCTAAGGACATTTGGTATGCAATTAAACAGACCTACTCCAAAGCTAGGGATGCAGCTCAAGTATACAAGGTCAAAATGAAGACAATGGCAGCAAAACAGGAAAATAAAACAGTCACCAAGTATGCCAGTCAACTGAAATCCTTATGGCAAGAACTTTGATCACTATAGGATGATAGAAACCAAATGACCTGATGATGTAGCTGTTCTAATGGACTTCGTTTAGCAATATGGGGTCTATGCTTTTCTCCTTGATATTAATCCAGAATTTGAACAAGTGAGGATCCAAATTTTTGGCAACTTGGAGTTTCCATGTTTTGATGAGATGGTGGCACTTATCCGGAATAAAGAAAGTAGAAGAGGGATAATGGTTGAACCATAGATCACAGAGAGCTTAGCAGTGGTTACTAATGGTGGCAAAAATTAGCTAAAAATGTGGAAAGAGCACCATTTTTTGAAAATGTAAAACCTAGTCAACCAAAAGGTCAAAATTGTGACAGCATGTGGTGCACTTTCTTGTGAAAAGTGTCGGAAGTTTCATGGAAAGCCTCCAAGTCAATAATTGGGATAGAAAGGAGAGCAGCCAAGGAGTAATTGGCAGGCCATTGCTGCAATGCAACAAAGTGAATCAACAAGATAGGAGACAAGCAGTCTAAACCAAGTAGAGGTTGAGAGAGTGAGATCACTGACCAACAACCTTGGAAAACCTTCAAGTAATTGTTATTTTGCATATTCAGGTGAGTTTCTCTTCTCCATTGAATTAAATGTCTCTTGTAAAACATTTGTCAACTCGAGTTATGGACAAAGGAGCTAACGACCATATGACACATTCACCAAATATTTTTTTTCACCTACTTCTCATGTCCAAGTAATAGGAAAATAACCATAGTTGATGGTTAGTTGATGTTTCTTTGACCACTATATAGGAATAGAAGTGTCAAAATAAGGCCATCACAAATCTTAAAAAATTAAGTCCATCAATTGGCATTTTCTATAGGAACTTCATTCAAAAAGCCAAAGTTGAGATACGGATTTCTAAAGAATCTACTATGGGAGTATCACTAACAATAGAAACGCAACAACCAAAGGGGGAGCAGGATTAACCCAAAGGATTGACATAGGCCATATTGTTCGGCATGCAAGAACAATTCAAGGAACTGGTGAACGTGCTTTGCCAACAACAAGATATTCCTAAGCCAACTGATGGAACAACATCCTCAATAGATCAACAATAACAAAGCACCCTAGGGGCCACAAAGGGACCAGCAACACCATCAAACCCAGAGGATTGTCGATGAGAGACAAACTTCATAGTTACTACATTTTCAAAGGAAGGGCACAAGAACAAGACCACATCCTTCAACACATTGCAAGACAACACTTTCTCATCCTCTAGTGAGGTCAACCTCATCTACCTATGCAGTGTATCCATGAATTTCTTCCCCAAGGACCTTCTAATCCTTATGTAGCAGCACACCCCAACAAATCTCCACACCCACCATAGCCTTCTCTAAAACCAAATCCTTACTGTTAACATTCCAACTGGGAACAAAGACATATCATTCATCGTTGTGCATTCGGAAGTATCGACTTAGCAAAAGTCTACACATTTGTGGAGGGCCTTTGCGCTAGCACATCTTTCAACCTCTATCTTGATGATAGGGCTCACCACAGCTACCTATGGAGTTTGTTCAACATTCAAAGGCACCACCCTCTTCCTTTTCTTTGACTTGCCTGCCTTTTGACGAGATGCAAGCACAAGCTTGTGCATATCCATCCCATATCCATTGAACATCAATAAAATATACTAATACAAAAAACGTAAAACATGAAAAATTCACATATAGACCCTACCGATCGATAATGTCTGCTTTTACCAACAATTCTTCCTCCAACAACAATTTCATTAGAGGAAGCAGATCCTTAAGATCTGAAAAGGCTTTTGCCTATGAGGCCACAAGGGAGTCTAATTTCTATCTCTTGTTAAAGCCAAAATCAACCCCTCTTCAAATCTGCCTTAACGCTAATCCTCTATAGTCAAGAATAACAACCAGTGCTTCCAACTATGGGCCCCCTTAAGCGGTTTAATCAAACTCATTCCAAGCTTAACATTTAGATTATACCACACTAGATCTTTAGTTGAGGAGAAGCTAAAACATATATGCAGTAGGCTTTATCTTCCAAAGAAAACAAGCTACTTGAAAAGAGGAAATAAGATATCAAGTAAGAGGGTGAATTTGTCCCATCGCCAGGCTTATCACTACCAGGACTTTCGAGCAGAAGTCATCTAGAGGGAGTTGCATCCCACATTTGAAGCCATCATACTAAATGCTTATCTCCCCAAGCTCAACAAAACAAGTCCTCTACATGGACACCAAAACTTTATGTAATAAGGAAAGAAAAATTCAGATCTCATCACCTTTAGGTTAGTTAGTTTGATCTTGTCCTAGTAACCCTCTGCTTCAAACCACATAATGGACTCGATATAGGGGATGATGATTCTACAAGCTCCTACCTTGCCCCTCCTAGTGGACTCACTACTACTTGACAACCTAAATCCCTCCAACTCGCGCCTAAAGGCATCAAATTTGGGGATCAAGTAACCTGAATGAGACATAGCTACTCCAAATAAGAAGAATAATAACCCAAGTAAGCTTATCGACGAAGAGACAAAAAGAGCATGGAAAGAACGATCGGAAGAAAGCAGCAAGAAAATGATGAAAACCTTTCTGAAGTGTGCAATAGAGAAAAGAGCGTAAAGATTCTAAAGGAAGAAAAGGGAGTTTTACCTATAAACTCGTCAAACAGCTTAGGTAAGGAAAAAATGGATGGCCAAGATTTAGGAACCTTTCTACTTCTCTAGTATGCAACAATTTCCCACCTCTCTCCCTACCAAAGATTTTGTGAAAAATTAAAAGTACAACGATCAATGATAGGCTATCAAGAACCAAGAGATCATCTATAGATCATGCATCGCGTGCTATCAAAAAAATTTTAGCCCATCATGTTGTCTCGCCTCAGTCGTTTCCATGCTTCAAGCAACATTTGTTGACAACCCATCCACAAAGGTCCATTCCTTTCATCTATAACTTGCTCAAGGTTTATGGAGCTCTTCCTTAATGTCTATCACATACTTCTACAAGGCCTGACAAGTTTCATCACAAGTTTGTATCTGAAACTTATGGAGGTATTAATAAACATAGAAGCACGAGCCCACTCACTTGGAGTACGTAGGCCCATCTACTTGCACTGACAAACCAGTTAGGAGCATTTAATGCCTATTATATTGGACTGAACATTTAACTCCTACCATACATTAAATGCTAATGACTGGTATGGTAGGTATTACAAAAGTTTTCCTAAGCACCAAACATATACTGTGTTGAGACCCGATTTAATCAAGGATGGGCAGATCAGTAATTAGGAGCGTGTGTAGGGGTGTGAGGAGAGATTCGTTGCCGAGTTTGTTAGTTAGTTAGAGAAGTGGAAATAAAAGGGGTAGTAGGGGTCAGATAGAGGGATATCGCAGAATTGGTATAGTCATCGTGTAGTGAGGAGGTTGCTAAGCCCTCGAAGCTTGGCTATAGTGGAGGCTGCTAGCCCTCGAAGTCTAGCATATCAATATACCTATAGCATACCAATATATTCATCTCCATTCTATATCTGTTCTATTTTACTACTGCTGTGAGTATTGTTCTGTGGCTGTTGTGAGTTTGTTCTGTGGTTGTGTGTGCGATTGTTGATTCTGCAGGTTCTGTGTTTGGATTGAATCAGAGTTAGAGATTTTGGTCTCTAACATACTGCAAATTACATCTACTCCTTTGCACGACAATCTCAATTAGATCTATTTAAGCAAGATTCAACCTTCCCACGTGATCGTTGACAAATTAACTTGTTTTCGAACACCCTCAAGTGTTTTAACTCTCATACTTTTGAAGATTATTAAAAAAGCACTAAACTAAAATAGACAAAAATAAGAGCACAAAAGAGACACAACAAATGCTAACCTTTGTTACTTCCCTCAAAGTATACAAAGGAATGTTCTCTTAATCTAATGTGAGGAGCAAGACTCAAATGAACTATTCATAGGCACCTCTGGCTTGATAGCTAAGATAAAATCCTAACTGAATAGATAGATCATATTTTATTCTAATCAGATTATATCACATTATCCAATAATATGATACTGCATCTAAATAAGACTCTATCTGATAAGATTTAGCTACATCTCAACTAACAAGGTAAGAATTTACATTTATCTAGGAATGATACATCTATATCTGCAAAGATCTCTGCTATCTTTAGATAATCCTCCCACATGGTCTTTATCTTTTAGAGCTGATGTTTATTTGTTGTGATCTCATCAGCCACATCATCCAAGATCTCTCCATGATCTCTATCCGTTGATAATGAGTTATCCAAACTCAAAGCCTTTCATAACATACTAGTATGACCCAATGCTTACCTATGTTAAATCCATTAATCATGGTCCATTCATTTGAGCATATACTAAGTCTTTAGTCCATCAAGAACTTAGCTTTAGCCCAGTTGGTCTGTACAGGGTCCACAACTCCAACAAAACTCACACCATACTTGATTTAACTTGCTAAGTTACCTTAGGTTTTCACATTTCAACATCATGCATGTGATCCGCCAAACCTTCAACCCAAGGCCTATTTCTAGTTAGTTGTGAGTGTCTTCATATGCTAAAGGGCTAAAAGTAGGTATGTACTATGGCAATGCCCACCACTTTAGCAGTACGCTTTACCAATACGTCTCATTGATACATAAGATCCCCCAACATCAAAATTCTAAAGTGGACACATATGGAATAACAGAGAACAAATGGGATGAAAAGGCCACAAGTAAATCAATATAACCCCATGCAATTAAAAAAAAAAATTCCTGCATGGTTATTCTCTCAACTTTTTGAACAAAAAAGAAAAAACTAAATTATTAGAGTGTTAATGCCAAAGTAATCTTTAGTAGTGTTTAGCAACATAACAACAATAAGATAGGCAGCCTTGAATACGTGAAGACAATGAGACTCACCAGTGATAGATTTGTTCGACATCACATATCTCCTCTACTTTAAGCACTTTATTGAATTAAGTCATCCTATAATGCCACAAAAATTATGAATGTTTTCATTCCCAATTATATTTAGAAACCTGAGGCAGTTTTCACTCAGAAAATTGTCATGCTTTAATCCAAGTACCTAAAGGTTTGTTGGCAAATAAAAAACGCATAGATTTTTACAAGATTTAGAACCCTAGTTCTGAAGGAGGAAAAAGATGCAATTTCCCAACTAAAACTAGATTCATTATAAACAGAACTTCCCTCAAAATCAGTACATTAGAATTTGTAAAGACCAGAAAGATTCCTTTTTAGAACTAATTACCATATAGTCACTTTAAATTTCATGTCAAAATTCACATTTTAGGTTATCCCAATTGAAAACACAAATGTCAAGCAATACATACAAGATTCCAACCCTTTCTAATTGTATTATTAGCCAACTAAAAGGATAAATTGGGTTAGATTGTGGCTTGCTACTTGCTTATACATAAGCCAAAGGATTGCTACCTAAAATATTTTCGTAATTAGTTTACAAAAACTAAAGAACTTTAGAACAATCGTCACTGTCAACTAGCAACTTTCAATTATTATGAACCAACACTTTTGACAGGTATAAAACAATGATACTCTACCTTGATGGCACGCTTTTTCATGTCATGAACAAATAATTGCCAGATGGTTAACCTCAAGACATGAAATGAAATGATTGTCGCTCTATACAACGCCAAAAATGGACCAAATCTATATGCAATGGATACTCCTTTGGAACTAGTACCAAGGACTTCTCCAAATTCACTTTCAAGTGATTCCTTCCTCAACTTTGCATACTCAGCAGATGGCCTTTCACCATGCACACTGGTGAAAGTAGTGGAGTACCTGCATCAAATCCCAATGCTCAAGGTCAAAGTTAAGTTCTTCCATGCCAACAATAAAAATTAAGTATTACGTACTCCAGCCATATTCAAAATTATGACGTGAACTTACAATTTTTTATGCAAATATGAAGGTTTCAACTTGCCATGTCTTATTCCATTTTCAAATATTTTCTCAGCTTCCAATGTCTTAAATCCCCTCAAACTCGTACTATAATGACATAGAGCTGTCAGGAAACAAACAAACAAAAATTTTAATGGTAAATCAAAATACAATACCCATATTATCAAGTAGAGACTGCTTACCTTATACTTACTATGTTTGTTCAATGGTAGCAAAACCAATAATATAAGAGTAACGGCTGCCAAAACAGATGCTAGTTACCTTCAACTGAAGTTTTCATAAGGCACTATCAAAACTAAAAGACTATATTTTAAAGATCAAGTTTGGGGCATTTTTCAATGTCATGCGCATGAATGATGCATATAAATGCATCCATCAACAACAAATCTTTATGAGCAGAATTGCAAATTTAATTTCACACGTTCACTATATATAAGAAATATTCATTAAGGATTGAACTGTAGCAAAATATAGTTAAAACATTTACGTGTTAATACTAAATTACTATTGACAAGCATAATGGTTTTTACCTAAGTACAATCTTGTGAAGGAACAATTACTAAACGTATTGATTATCAAGTGCTATATAGTACAAATAAGTGAAAGATTAAGTCTAAACTAGAGTCTAATTAAAGTAGTATATGATATCCAAATTTTGGCAATGAAGATAATAGTGAAGAGGAGCATGCCACATGCAAGATTATTATACATGTACATAGACATGGCTATCTTGGTGTTTGCTTACAATGAATAGCAAAAGGTGCATTTTTAATGCTAAGATTCTCACTAAAATACAAATTAAACACTAATGTTTTGAAGTGTTCAAAATGAATCTTAACATTTACAAAACGTTAAAAATAAACCATGATTGGATAAAAATTTGGACGTAGTTAAGTCTCTATCCATTATATGCCTTATCAGTATTGACATAGCACAAGTTTATCTTTTTATTGATAAAGTGGATACTAAGCAGTCATATGACATAGTAGGGACCCAATTTTAAAAGTAATACTAAAATAATTTAATTATAAAAAAATTAGTGATATTGCTAATTTATAATTAAAACTAATAAATATTAATTAACTTAAATAATATTGCTTAGTTACTGTAATCTTAAATTAAATAATAAAATCTAATTCAAATCTAAAAATGAAATCTATGGTTTGGAAGCAAAATCATCAACCAACTAATCCCTCTTCATACTAGTTTTTTCATCTCAATTTCCATTGGATGAGTAACCGTACAAAAGATAACCTATTCACTTTTAGGAGCTAATAGAAGAGTCGAGGATATACTTTCTTTTTTTCAACCAAGCTTGATATGGAGAGAGTGACTCAAACCCAAGGCAATCGATGAAGAGTGAAGCACTCAACATTCAAAAGCTTGTTGATCAGCTGCAGATGGAACCCAAGTTTTATGTAATTGGAGTCTCAATGGGATCATATCCCACTTGGTGTTGCCTCAAATATATCAATAAAATTTTCTACATAGTTCTATAAGGCTTGTGCAAAGACTCCCGGACAAGTTATTGTCCCTGACCTCATAACTTTTTAAGCAGGCTAGCTGATGTCTTCCTAATTGTAGCAAATGTTAACTATAAATGGCCTTCTCTTCCCAAAACTCTAACAAGAGATGATTACAGAAGACTTGTCCAATGGGTTTAGTTTTCAAAGCATGCTCCTGGATTATTTCAATGGTGGGTTTCAAAGAAATGGCTCCCTTCAACTTCTGTCCTAGAGCAAAGCCTAGTATTTTTCAACAAACATGATCTAGAGGTCTTGAAGAAAATTCCAAAGTTCCTAATGCTAACTGGAGTAAAATTTGTTCCATATGAAGGCAAGGAAATTAGAGGCCTCTATTGTTAAATTTACAATAATTATATCACTTCTATAATTATGTAAATCTATAATTAAAATTAATAAATAATAGAAGATATAATCATATGTTTTTAAAGAATTTAAATTATTTTAATATTATTTTAAAAATGGGTATCAATGGTTTATATGGCATATATGTGGCAATATAAAACCCACTTTATCAATAAAAATATTAAACTCGTGTCACGTCAATATTAACGTGGTACATAAGGGGCAGATTTAAATTTGTCCAAACTTCCATTAACTCAAAGTTCATTTTAAACGTTTGGAAATCTCAAGGTTTAATCAGAACAACTTGAACCCTAAAGTTTTAGAGCATTCAAATTCAATCATAACATCTTCAAAACGTTCAAAATAGACCCTCAATAGATGAAAAATTTAACGGAGTTAAACTTCTGTTAGTCAAATATCACGTCATTGCTAGCATGACAGTTTTTTTTGTACTTTTAGAAATTTGTTGATGGATCTCATTTCCACATTTAGGCCACATTATATCATATGGGCCCCACCAATAGATTTAAAAAATAAATTATGCATATTTATTAAATAAATAACGTATTAATTTATTTTTAAATACATTTGTGGGGCCCACTATGCTAATATAACTTACAATGAAATCCACTAACAAATTTTTAAAAATATAAAAATTATCACGTTAGCAATGGTAAGGCACTTAACTAAACTCCATTAAATTTTTCATCTATTAAGAATCCATTTTGAACTTTTTCAAAACGTTAAGTTTAATTTACAACTTGAGCTCTATCATTTCAAAGTGCTCAAATTCAAGTTTGCGCTTTTGGCCTTGAATGCTTAAAAACATTATGGATCATTTTCAACTCTTCTAAACATTAGGATTCAACTTCTATATTATTTTAAAATGCACTATTTAACTACAATGCACTTATCCGCGAGCCAAAATCTAGCAGTTGAATTAGCAGGAAAATTGGACATGAACTACACCATATCAGATAATTTAAGTTTAAAAAAGATCATATTTAAAATTTACTGTGCACAGGTACAATGATCATGCATCAAATTATTCTAGGCATATGCCTACATTTTTTTTAAATTCATCCACACAAATATGGAACGGTTATCACTCGAAATCTTAAATAACGACGAGAAAAATCCAAACTCTAGCTTAAGTAGAATTTTATAAAACACCCCGAGAAAACAAAGCACGTGAGACGAGAATTAGAATTCACGCGAGTGTCATAGTCACAAGAATATGTATATTTACTACATTTTATCCGCTAACCGAACAAATTTTACACATAATAAGAACAATAAGGAAGGCAATGAACGAAACTATGGGGAAATACCTTTGAAAAGAAGAGAGACTTGGCGATGACGATTAAGGCTCCGGAGAACATTACTCATTGCCTCAAAGAAAATCTTATCAAACACAAGACCAGGGATTTAGCTTAAAAATCCATTGGCGACAATTTTTGCAGACCAAACGATCGCTGAAATGCACAGACGACGATAAGCAGAGAGGAGAGATAGAGAGGCGTAAAGTGAGTGCTTGGGAGTTCAGAATTCAGAGAACTGACACGTTTCTTCGACTACCCACAACCTCTTTATGTTCGGTAAATTGTTGCCTACTAATATTCGTGGCTTATGTGGATTGGGCTCATCAGTGTTCACTATCACAAATCAATGAAGCTTGGGCTATCCTTAATTCCATGTCCCTAGCCGAATTTGCTTCTGCTCGGAAGGATTGTCTATTTAAAATGAGAATTCTAATATAGAATATAAACTATTTGCTTTATATTAACTTTTGTTTTGTCAGTATTAAATGAAGAACCAGAGCTTGGAGTTCGAATGAGGGATTAAAAATCACAATCTTAACGACCATAAAATGAAAATTGTATAAAACTAGCACAATAATACTGCGCAAATGCGCAATAATAATGCCTACGAATTTAATTCATTATAAAATTTTATAATTTTAATGTATAAAATAAAATAGAAAATATAAAAATATAAAAAGCAAGATAAAAAACTTTGTAATTAAATTATAAAATTTTAACTAATGAAATTATCAGTAAATATTTAAATTGTATAATAAGGAGGGGCAATTTTAAAATCATAACTCAATAATATGAATCTCAAACAGTTTACATGTGTACTATTTACTTGTGGTTAAAGATAGTTTAATCTAGAAGCATTTTAATTTGTCCTTCAAAAAA
>JANKOE010000206.1:38431356-38460883 GCA_026284465.1 Erythroxylum citrifolium | reverse complement strand
TACCGTCCTTGCATAAGTCGACTTACCCCATGTACAAGTCGACTTATCGGTACTGAATACGTGTAAGTCGACTTACCGAAGTGTACAGGTCGACTTACACTTACATTCCCAACAATTAAAAACTTAAGCAATGAGGAGGGGAGCACCATCGAATCAACCAGTACATGATTAACCTTCTAGGTCATGTGTAAATAAAGGAAGCAATATGATTAATCCCCAAACTATACATTAATGTTGTCTATGTGTTATTGGAACTTTAGTTATTGGATCCAATCACCTTTATATATGGATGGATAGATGTGCTGGTGCAATTACTTATTTATATACTGCTCCAATTATTTATTATGATATAATCACTTTTATATGTACTTGTTGAAGATTTTTACAACTATTAATTAGGCATTTATAAGGCATCTTCATAAATAATAAAGCAATAAAGACAAAGCACAATATATTACAAGTTAGTTCTAATAAGGTTTTTTTTTTCATTCATCATAATTCAAATTTTAAACAAAATACTATAATTTAGTTTCACTTGCCCACAACAAACCATATTATAATAATCACCATAAGCACAAAAAACCTTATTATGATAATCATTCAAATAAATTTCAACTTAATTTTCTCTTTTGTCAACAAAATAATTTCTTCTTTCATTAGTTTTACTTGCTCTTCAATTTCTAACATTGTACGTGATTCAATAGTTGTTCTTTGAGCCTCCTTTTTCAACATACCTACTTCATTTTTTAATTAATGAACTACTTTAACAGCTCTCTCACTGAATTTGTCATTATATCACTTGAAAAAAGCACATCTTCCTAGTTGAAAGAAGATTAATAATTAATCAAATAAACATTAAATATATATAAATATATATACACAAACAATTTTACCTTATTGAAAAATAAACTTACAAGATATTTGGGACATCTATAAAATCTCTTTTTTTAGTTATTATCATTCTATGAAGTTCTTAACATGGCTTTTAAACCACAATAACACATTATATAGCTGCCATTTGAATTTAATCTAGTTTTTGTTAAAGACATCACATATGTAGCTTTAGGTGGTCGCTGCAAAATTATATTAAGGCAAGGGATTATGATCACTCCTTATAAAAGCAAAGAGTCAAGGTCTAAATAGATGTAAAGGTAGAATCTTAACAAGGTTTAATATAAGAGACTTTCAACTTCTTCTCTAACACTCCTAGTTTTCCTATAAATAGTTCATCTTTAATTTTCATTCTTTAATATATTATCAATGATCATATTACTAACCTATAAGTTAATTTCCCAGCTAATCCTTTCACTGACATAAATGTAAAGGTAGAATTTCAGCATTAGAAAAAAAAATGGTGACTAAATATAAACCATTTTGGTTGCAGATATATATGTACATATATACAATCTTATAAACATGACCAAAAGTACCCAGAGATAAGTAAATGAACATACTATCCACCTAAACATTGGTACCTAATATCATTCAATCCTTACTTAAAAAGTCATCATTAGAACTTTGATGTCAAGGAAAAAAGGATACAAACCATTCAGGTAATAGAGCAGAAATAGACAAGATCATATACAAGTCATGTTAAACAACTTTATATGGCTAGTAGAACGTATTTTGCTTGCTTACATCATTAAAGAGATGTAGAAAGGCCAAACTAGCAAATTGAAAGGAACACATTTCTCTAACATATCATCCTAATAATCTTTTAAGTTAGCCACTTCCTCCATCTTTCCAAATCCTCATATTTATCTTATCTTTATCTTTTAATAAGTTAGTGTACTGATCATACATTAAAAAAAAACTCTAATAAGAATCGATCACCAAACAACTAGTTCACTATGCTTAGGCAGTAGAATTGATAATAGAGTCTGAAATACAGTAACTCAAATAAACTATAATAGTAGTAAGAGAAATGCAATAATACATAATATAATATCCCCAAACTAGCTATTTAAGAGGCCAATAATCTCCATAGCCTATGGCTTAATTCTATAATGATTCTCCTTAGTTAATCTTTCATTTCCCCTAGTCTTATTATTTCCTCTAATCGTTTCTATATCCTACCAATTAATATCCAACAACATGTCACTCTACCACTATTATAGAATCTTTCATCCGCTCCCACATAACCAATATATTCCTAGAATCATTAAAGGAAGTAGATGCCTTAAAACTATGAACAAGTACCTTAATGAGCAAGACACTTGAGAAAGAGAAGTTTTGCCTAGTGTGTAGGAGGACACACAACGTGCAACATTATTAAGAGCACGAGGAGAGATAATTTCCCTATGTTGTTTCCTATAAATTTGACAGAGGTGTGCGAGAGCTGACATAAACGTGTTATTGCAATTAAACCTGTTGCTTCTATAATTGAACTTGCTGAAGAGTATATATGATTTATGCAAACATTTGAACAAAGTGGGAGAGTTAGGGATTTAAAGATTTCTGCAAATGTTTGAAGTTAGGGATTTAAGGATTTTGAACGAAGGAAAAAGAGTTAATTTTGAAAACTTGAGACCCTCTTTTATTTAATTACAGAAAGCCACATCAAGTAGTATGAGGTCCCATTGTTGTGCACAAAATTAAAAAAAAGATCACACCATACATGACTTGACATTTAATTGGTGGAAGATAGCTCCCGTTATATTTTATGTCCTCATAAGGTCTGTTTTGAACGTTTTGTAGATTTAATTTTCCTTTTGCTTCTTTCCAGACTTGTTAGATAGAAAATTAACTTCGTCATGAGTATTCAACAATTGGCATTTCAGTCCCTTACCCTTTTTAGTTTCATAGATTGTTCTATACATTAAAGACATTTATCTAACTTCCCTGCATATACATATGTTGATTCTTATCTCAAATTGCTTCCTTCTTGAGCAAATGCATCTTTTGTTGGTGTTTATCCTCCTTATTCTGGTTAGTAATTCTTAGGTTTATTTATTTTCTTTCGCCTACTGTGGTTTATTGATATGCAGTTGGTTGTCCTTTTCCACTTCCTATCTCCAGATGAGTGGAGGGCTAACAAAAAGGATAAGCGGAAGAGAATAGCAGGCATAGACCAAAATGAATTACTGCATCCCTATCTTTTTGTTGGTCTAGACACTTATTTTGTGATTTCAAAGGCAAAGTTTGTGAGCTAGTTTTAGGATTGTTTGAGTATGTTAGACTCTAAAACAATTTTCCCAAACATTTTCATCTGGAGAAAAAAATAATACTTTTTATTTATTTATTTGGGTCATTTGTCACGTAATATGTACATTGGCTTACAAAAAAATTATATTTTTCTTTATATATCAACTATATTTTTCTTTATAACGGGAAGTTGACGGAATTGTTAACCTAGGGTTTCTTTTGAATGTTTCCAAAACGATAAAGTTATTTTTGGACGAGTTGAAACGTTAGGGTTTAATTTGAATTTTGATGAAAATGTTTGTCCTTTTTTTTTACACTTTTGGTGAAAATATTTGATCTTTTTTGACACTTTTACCAAAAAGTGTAAGGACGTAAGTTGATAAGTACCAAAAGAAGTTATATATATATATAAAGTTGACATTTTTAATTAGTTTTCATCTTAATAATAGTATTATATTGTTAATTACAATAACCTGCGTATAGCTTTTACGTCTTAAAATATAAGTTGTATTCCTTATTTGGTATTTATCTTGGAAAATATTTAATTTCGTTACTAAATATTGTACTTAGCTTAAATATTTGCTTGTAATGACTTATTTGATTTTTTTATACTTGTCTTCTTTCTAGTTTATATATTTATTTACTTATTTAATCTTTTATTTTTTACATTTTTACCTTGTATTATATTTATTGTATTATTTATTTTATTACTTATTACTTTATTTTTATTATTTTATTTATACACACCTATTTTTAATTTACTACTATTATTATTATTTTATTTTATTTTATTGTAAATTATTACTATTTTATTATTAATATTTTTTATGTGAAACTATTAGTAACAACTTGTTTTCCCTTTTTCTTTTTTTTTGTTTTAGACTAGGGTATTCACCGGCGGATCCAGTGACTAATCTCCTCGCTGGCTTGTAGGCACCTCACAGGATGAGACAGCTGGCCCAATGATTTAAGACTGCTCCATACCTAAAGACAAGGATCGAACTCCTGACCTTTGGTTAAAGATGGATGAGTTCCTGCCACTCAACCACACCCCTTGAGTTAACAACTTGTTTTCCAATTAAGTATAAAGTTACTTATTATTCTATCTCTTCGTCGTGTATCAGCAAGACTTTTATTAGATTTTATGTTATTGTTGTAACTTCTATCTTTTCCAATTTATAATTAGAATAAAATTTAAATGTATATATTTTAAAATTAACTTTTTTTTTCTCAATATGCAATACGAACTATACTTTAAACACATTTTTAATTTTAAATACATATTCAATCATATTACAAAGTAGATATACTTTAAATGATATTAATGTGTTATTTTATTGCAATTTTTTATTTTTAGTATAAAAATTTAAACTTCGCTCGTTAATCTTATTATGCAGAATATGAAAGATATTAACCTTTTCTAATTGTATTAATTTTACAACAAATTGACCATTTATTCTTCCTCTCCGTCCCCTCGAAGCCCTAGCAGCTGTCCCCAGACGCTGAAAACTTCGCCTGCGACCAAAAATCTCGTTCTTTTATCAACTCTGCGTCATTACTCAGTTTCTGGAGACCTAAGCATATTTCAACATATAGAATCTTTATCGGGTTTCAGTGTTTTTGAAGAAAGTGAAAATGGTGGAAACAGAAAGCAGCGAATTTGTGCCAGAATCGGTGTTGGACCCAGTCAAGAGAACGGTAGCCAACTTAGAGCAAGTAGAGATTCATTTGCTTCAGTTCTTGTCTGTCTGTGACCGAGATAGCTTAGCTGAATTGCCTCCTCTTCAACGTGCCCAGTCTCTGTTTTTGCTTGCCAAGGCTACTTGTACCCTTTTTTGTTGTACGTTTAATCCTTATTGCTTATTTGGGCGTAGTGTTCCGTAAGTTTGGAATTTGATTGATGATATATTGTTGGCCTTTTGTGGCTTGCTTGCTTGACTTCAATTCAATTTTGTTGATTTTCAGTGAGATTGAGAAGTAGTGGAATTGACCCAGATGATCATCCCATTAAGTCAGAGCTTGTATATTTTCATTCTCCTTTTCTTTTAGTTTAAAGTTTTAACTTTACTTCTGGGTTTGGTTCTGTTTAGACTGTTTGATTTTGGGTATTGGGATATGTATCTACTGTTTCGGGACCTCTAAGTTAATGCAGATAATGTTTTACTCCGTATTTCTTTCTTGGCTTTGGTATTGCCTCTTCAATAATACTCGCTTTCCCAATTTGCAGGAGAGATTGAGCTTGTATCAAGACAAGCTAGAACGATATTTGAATATGAGTAAAGGTGTCATTTGGCCCCCATCAAACACTGTCCTTTATGTTTCCCATATTTGAAAGCAATTATTCTCTTTAGATATATTGGACACTGACAATTTTAGACGGTTAAATGGGAGATAATTTAGTTTTTGGCAATACTTCATGCTTCTTGTGTTAACGATTTTGAATTTGCACTTGAAGCACCATTGCATCCTTCAACCACCTTGAATTACAAGGCTGCTGCCCGTTTCATTGAACATTCTTTGCCTGACCTTACACCTGGTAAGTTGTCTACCAATTTTTTGCTTTTGGCATGATTATCTGTTTTTATGCTGATCTCAGTACAAATATCTTCATACCTCCAGAACAGCGGAAGAGTATGAGGGAAATCAGCAAAGGAGAAGGTCCAAAGACGAAGTATTTGGAGAGAAGTGTCCAAAGAAAGAGAAAGTATCCATCATCTGAGGCCACGTCAGTTCAAACTGCTGCCAAAGAATTCCTTGAAAAAGCAGCCCGTGAACTTATTGGCAATAATACAGGTGGAGTTAAGGGACCTGTGCAAATTATTTCATCGGACGAGGATAACTAGGCTGTGACTGACTTCTTGATGTAATATGGTATGACTCTATTCCATCTATTGAAGTTTCCGTATGTTTAGATTTGTAAGATTATTTTTAATTATTACACATTCATTTCTGTTTCTTTATTTGAAGAAATTGAAATGTGTGAGTTTTTTCTAGTTGCCAAATGTGGATATGTGGTCGAAATCTGAATTGCTGCCGGTAGTTCGTAAGAGAGCTTATTTTACATCCACATTGTCATCATAATCACCATTGTCTTTATTATTACCAGTGAGAAATTTATGGAACTCTGCCTTCAGCACTCCCATTTCAGAAGGGAAAAAGAAACTTTGAAAGGACACGCCTGGCTCGTAGTGGACTCTTCAACTGTTTCCCATCATTTTTACAAGATAGACTTGATACCTTTTATGTTTCTCACACATCTTAGAAACCAGTACTTAATATTCCTCTTACCCACATTTAGGTTGTTAGAGAAACAACTAGAAAATAAGTAAAATATACGTTCTCTTCTTTCTTTTATAGATTTCATAATCAAATTGCCACATAGATTCCAGTAATCTTAAACATATAGGCTCTAGCATATGCTTGTATTCTTTTTCTTCTACAAGATGGATGAGTGTCCAATTCGGCCGTTCTATATATCCTGCCCTTAATTGTACAATGGGATTCTGGTGAACTTTGGAAAGCGTGTTTGTTGCAGATGATAATTTGGGGTGCTGTGAATTTCCTGACTGAATAAGCTAGGTTGAACAATGCATTTTATAATGCAAGGGAACAGGGCTCCAAATCTTCTGTCCCATTTATTCAGTACCTATTCTGTCCCACTTATCCACCGTCATAGATTTTGTTGGGACCCACTAAAATCTATGGCTGTGAATGAGTGGGACAGATGCTCCAAATCCTTTGTCCCATTTATCCAGTACCTATTCTATTCCACTCATCCACAGCCAAAATTGGAACAAGATTTGGAGCCGTTTCCTAAAACTAAAAATACAACAGATAAATTGGATAGAGGATTTGATTATAGGAAACGGCTCCAAAACTGCTGTCCCATTTATCTGTTGTATTTTTAGAAACTGCAAGTGCAGAACATAAGGAAGAACAGAACAATATGCGAAACTATCGTAATTTTATTCATGCTGAAAATGCTTTTATATAGGCAAGTCATACATCTGCAGAAACAACTAACATCTAAAAATACTGATACTCTTATATTCAAGGGATATTATTCTAAGCATATCTTTTCAAGTCTAACTACAGATTACTACTTTTGACTACTTCAAACAGAATCAATCTCAACATAAAAGATTTATTTATCCTCTAAGATATTTTTGAATCATTTTTTCAACATTATCCAGTACTTATTCTGTCCCACTCATTCACAGCCATAGATTTTGCTGGGTGGCTCCAAATCTTCTGTTCCATTTGTCCAGTACCTCTTCTGCCCCACTCATCCACAGTCAAAATTGGAACAAGATTTGGAGCCGTTTTCTAAAACCAAATCCTCTGTCTCATTTATTCGGTACCTATTCTATCCCACTTATTTACAGCCGTAGATTCTGCTAGGATGTGGATGAGTGGAACAGAACATGTATTGGATAAATGGGAGAAATGATTTGATTTTAGAAACGACTCCAAATCTTGTTCCAGGAAACAGATCTTGTTGCACAGCTCGTAATCGCTACTGAGACTGTTGGAATGAAGAATTTAAAGAGTGGCATCTTTTCCTCCTTGAATGAATGATATATGGTTGTATGTTAAAAGATCCCATTTACTTTTTATGTCTGTGAAGGAATGAGTGATTGACACATAAGAAAAGATGATAGATCCTCTCTAGGCTTGGCAGAACAGATTAGCCTCGGCTCATTAGTAAGCTTGATTCGAGTTGTATTGCCTTCAACTTGGGTCCAGTTCTTTTGGGCTTCAGACTGGGCTGAGCCCGGACCGGCCCTACCAAAATTAGAATAAAACACTCAGTTTTTTATTTTCTCCTCTCTTACAAGGCTTTTAAGGTTAAACACTCTTTCTGCGTTCTAACCTTCTTTATGGCCTTCATCACCTGTTCCATGTTTTATTTTTCCATGTTTTACTATGTTTTCCCCCTTTGCTCCTCATAAACAGACACAGACAGATAATTTTCTCTGTCACAGCAACATCGCCACCCGAACATGGATCGGATAGGTTGAGTGCAGTCGGGTTTGAGAGTTGGGCGATTCAAGTTCAGGCAGTCCAAAAGTTCGATCATTTGGTGGACTCAGATGATATTAATTAGACTTTGAAACGAAGGAAAATCATGAAAGTTAAACCTTTGATGGAGTCCACGCCATTCCTTTTTCGGGCACAATTAACATATTTATTCATTGATCATTTTCAGCTGCTAAAGTTGACAACTTCCTCAATTCAAGTTGATATATGCGCAAATGGTATTTCGATACCTGTGAACATTGAAATAACCGAACTCCGGTGAAACAAACTAGGATCTGAAGTGAGTGACTGGTAATTAATAATTGCATCTAGCATGCCCGATTACAGCCTCAGAACGATTGACCACTATTTAGTTCTTCTCTGCATAAACTCTCTCTGTGGTTACTGGTATTGCCTAATTCATACTCTTGCAGTGCGGTGTGTCTGGAGAATGAATAATCTTGCTCGAAGAACGAAGAAACAAAATATTTCCCAATAAAAAGAGGACACAGCATTTAACGAATGAAACAAATGTACTCTCCTCTCTGATGCAAACATATAATCAACCCTATAAAACGATATGCTATGGAAAACCCAAATCAAAATTAAAACAATCCCCAAAGCAGAACACCAAGTGCCATTATCATGGCACCACCTCTCAAGGTTTCGGCACTGCTGGTCGGAGCAACGGCAGGACTCCCAAAACGACTGCCAAACTCGGCTGGATAAGAAGGAGAAGGCGCTGGAGAAAAGGCAGTGTGCCTATGCCTGGGAGAAATAACCACAACAGTCAACTTTTGGCCCTTTCCACAGTGACCCTCTGCTCCGCTGATGAAGTAGAATGGCCCTGGTCTATCAAGCTTCACCTTTGTATTGTCATCCTTGTACTCTTGAATTGGACTACTTGTATTGCAGCTATCATAAGCATCCTTGGTCACTTCCAAGACCGAGTCCTTCTGACTATCATACTTCCACACTGAGACATTAAAAAGTATTGCAGAAGTGTGAGCCTAAGGGAATTTAAAACAAAGAACCGCGTAATGAGAGACTTACGAAGTGAGTCACCAACGACGAAACGTGCACTCTGGGCCCATTGGGTTAGAGAATCAGATTGAGAAGAAGGGATTTTCCAAGCATCAGTTCTGCCACCGACCAATATGTCTCTAGCTTCTGAGAAGCCTAGGAGCAAAAGCAGGAGCACCACCACAGAACAAGCTGCTAGAGATCTTCCAAGGCCTGCCATTGAACAAATGTGTTATGGAAGAGCAAAGTGTGAGAAGGAGATGGTTGGGTTGGGGGATATATACAGTGAGAAGGAAAAACTAGCCGTTGAAAAGAAATTGTTGTGCGTCGTGAGTCGTGACCACCTGCCTTTGCCTGCCACTGTCAGTTTGTGTTGATTTTGAAAAAACGTCAATCAATGGACCCAACGGTCCCAAAAGACATGAATTTGGGTAAGGCATGAGTGGATGTTATTGTTGCTCTTTAACAGGTGCAGCCTTTTAATTTGTTGGAATGCTGTCTCCTCCTCTTTCTCGAAGAGTCTAAAACCTCTTGTATTAATGTTTCCATTTATTTAAATAACTAAGTCAATTTTTTTTAATTTTAAAACTGCTATTTATAATTTTTATTTTTGTATATTAGTCTATATCCCACCCAGCAGAAGATAAAGACGGTTTGTTTGTGCCAGACCCACCCACAGCAGAGAGAGAGTGCATACCGAAGCCTAAGACACTAGACTTCTACACTTGTCCAAATGACAAGAGCCAGCGACATGCAACTTCAACGTGTCAAAGCACAAAGCCTCCCATTCCCAACACCACCCAAATGTGGCAAGATCGCCCATAGTCGTCTATAACCTGCATGGAATTTGGAAGTAGGAGGGTGCATAAAATGGCAGAAAATGATGAGTGGAGGAAAAGAGCAGACATTCACAAAATGAGTGCTGAAGAAGTAAGAGCAGCTGGTGTGGAAGGATCCAAGAGGCCACCAGGCCACGATCCTGGTGGCCTACTTCACCAAAGACGCAAACTTCCGTTTAGCACCACCACCATGGCAGTCACTGGCTTCCTCATCACGGCGGCCATCGGGTACATGGTCTTGTATGCTAAGAAAAAGCCGTCCAATATTACTCTGTCTTATCCTATCCATTGAATCTCAGTCATTTATTTATGTGAGCCTCGTATCTATTTATGTAGGTCATGCATAAATGAATGTTTAAGATTCAAATCGACAAAATATAATATAATAATACTGGACAGAAAATATAGACTCTAAAGATGTGGCTACCAATTCTGCTGATCCTAGGGATACTCACCCTGGAAAGTAAAAATCTTTTTCTCTTTTATGTTTGTTTAATCTTGTGCTTTAAGGAATTTTGAAAAGAGTTTGGATCGATAATGCCTTCTTTTTTGCTTCTCATTCATTCTCCAGCCATTGATTTTCTTTTCCTACCACCGTCTTTAACGCCTTGGGT
Organism: Erythroxylum citrifolium; assembly: GCA_026284465.1. NCBI lineage: Eukaryota > Viridiplantae > Streptophyta > Magnoliopsida > Malpighiales > Erythroxylaceae > Erythroxylum > Erythroxylum citrifolium. The sequence continues at coordinate 38,450,244 of JANKOE010000206.1, read as the reverse complement.
ATAATAAAAGGTAGCATTTAAAGATTTTAAAGTTCGACTTGGAGATCTTATCTAATTCTTCCTCTTTGACTTGGAATTACAACTCACAAGTGAAGCCGATCCTGTTCCTCCAGCTCGATTAAACACAATCCTAGAGCTCAGGATTGGCAGTTTCACAACCAACTTAAATTCAGTATTTTAAGGAAAAGAATTTTCCCAGAGCTTTCTAAATGCTCTTTCAACCAACACCGATACCGACACATGCTTTGGCTATGCTTAGAGCTTCCATTTCGTAGACTAGACCAAAGGGCTTGTCAGCTTCCATTATTCTGAACACAAAAGATAAGTTATTTAACCTTTGCGTTAGCAGAACAACCGTTGGGTCGTGTTAGGATGCATTTCTTCTGGAACTTGCACATCCAGACCATAAGAATGCATGAATGATGGACAAGGTAACCAAATCATTCAATTAAATTCTACAATAAAGATTGTATTTAATGAGATCGGCTGGATAAACAGTATTGGTAAATGCGGGCATTAAACAACGAAAGCAAGAGCGTGAAGCAACTTTCTTACAATCTACAAAATGTTGGAAAAAGTTGATAGGAGGACTATAAAATAATCGGATTCATGCACTCGTCTTAATTTGAAAAAACAGAGCAAAAACGTTTACAACCCATAATTATCTACCTTACCCTCCTGTTGTAACGGTGAAGGAACTCATCTGTTAAAGACTTAATCGATCTTCACTGATGAATAGATGAGCCTTGTAAACCATAAACAAGCGTAGAAACCAATGGTACCAGTGAGCACGAAAAATGCATACGACGCAATAAGCATATACCCGAAATACAAGACTGCAGAAACCAATTTGGTTATCTCAAGCTTTGTGAAGAAGTAGAACGTTGCGTAAAGAAAGAGGTATAGGGCAGAAGAGCCCGAGGTCAGATATGCCCTCCACCACCAAAGGTAGTCCTCACTGCACAACTGAAAGTAACAGAGCACCACAGTAATTTCCGCACATGTGATAAGCAGGATTACGAACACAAGGAAGAGGAAGCCAAAGATGTAGTAGAATTGATTTAGCCAGATAGAGGTGAGGATGAAGAAGAGCTCAATGAAAACAGCTCCAAATGGAAGTATGCCTCCAATTAGAATCGAGAAGGCTGGGTTCATGTACCAAGGTTGCTCAGGGATCTGCCTCGGAATCTTGTTGGTCTTCACTGGATCCTCAATTGCTGGCTTCCTGAATCCAACATAACTTCCGCAGAAAACAAGTGGAACTGAAATTCCAAACCACAAGAACACCAATGCAAACATTGTCCCAAAAGGAACAGCTCCAGATGACTTCTGGCCCCATATAAGAGCATTTAGCACAAAAAAGATAGCAGATACGATCCCTGGGAAGATGAGAGCTGTCCTTAGAGCAATTTTCTTCCATTCTGTACCTTTAAACATTTTATACAGGCGAGCAGAGGCATACCCAGCAAAAAGCCCCATGAAAACCCATAACAAGAGCATGGCCGTCATAAGACCACCTCGGTTTGATGGGGAAAGGAATCCAAGAACAGCAAAGATCATGGTAACAAGGATCATCCCAAAAAACTGAACACCTGTACCAGCGTACACACACAACAAATCCGAATTTGATGGGGGTCTGAAAACATCACCATGTACAAGCTTCCATCCTGTCTCTTCTTGGGCTTCTTCCTGGGTCTCAAGCTCATTGTACCTGGATATATCACGGTAAAGCGTCCGCAGCATTATCATTGCCACCATACCCGAGAGGAACAGAACAATCATCAACGAATTGACTATTGAGAACCAATGAATTTGGTCATCACTCATCAAAAGATAAGCATCCCATCTGGACGCCCATTTCACATTACTCTCCTGAATGGTGGACAAGTAAAGTGAGACATTGATGAGAATAGCAAACAACAATAGACCAATGACTATACACGATAGTCCAAATACCACAAATTTAACTATATGTTCTACTTTGATGGGTGATAGAAAAATTTGATTGGTAGTGGTTATCTACCTAGAAGGATACATATAAACAAGAAATGCAGAAAGTTGCAAACAAAATATTTAAAATCATCCAAACTGCAATTGGTTGATGGTGGTTATCGATCTAGAAGGATACACATAAACAAAGAAAGCAGAAAGCTCCAAACAAAATGTTTAAAACCATAAGAACTGCAACTACGAGCAACATCTCACCTGGAAGTCGATATCATATGTAAAGATAACTTCATTCTTGTTTTCAACTTCTTGAGGGGTATTGGAATTAACAACTGTGTGCTTTGCATGCGGATCACAAGTAGTTAATCGGGTCTTCTCCTCCTTCCATTTCCCTTCATATTCATGCTTAACACTGCATATATCAAGTACTTGAATAGGTGACATAAACCTCCAAAGGGGAAAGGAAGGTCAAAGATTATATGAAACATGACATAGCTAACCTGAAAGGTTTAACTTCAAATCCAACAATCCTTGAAGAGTCAGTTTGCGAATCCTTGTGATATTTGACTGTGAATGATAAATGATTGTGGATGAAATACTTTTGCTCCTTGTTCTGCACATTAACAGATACAGTAGGTAAAAAGGTAAAACCCCACCGCAAAAGGCAAATATGGAGTACTAGGAAATGAAATAATACCCCGCTGTACAGGCCTTTGAGCCCAACGTGATAACCAAGCTGATATACAGTAGGAGACTCCTGATCCAACCTCTGTATGGGAACTACAAGAGGAAGGTTATCTAGGATCCTGACACACACAGCAAACAATCAATATATGAAGCACTCGTTACAACAATGAAAGAGAGACCAATGAGGCTGAATAAAGTACTTCATACATGTTGACCCGATATTCATCATCAATCTTCTCTTTGAACTCCTTGGCAGTTTTTGCATTAAGTGTAGCTCGGCAAACAATATTGCACATCTTTGGTTCCCTCATATTAAACTGTAGTTACATACATCAAAGACAATAAGAATAAAGTACGTCAAGAAAACCATGCACAATCATAGAGCCAATTGAAACTGACCACGTAGGGGGAATTTTCAATACGGTCACCACGAAGCACTTCCCCAAGATTCTCTGTGCTATCAACAATCTTGGATGGCTTACAATAAGGAAGAGAATAGTATGTGTAAGGAAGCTGTGTCTTTACAGATGTTAATTTGTTGACTTTAACCTTTAGCTCATCACCCTGCAACCAAGGAACTCATTCAATAAGCAATGAAATCATGTGAATCTCTCAGAGCAATTATTGTATAAAATCAAAATGGAACAATGGATAGGAAGAATACATCAAAAAGATAATTACCAAGAAAGAAAATGCTGCTGGAAAGACCTTTAGTACAACAAGGGAAATAATAAAAGAAATTTGTGCAAATTTCCCCAACCTGATATCTTCCCAATAGGAGATTTTTAAGCGTGTAAATACAAGTCTAGAAATTCATTGCCGTTGAGACGTAAGGTTCAAAATCCTAATGCCGCCATGATGGCAGGGTACTGGAACCAGCATACCATGATCTAATCTAAAATTTCACGCAAATATATGACAAGAAACAGATACACGCTAACGTAGTGACTATAACTTAACAGCTAATGCCTTCAATAAGATAAGTTCATATCTTAGGATCTTAGAAATCGAACGCCAGTTAATTTCCAGAAAAGCTTGCGATCCATGCAAACACAAACACTTTATCAATCCCTAAGTGAACGGACAAAATCCTAAGCCTATTGTCTGAGCTCTCCGACTAAACAAATTATCCTGGATCACCTCAGTATTGAAAGGAAGGTGAATCACATATCTCAGATTCTGATTACAAAACCCCACCAGAGGACGAGATTTAGGCTATAAGTAACAAATTTCCCTTCTTTACTCCACTTCTCACAACGCCAGAACAAAAGTAGTAAAAATAGGAAATGACTACCAAAATCAAAACCAGATCCAAACAATAGAAATAGAACAACTAGGCACTAAGAAGGAAATGACCTTAAGGAAATCTTCGGGAGCGACGCCGGGAAGGTAGAAAGATTGGCCGGAGTGGACGAGGAAGAGGAAGAGTAGAGGGAGCAATGCAAAGACCGGCGTTGACGGAGGCGGAGATCTTCCACGAGACGCCATCGCTCCAGCGAGAATCAGAGAGAGAAAGAGATAGATCTGGAGGAGTGTCTCTCTTTCTTTTAATTGGCGGTTTGAAGAGAAAAATAGCACAGGAGAATGATATGCAACAACATCAATACCAATACGGAGGAGAGAGGTCAGAGGAAGTGAAAATGGGGATTAATTATTCTGGTCGGTCCTGATTTTGCCACGTAGCCATGTGGTGGTAGATCTCCAGTCCCAGTCAGTCCCCTCCCTGGACTCAGCCACAATTTACATGCATTTGTTTATTATAAACTTTATTATTTTCTATTCTAATCCGTCGCCTTGAGGGTCACGGAGTCGTTGTATCGTTTCGTTTGCGTTATTCGTGTTTTGCAATTTTCTCTCTTCTCGTGCTGGGTTGTCGGTGGAAATATGAAAAGTCATTATGCCTATGTTTATGATATTAGTTGTATTGAACGATGTCGTGAAGTTGTATTCATAAATATCTATACATTATCTCCTGTTGTTGCAACTTAGATCAGATGAAAGCATACGGTTATGGGCTCTTCTCATCATCCCCTTTATGTGTTAGGCGTTGAAGAAGTGTACTAATATGTTGAAAATGCATAACTGAAGACGGAAAGATCCCGTTACCTATTGTTGCTAGAGAATTCTTGTGAAAATTAGGTTCCATATATCATCAGTTGAACGTATTTCACATTCAACAAATACTTGTTTGACTTTTAACACTTTCTTGTCAGCCACATTTTCAAACTGCTGCTTTGAACTTCTGGAAGAGTTTACAACTACTTATAGTAGAAGTGAGAGTGAGACAGAATGGAGAAGAGGTGGGGAAGGGTAGTGTTCTTTTGATAAAAATTGAGCTTTAGTATTTAAGGCTACATCCTTAGATTGTTTGGCAGACCGACAACGGCAATTTCATTTCTTACCAAATTTTCTTTGTCGAGTACGTACATATTTTTTGTTATTTTCATTCATATGCCAACATCAAGCTTCTCTGTAACTTTTAAATTTTTTTAATCTTAATCAACAAATATGTTCATATAAGAAAAAACACCAATTCTTGGTTTTGGTAGACTACGAGCAATGTCGACATGGAGCATTATTGGAAGGAAAAAAATAATAATAATACTAAAATCTTGTAAATAATTACAACATTTAATTGATGAAATTTGATAGACTAAAGAATTTTGTTTTAATGTACATAATTTTAAAAACATTAAAATCCTTTTTTATACTCTAAACATTGTATTCTCATTTATATTTTATTATAAATATTAAAATTAAAAGGAGACTTTTTTAAGCTCTCTCTCTATATATACATATGACACTAAGGTATCTTATTCAAATCTTTATATTATCTATTTCATTCAAACACAAAAATTCGACTTTACAATGCTAAAATTTTTAATATATATATATTAATTGAATTATTAAAATATTTGTCTATATATGTATATAATGTTGCTTAGTTACTTATATGCATAAATATTCATAAATGTATTTAAAATTAAAAATCATGTTTTAGACTAATTATTTTATTTAATTAAAAATTACAAATAACCATAAGGTCATAGGTTCAAGTCACAGAAATAACTTCTTTGTAAAAAAATACAAAGGGAACGCTACGTATATTATGATCCTACCCAGACTCTCACAAAGCGGAGAGCCTTATGCACTAGTTACGTTGACTTTAGTTACAACACATATCATAATTAGGACAACTACACTACAATTACCATGAGGATTGCTGATAAAAGTATTTTAAAACATAACCAAGTGGTTTATTGTCTAAAAAAATGCTTCTATCCAATTTTCAACTATCAAAGTGATTAATCTATCGAAGAGTTTGTTAGTGAAATAGCAATAAGAATAAATTGGAACAATTTATCTGAACGACATTTAAGGCATCGTGCAAATCACTTCCTTAAGTTTGGAAATTTCCCTTCAACAGGATCCGACTCTAGGGTAAACGTTTTCTCTGTTAGCTTCGGTGCACTCCAAAGGGCGTTGTAGGAATTGTCTCCGAGAATTAAGAAAAGACCAGATGTACGTACGTTATATGGAGAAGAGAAGATTCATGCCTGTTATCTGGGAAGGAGAGATGCATGTAGTGTGTATCTGGAAAGAGGGGATGAAGTTATATATAAAGAAAGGGAACGTTATTGGGTAATTAAAGTGGGGATCTATAGAGATTTCAGGTAACGTTATTAGGTAATAAAATTGTATGAATTAAACCAAGCGGGTCTCAAAAAGTTTATATCACACGTGCAACGATGTCATGCTACGCCGTTGTTGAGCTAAGGGGCTGCCAGGCGCCCATGCGCATGTGTATGGTATCGATACCCTCCTCAAGAGACTTGATTCACAGTCTCGCGAAACATTCTCGTATATAAACTAGGTGAAACTCCCTTACTCTTTCAATGTGGGACATAAACTAAAGAAAGAGAGAGATGTTCCAAGTTTTGGAACAACATCAACAATCCCCCACTTGGGTCAAAGCTTGAGAAACAAACTGCAGCAATTTATGAAAGATAGGTGAACAACCAGATGAATAAAGTCTTGAACTTGGTGTCCAAGAAAATCGGAGACAGAACCTGCTAGAGAAAATAAACAACCTCAAAATGTCATGTTCTTATGATCGCCCTAGAGAGATAGGCCAATTGCTCTCATAGGAGGGTGATTAAATCCCCACAATCATATAGGTGAGTCCATCAAGTGTGTATTGCTCACACCACCTAAACTTGGGCCATGAAACTCATTAAGAATTAATCCATCCAACCTCATCAAATGCAATAAAGTCATGCTAAGGGATGTTATTCAACAACTAAATATATCTCAACCCATTGTACTTGGTTTCTCAAGATGGGTGTCAATCACGAGGTTATTATACAACTAGGCTCAACCCCATCCCTTTAGCATGCTCCGAAACTGGTTTCCTACTTAAAGCCTTTGTAAACGGATCCGTTAAGTTTCTCTCTAACTTGACATAGTCCAGAGAAATTACAATATGTTTGATCTTAATTTTTGTTATGATTTGCTCTCATAGAAGGGCGATTAATTCCCACAATCATGTAGGTGAGTCCATTAAGTGTGTATTACTCACACCATCTAAACTTGAGCTATGAAACTCATTAAGGATTAATCCATCCAACCTCATCAAATGCAATAAAGTCATGCTAAGGGATGTTATTCAACAACTGAATATATCTCAATATTATTCCACAACTAACATACACGTAAGTAGTTACCACATAACCTCCTTTGACCCATTGTACTTAGTTTCCCAAGATGGGTGTCAATCACGAGGTTATTATACAACTGGGCTCAACCTCATCCTTTTAGCTTGCTCCGAAACTAGTTTTCTATTCAAAGCTTTTGTAAACGGATCAGTTAAGTTTCTCTATGACTTGTCATAGTCCAGAGAAATTACAACATATCTAATAAATTACAAACAAATTTATGTCTCAATCTAATATTTCTACTTTTGCAATTATAGGCCTTGTTCTTGGCAACATGAATAGCAGCCTGCGAATCACAATGAAAGAAAACAAAAGGAATTGGATTTTTCGTAAGTGGGATATCTGCTAAGAGATTCCTTAGCTGTAGCATCCCACTCCCATCAGACATTGGTGCTCGTACATCCTTCAGACATTCGAACACATACCCGGTGGAAGCAGTGCCCTAGAGCGGTCACATTCACTTCTTATGGCATCATCATTAAAATATAAATATCACAATATTTAAAAACCAAATTCTTCATTTTCATTTCATAAAACCAAATATACATTGTAGCGTTACATACTTCATCCTTATATAGAATATCAAAGAACTATCAGATTCTACAGCTCTATTACAAAATATGCTACATACTACATGAATGAGAAACTATACAAAATTCTATCTAAATCCTCCAATCTCAGCTGACCGACCTATGAGCCATTTCTTCTATCCAAAAGTAGTATTAGATCTCTTCTAAGTTGTCTTAGAAGCTAAGCCCATTCTCTTACACCTGCAAAGTCAACGTTACAATTTTGATGAGTTTTGTGAACTCAGTGAGCTACCCATCATCGATGGCTCACTCATAATACATAACACATAACACATTCAATTCATGTTTCATGTTCACAAACAATTTATGTCAACATATAATGCACATCTTTCACCAATTATCAACAAGCACCATATAACACTTGGTTCACTTATTCACCTTATACATTCATAACGGTTCAAACAATTCAATTCAATTATTCATATAATGCATATTAAATTGTATGTGCAATGTTCATAAGACTCATTTTCATTTTTTAATTTGTTGTGGTCAAGTGCCTTTTTCACTGTCCCGTATCTATTGTAGATATCGGACTCATTAATAACCATCCTTTATTCGTTGGGGATACAGGGATCATTATACATGGTGAGTCAAAGGCTCCTTCCAAATTTTGAGCTTTAAGCTCTTTTTCAATGGCGACTCCGATTACAACTACCTTTATGTTATCATGCATTCATGTAGTGAAATGCATCATATATATTCAATCATTTACTTGTGCTCAATATTTTTTTGCATTCACATTCACCATCGAACCTTTGTCCGGCATTCAACAGTTAAGTTGAGTATCATATATTCTATCAAATTCACATACAATGAGCACTTCCAATGTATTATTCATGCATCAAACGCCTCGGACATTCAATGCCCAGAATCAACACATTCATATCACATAATAATTCAATTCAGAATTTAAACAAAACAATAAATCACTGTGAGACTATCTAGGTTACTCACAATATGCTCCAGATAGCTATTGTCTAGACAACTTGGTAATGTCTAGCTGTTGTTGCTTTAATTTCTCTTTTATATCATACAATATATACACATTTACACATTAATAATTTGCACATTTTCATGAACACTCAATCATATACATATGTATATGTGATATGTATAATACATGCTCAATGACAATCCCCGATATATTTCCTTAATTCACATCTTATGATCATTCATACTTCATAACTCATATATGTGTAAATTAAACTTAGATTTACACTTCATTTGTACAAGCTTATTCTAAGTTCATCTTTCAATCATTTACTAAGATCATTCAAGCATTAAAAGATCACAAAATATCCAATTTATCATTCACCTTTACTTAATACACATCATTCACCTTCTTTAGATCACATTATCTTTCCTAGAATCACTTTTATTTTTATAACATCTCTAAAATTTCAGGTCAGAACACTTGGTAAACAACAATCCATTCTTAAATTTATATCCTCATTCATCACCCTAAACATATCACATATTTAATCCCTTTTTCAAGCATCATTCTAGATTCAATTCAAGCTTCATTCAAGCCTATGTGCATTATATGAAAGTACCTTACCATTTGTTGTTTCAAACATCACACAAAAGAAGAATAACTCAAGTTGATGGCCTTTCCATTTTTTTCTCAAGATAGATTTTCAGGTCAAATTTTCATGGCCATTTTGACATAGAAACTGAGGTATTTAGGCAATACATTCTTCTAAAAAGATGTTTCTATATGTCTTAAGTTTCTAATGACACTAAGTTCTCACAGTTTGGTTTAGTATTCTGCAAGTTATTCTCAAAATACTACAGACTGTTCTCATACCACAACACCGCACAGTACTTAACTTCAAGCTAAGTTTCGAAACCCTTAGAAACAGAATTCAAATTCGATTCCTTCATGAAAATTGTAGCCATATGTTTTTAGTTTAATATTAATTAAAAATAATCTCATTTGGATATCTATAGATCAAGATATGGCAAAAATACAAATGCATATTCAGTGAAAACACTCCATTTAACTCAATGCAACACACTTCATCATTTTCATCCTAATTCTTCTCTTTTGCATAGTCACGATCGTGTACAGACGAACTTGCTAAAATTAACGGGCTTTTAATATCACTATCACACTAATTCTTCCCATTTCAAGACACTATAGTACACTTTTTCATTAGCATCAAACTTATTTTAACTCATCTCTATAACACTCGAAGAGATCCATGTTGATACAGCAAGAAAACATAACATAAAACCTATACATTTATCTATCAATTTGCTGCACAATTTCTACATCATTTCAGTGATCATTCTAACTCAAAATCATCTCATCAATAACTTATGAAATATTGATCATCATATATGTAAAAGTAAGAGACGAACATACCTAAGTTTTCTCATTCACGTTTCAGCATATACATATTACCATTTAATGATCATTTGACCTTCAACTCTCATCAAACATGTTTCATGTAACAAATAATGAAGAGTCATGCTTTAGACTTACTTGTTTAGTCCAAGATCTTCAAATAACACTGTTAACCCTAGCTTCTCCAGTATCATTCGATCATCAACATTCAAAGGTGGTAAAGTTGGGTCTTTAGTAAGAAATGAAGAAGATAACAAAACAATAGTGGAAAATGAAAGGTGAAAATAAGCTTCAACATGGATGGGGTGAGAAGTGAGCATTGGGGATGAAGAAAAATAAAGAAGATAAAGAACATAATGAAGAGAGCATTTAACAATTGAAAGACAAAGAAAGGAAAATGGTCTTTCACTTTGAACATTTTCGTGGGTTTGTAAAATAATGTGGTAGGTGTCATGACACCTTCCACTTAAAGATTAAAGGTCAAATTGGATATTTATTAAAGCTACCATATGAAATTTTTTTTATCAGCCAAATTGTCCCTTAATTTTTAATCCAATTCTCTCCCAATTTTCAATGACACTTGTCATTAAATCTTAATGTCTCTTATCAATAATTACTACTGCCATTTGACACTTAATTCTACTACCATTTATCAATTGTTCTGCTACTTGGTATTTTTCCTGGTCCAAAAATACTCATAACTATAAGAAATTTCTCATATTTCACCAAAAATTCTAAATCACTAATACATACCAACTCAATTTTTAAGATACATAATCTATAATTCACATTATAATCACATTAAATATCAATTATACCCAAAGAATGTCAAATGAGTGTATGTACAATCATTGAAATGTGTGCAAAACAATCAAATTCACGTGGATGAATGCTATATTATGCATGAATATGAAATACATTTTTCTAATCTCTCATTGTTATTTCTCATTTACAAGAATCTAGGGTTCTAACCCTTAGTATGGAAACAGGATGTTGCAAAGCATCTTATCAACACCACTCTTGCTTTTTTCAACAAGCCTGTTAATGATGTTGTTTTCTTTAAGTACCCTACTATAAACTACCTATAACAGTTAGCCAGTTTGAGAAAACTCTGCAACTATCATATTGTCATGGGAATTTGCCACTCAACTATTGCCTTCACTTTCTTTGGATCCATCCTAACTTAACCATTGCTAACTAAGTTATCCAAGAATTTAATCTTTTACTATGCAAACTCACACTTCTCTATCTTCACATAGAGTTGTGTTGCCTTAGCATCTCAAATACTTTCCTCAAATGCTCCACATGTTCTACCATATTAATGTTATATGTCATGAAGTTATCGAGATACACCATAATGAAATTTTCAGGGAATTCATACAACAAGTCGTTCATTAGGTTGTAAAATGTCATAGGCGTATTAGTCAATCCAAATGACATAACTAAGAATTCGTATGACCTATATTGAGTCATGAATGTTGTCTTTTGCTCATCACCCTTGGTTATCTGTACTTGTCAATAGCCATTCTAAAGATCAAGATTCATGAAAACTACAACCCTCGATAATATGTTTATCAAATCTTGAACTAAAGGAACAAGATACTTTTTTTTCATTGTTATCTTGTTTAAGGCTCGATAGTCCAAACACATCCTAAGTGTTTTATCTTGCTTTTTCTATAATAGCGTTAGGCACCTTATGGGGCTTTAAAAGGTTGGACAAACACTGCCTCCAACAATTTACCAAGTTATTTTCAAAGCTCCCTCAACTCCAACAAGTACATCCTATATAGGGCTTATATAGGTGGGACGGCTCCAAGAACCAACTTGATCCTATGATCAATCTCTCGACGAGGAGAGTCTTAGGCAACTCTTTCGGTATCACATCCCAAAACTCCCTCAGCAAACTTACAACTACATTGGGGATTTCCACCATATATTCCTCATTAATCTCCCATATAGCAGTGAAATAGGTCTTTATACCTTTCTTTAACCCTTTGTCGATGCTCATGGCTGCCATATGTGCTACCATTTGTGTTTCATACATCGTTAAACCACTGGATCTATAATAGTTAACATAAAAGGAATTTTGTTCCTATATGATCATCATACCTTCCAAACTTAGATACAACACTGCCTTTGCTGCCTTTAAAAAGTCAGTCCTCAATATCAACTTGAAATCTTCAAGTAGCACGACCATCTAGTTGAACTTGACATGTTAACTCCCTATGCACACTGGGACATTATAAGCATCTCCTACCATAAATTATGCCTTACCTATTGGTCTTCATCTTTGTTGGGGTCTTTGATACCTTAAGCCCCAACTTGAGCACCATCTTTTTCACCATAAAAGAGTGTGTGGCACCCATATTTAGCTTTATAGTTGCTTCCTTCCCATTGACTTAGATTCCCACATACATCAACTTATCAAAAGGATTGGATTCACTTTCAAGCAGATTTAATAAGGCTTTTTAGATTTATTGCCACTTCCATATACATCAACTTGTCAAAAAGATTGGATTCGCTTTCAACCACATTAAGACTTTTAGATTTGTTGTCACTTCCAAATCTTCTTCCTTTTCTTTTGCAATTACGTGCTTAGCTTCTACTTCCTTGAACATTCTCTCACAAAATGCGGACCACTACATAGGTAACAAGCAAGTTTGCCTTCTTAAAGGATGTATCCCCACTTTTAAAGCCACTATTTTTCTTGCCTTTCCCTTTGAAATCCCCTAAGCTTTTGCCCTTAGAAGAAGGAGAGGAGTCTATCTTAGTTTCCTTTGTCATTTGAAAATCCACAAAGGCATCAGCAACTGTAACTATGCCAACCACATCTTTCATATTTTTCCTCCACAACTCTATTTGTGCCCATGGTTGTAACCTAGACAAAAAGTTGTAGAGTTTATCCTCATCTGGCATACTATCAATATCTAACATTAGAGATTCAAACTTTTTAACACACTCTCTTATCCATCCATCTTGCATTATCTTCTTCAAGACATCCTTTGTGAGCCAAAAGTTGTTCATTGAAAGGAATTGATCATTTAACTCCTTCATCTTCTCCCACGTGTCAATGGGAGCTTTACTCATACTGATTTTGATAAAGGCCTTGTTCTCTACTAAAGTTTGGCATCTCCATCAAAATATATGACCATCACATTGACCTTTTCAACATCGCATACTTCAACAATCAGAAAGTACTACTCCATATTCTATAAAAAGTTCTCGAGCTCCTTTACATTCTGCAACCCTTGAAAACTTTAGGTTCACACACCTTCATTTAGTGCTCTCAACATCCTGTGTTGCAATAATATGCTTTTCTACGGTGATCTTAAACCTAGTCTCCTTTTGTACTTTCATCAAATATGTTATTTGAGGTTTAAATTGTTGTATCTGTTCCTCTAACATCTCAAATTAATTATGGGAGTGAGTGATATTTTCACCTTCTCGAGGAATTAACCCAATAAATGCCTCCACCTTAGTATCTAAAATATTATGATTAATAAAATTATCATCTTAAATGATGAAATATTATACTTAATTAAAAATTTTACCAAATAAAATCCCTAACCCTGCAAATTATACGAACTGGCTTTCACTCTTCGATGTCCACTAAAAAATTCAAGGTACTTTTTCAAAATTTAAATTTAGTTATATCCAACTTTGATTTAAAGAATGAGATGGCTTCGTTTTCTAATTACTCCGATAAGTGAAACTTAGTTGTGAAGACCTACGATACATCGTTGCATTCATAAAACTTTGTAAGAGACAAACAAGCGTGCAAGAAACCCCTGATCTAGAGTTCGGCATTCTTGCTGGGGGAAAAATGGCCAAGGATTCATTGCCGCGATCGTGGTTCATGGATGTAGTGCCTTTAATGGTGGTTCTTCTGATAGCAGCTCATGTCCTTGTTTTGGTAGATCCCAAACCCTTACTATGCTGTTTGATTGTTCTTTAAAATTGCTGTTTTAATTTTTTTATCGGTGCTTGTATTAGGTTTACTGGATTTACAGGTTAGCTACTGATAAACAACCCCAAAGAAGAAAGACGCATTGAGAATTTCAGGGTTTGTAAAGCTCCTGTTTTGTTCTTGTTTAATTACTCATATATTTTTGTGGTAGACTAGTAGTTATGTAAAAGGAGATAAATAGCAATCATTATAGGTCTTTCTATTGTAATTCTGTTTTTATCACATTTTGGTTGATAAAGCTTAAACTTTTTGTTTTAGATTTTAGAGTTAGTGCCCGTTTATGTCAATTCTTACGCTTGCGTGGTTGCACCATTTGGGATTTCCCATAAAGCTAGGAATAATGTCTAAGAAGGTGTGTGTTATGTGTAGTAGTGTTCACTTTTTCTTCTAATCGCATGCACAAGAACTAGCTTGCAAGATTATAAACGCACACTGGTACATGAGCAATTTGTAAGGCAATAAATTGCGGTACTTCTAGCTCTTTTTTTGCATGGTCACATTTTAGCTGATAAAGTTCCAATTTTTTGGTTTAGTCCGTGGGTTTGTGTCAGTTCTTATGCTTGCTTCGTTGAGATTCCCTAAATGCTGGAAATAATATTGTATGACAAGATGTGCATTTTGCACTTCTTTTATACATCACATGCACAAGAACTAGCATATTAGTACTAGACGTATGCATAGACAGTATTTTGCTACTTGGAACTTTTATAAATGAGCATTCTTGTTAATTAAAAGTGTTGCATGTTGTTTTTTGTTCGAGTTCTGCAGTTTCGGTTGTCATTCTATTCCATTTGGTCTTCCTATTGAGTTTAAGAAACTGTAGGGTCGACATGTGTCCATAAGTCTACCCATAATGATACTTTTAAGGTTCATTGGCAATCTTAAATTTTGTGCAGAGTTGGAATAAAAGTTCTTCCACCTTGGATACGGCTATACATGGTTTTCCTTGCTTTGTTATACGACTTCCAACCTTGACCCATGAAACAGACAAACAGGTAATGAGAATATTCTCTCAGTGTGATTGAAAGATTAGTTTGTGTTTGCTTCATTTTAAAGAGAAATTGGTGTAATGGATGCAAGGCACCCTTCTATCTGATCCCAATTGACTTTAGATTAAGGCTTAACTAAGTTGAGTTGTTAGTGGTTGAGAGAAGCTAATACTGTATGCGATTCTTCTCCAGCATCATGAATTTTGATTTCTGTGATACAGGTATGATTGCATTAGTATTTAGAAGTTCATTCCTGAAGTTGCAAGTTTATTCCATAATGTGCTGTTTGCAAGTTTATTCCTGTGCTGCTATATATAATTCTTCAATTTTAGAGGTAGGGTTTCCACCCATTTTCACTTGCCTTCCCAAGATGACTGTTGTTTAGAGGTAGGGTTTCCATCCATTTTCACTTGCCTTCCCAAGATGACTGTTGTGATGGTTTGAAAACAATTGATAAATTTAAAAACATTTTGAAATTTTGTGTTGATACCCACTTGTAGAGAATTTATACGTGGATATGCTTGTGCTTCTATGTTTTCCTGAAATTTTGTCACATGCAGGACTGGGTGCTACATTTATCATTACATATGTTAGACATCAGTGACATTGATTCTCCACAAGGGTTCTGTTGTGTGCTTTACTATTTCCGATAAACTGGCATTTCCGTGCTAGTGTTTAGCTGCTGGTACTGCAGGTTTAGTTCCTATGTTTTTCTATATTGTTTCATTCGTATAAGATCTGATTTCTGGACAATAATAATTATGTTTTACGTAAAGTTTCTTCTTGTTGCCATACTTCCATGTGCACTGTTAACTGGGATAATTGCTTGTAGGAAATTGTTTGCTACTTTTTCTAAATAGCAGCTTTATTTTCAAGATTATGTACCCGATAACACGAGGCTGGGATTTACTTGTGTATATTAGTTTTTCATCGTCATTGTCATCTGGGATGTATGATTCTTTATTTTCAAGATTATGTACCCGATAACACGAGGCTGGGATTTACTTGTGTATATTAGTTTTTCATCGCCATTGTCATCTGGGATGTCTGATTCTTTATTTTCAAGATTATGTACCCGATAACACTAGGCTGGGATTTACTTGTGTATATTAGTTTTCCATCGTCATTGTCATCTGGGATGTCTGATTTATAGTGGTTCATGATCTCAGTTCATGTTATGAGTTTCCAGGACTTGCTGATTGTGCATCCTGTGTTGTTAACTTTTTGTTTCTAGGTAGCAGATTACTCATTCACCAATGGATTAGAACATTCTTCACACGCTTCCAAGGTAGAGAAGGTTGAAATTACTAAACGTCAGTAGATCCGGGGAGGATTTGGATATCACAGCTATCCACATCTTGGTTCGGGAAGTAATCAAAACATTCTTGTTGTTGTCGCAACTGCTGGAAGAAAAGCATGCTTGCCGTTTTATCAGTCCCATTTTCCAGACCAAGTTGAAAAATTGATATTATCCACGATGTTATGTTTTATCATTAGATGTTTTGCATCGCTAGAGTTGGTGAATGCACTGGTGTTATTTATTTAGTCATACATAAATAACACGAAGAATCTACTATTATTTAGTGAAGCCTCACTTTCAAGAGTACACCAATGACATGTCACTTTTCTTGGAAGATGAAATTATTGACCTTAAAGGGATATTATTATAATCCATATGACATAGCTATGAATGGTTGATAATGTAAGCAGTTAAGGCAACAACATTAAAATGAGTTTCTCCAACTTCTTGATCATCTTCCTCTGTTACCTTTGCTTATTGTTTTATCTCTTTTTCACTGCTATTACTTAGCTTTTCAATGTCTTATCTATATGTTGACCAATTATTTTATGAATTATTTAATGTAGATTAACATGGCTTGCCTCTTGTTAGCGAAGGACGATATAAACTAAAGCAATTTTTGATACTTCAATGAACAATAAATAATATGATGATTTTCTTATTTGCCATCAATTATATTATCTATTTTTTGTACCTTCAAGATAAGGTTTATGAAATTAAAACAAAGGAAGAAAAAAGGATTGATATAATGAGATGAATGTTTAGATTGACTATGGATTGTGATAATGCATGCATTAATGAACTTCGTATGGATAAGACAACCTTTAGGATATTGTGTGATATGGTAAGAGACGTCGGGGGTTTAAAACCTACTAGGAACACAATTGTAGAAAAGATTTTAGCATATTAGATTACCATAAAAAGAGTAGGACAATTAACCTACTTTTTCTCTGTAGTAAAGAAACTATAAGTCGGTAATTTCATCAAGTTCTTCATGCAATTATAAGATTGCTATCTTATTTTGCTCAAGAAGTTGAAGCCTATTTCTTAGGATTGTTAAAATGAGAGATGTAAATGTTTTCAGGTACTTGAACATTATAATTAACCTATAACATTCATATCATAACTTTTATGTGTTAAATTATCTTTTTTTTTAATTTGTAAGGTTGTCTAGGAGCCTTAGATGGGACAATAATTAAAGTTACACCTCCTAGTGAAGATAAGCCTCAATATCGCACAAGAAAATGATGTATCTCAATAAATGTTTTAGGTGTTTCTTGCCCAAACATGCAATTCATATATGTATTGACCGGTTGGGAGGGCTCCGCACGTTGGTCAAGTGCTTCCCGATGCAAGTTCAAGGCCTCATGGTCTACGAGTTCTTAGAGGTAAATTTCTGTTATAATATCCAATTTGGTTTCTCTTTGGGTTATGTTGCTTAATCATAACTTATTGTTCAATTATGAAGGTTATTATTACTTGGTTGACTCTGGTTATTGCAATGCAAATGGATTTCTTGCTTCGTATTGAGGCCAATGCTATCACCTCAAATAATTCGATGGCCATCGACAAGAGACGACAAAGGAATACTTCAATATGAAACATTCCAAAGTAAGGAATGTTATTGAGAGATGTTTTGGATTGTGAAAGGAAAATGGAAAATCCTTGCATCCCCTTCATTTTTCTTAATTCAAATCTAAGTTCACATTATAATGGCTTATTCCCTTCTACACAACTTGATTCGCAAGTTCATAAGCTTTGTTCCACAAGAGTCAATCACTGAAGATGAAGAAGAGAGTGAGGAAGATGAGAGTGATAAGGATGATGAAATGGAATACATTACACAAATTAGTCTAACTGATGACTGGTTAACATTCAAAAATAATATGAAAACATTATGTATAATATATGAACAACTAGATCCAATAACAAGGATGCGGATTAGTAATTTAAGATATGTTTGTTTTATATGCTTATTAGATTGTTGAAATGTTTTGATTTTCATTAATGTACCTGAATGTTGAATATCTCTGTTTGTTTACTATTAGCAATATATAATTGAGAGTTATTAGATTACTTTTGAAATACACCCATGTGAACATCTCTGTTTGGTTGACTCTAAGTAAGTGAGTTCTTAGATTACATTGTTGTATTAAGATTTTCTAGCAAAGTTATTTTTGTTATATGTTATTGAAGGAAAATCCCGGTGCAAGTATCACATACTCGCGGTGCGGAAAACAAAAATTTTTGTTGCCGGGACGTTCCTAAAAGCCAGGATCCATGTGTCTATATAAAAAGTCAAACCATAACGACCAAAGTAGACCGTCTCTAACGGTATCCACG
>JANKOE010000206.1:38272040-38282167 GCA_026284465.1 Erythroxylum citrifolium | reverse complement strand
CCTTTTTTTCAAAGTTTTTAACAATATGGACTATTTTGCAATTTTTAAAAAGTTTAGGGACTATTTTATAATATCCCAAAACGGTACCGGTACTAACCGGTACCGGTACAGTTCCGTTTTAGAGTCCAATCCGGTACCAAGTCCGGTACGGTATTCAGAACATTGCTCTTGGCACAATTGAAAGAGCTAGCCTCCTTGATGGATACGGAATTTATTTGATGTCAAAATGTTCATGTTAGCCTCTGGTTTATAGCCATCGACAGACCTGTGTTTTGCTTTTGTTGGTGATTGACATGCGAAAAAGTGACCCATTTTCGGCTTTGTTTGTCCCGGACATGAGGTTTTTGTGAATTGGATAGGCCTGCCTGCTCCGCTCCCTATTTCATCGGTTCTTAGAGAAAATTTTCATTACCTTGGACGGGTGCAACACAGTCAACGTTTCAGTCCTAGTCCTTTCAAAGTTGCATCTCCCACTAAATCAAACAAAAATCCAGTTTCTATTAATTCCCATGACCTCTACAACCGCTAATGAATTTTGTATTAAATTACGGAGTAAGTTGCTGAAATTTCAAGTAAGAAATAAGAACTTATCGCCCACCTGAAATTTTTTGCCAGAAAGAATTATCCTTAGAGGTGCCTGCCTAATTAGGGTTGACATATGAATTACCCTTCTAAGCTGCGCTGCAATATTTTTTACACGTGACTAATTCTTGATCATGAAGTGTGATGAGCCATGACCATCAACATTCGTTGCGGACTCTTCTAAGCTGTTTGTTTCAAACGACCGTTGATTATCCCAAGGAGGTACATGATATTTAATCTAATTTTAAAAACGAAAATACCTCCTAATTATATATAATATGAAAAATTTTCTAATTCAAAAATTGAAGAGTTAAATGCACAGATAGGAAATTTAAACTTAGAAACTTTAGAACATATAAAAACCGATTTAGTTAAACAAGAAGTTAATTGAAATCCTAATATTCGTGATATACCTAGTATTTCTAGAAATCCACCTCTTAGGTATCATTCACAAAGTTTTAATAAACCTAATTTAGGATATATTGGAACTTATATGATAACTAAAGATAATGATCGAAAGCTATAAATCCTTTTGGAATATATTTAAATATAGATTACATCCAAATATAGAAGCGATAGATAAATGAAAAATTGCTTTATGAGTGGCTGTTGCTATTAATAAAATGGATTATGAAACAAAAAAAAATTTAGTCAATAGCTTCCTCAAATTCAAGAAAAAATTTAGAAGAAATTTCAAAAAAGCTCTATATTTATTCTAGATAATAATATACCAAGTTTAATAACTAAAACTTTTCGACTTGAATTTGTTAGAGAAGGAAATATTTTAAAATAAACAACTACTATAGGAAAATATGCTTTAGAATTACAAAGACTACAATTATGTGATGTGTGTGAGAACAATAGATATACTTATATTTTCTTAGATTATTATTACCATATTTATAATGAAGTAGATAATACACAAATTTATTTAAAAATATTTTACTAAAAGATCTTTGATCCTTGGGGAAGTGTACTAGAGGCAACTTACAATCTACAATCCTGGACTTGTACACACCCAAGGAACAAAAATCTCTTTTTTTTAAAGATAAATTAAGTGAATGGTGTGATGATGTTATATTATTAAAGAAAAGTAAAGGAACAAAGAAATAATCTTCTTTACGTTGTTCTGATTTAAAAATGCCTATTATGATAGGAGATGATGGTCCTTATTATTATAATAATATAAAAAGAAATATGAAAGAAAGAAATATTTTAAGAAGCATAAAGCAAAATATTATAAGAAAAAGGAAGGATATAAACCCAAAATACATATGATCAGAAGAAATAAAAATATTACTGAATGTTAGTGTTATTATTATAAAGGAAAAGGACACTATACTAATGAATGTTCTAAAAGATTTAACAAAAAGAAAATCAAAACAGATAATGAAATAAATTAAATGATAGAAAATGAAGATTTTATTAGAATTAATTCTTTTGAAGAATGCGCTTATGAAGAAAGTATTTTTATAATAACAAATACCAAATACAAAAAACCCTCAAATTCTAAAATAAAGAGTGCTCAAATTGATAAGCAAATAATAGATAATATAGTGGAAACATTTAAAAAACATGGACAGTCAAGAAGCTCTTATTCATAGAAAAATACTTAAAAAGATTCATAATAATATATTTTCTATAAATTCTTATAGTGAGTTTATATGACATTTCTAGAAAAAATAGGGTTAAAATCCAAAAAACACCATATGTTCTATAACATTAATCTTTAAAAAAACCCCTATATATTAGTTTAATTTCTAATAAAGTAATGATTCCTCTACTATCTAAAAGAGATTTTCTGAAAACTTGATCATATTCTCAAAGAAACTAGGGATAAAATAGGTTGGGTACCTATCAGATCCATACAAACCATAATTGTATCTACTTTTAGAGAAGGAATAGATAGTCCTACAAATTTAGCAACATTAGATGATCAAATCCACATTAGAAAAAAGGCCTGTATGGGAAATTTGAGATGCAATCTGCGATATCAAAAACTTTTGTTTAATATCTATCCTATGACGTCTTATAATATACAAGATAAAGATTTTGATAGAAAACTCTCTTTAATCAAATATTTTAAAAGAAAATAGTTAATTAAGACCATATTCTATTATATAAATGATATATTATGCCTTATCAAAAACTCATCATATGGAATGTTTTGCGTACAAAGATATTATTGACTTCCCAATATTATTTTATGATGTTGGAAGACCATATCCTCCTTATATTGAAAATATATAAGATCTTGAAGATGGTTTTTCATTAGATTTACAATAAAACCTTTACTAATTTTTCATTAGATTTATAACAAAACCTTTACTAACTTCTCATTATAAATTATTACCTAGATTATCTTATTCAGAAACTTGTGTTTTAAGCAGTAAATGATATCCTAATAGGTGGCTACATGCTAATCACTAAACATCAGTGTCAAAAAGTTCCCCACATCTCTTGCTTCTCTTATTCCCTTTGGTGTGTGATTTGTTCTCTGCACAGAAGGTGATGTTATTGGAAATTTTGAAAGGGTGTAGGTATGCATTTTATTTAACCATAACCCACAAATGATTTTTTTGTGCCTTCTCTGTTCCTTGTATTCTTTGTGTTTCAATTCATTATGTCACTTAACGATTTGTCTTTGTATGTTATAAAGGTTCCTCGTTATATCTTTGATCTCCATCTGCAAGTTAGGGAAGATTCCAACTTGCTCTAATGATTGAACTGCATTGAGTATGCAATTTCTTTATGATTATGACTTCTCAAATAGTACCCAGAATATGTTATTCCAATGCTTTATTTCCCTATTTGGTTTCAAGATTCTCTGATTCTCCATTGATGTTTGTTCACTAGACTGGTCGAGAAATCTCATTGCCGACCCCATGAAGCAAATTCAAAAGTGCTTAGAGGAATCTTGCTCAAGCTTCAATAGGAAGATCACCCTTTGTTGTACCTGTCAGTGACCTAGTTCTTGCCAAAGAAGAATAATACATAGTTTACAGATAAAAAAGAAACCAACTGATTTATTCTTTCACATGCTAATTTTCATTAATAATGGTCAAAAATAAAAGTGAACAGAAAATCAGGTCAATTCGTGCATAAATCCACTTAAACTGACCAATCCGATCTGGTTTCAAAATTATTGAAAAAAGTAGTAATTTGTCTTGGTTGTTCGCTAAATGCTAAAGAAGGAAGCTAAACTAGGGATTTAGGTTTTCTTGTATTGTTTTGTATTTTATTTTTATTTTTAAAAAAATTATAATCCATTTATCATTCGTGTGGCAAATATATTAGCTATTTTGACTTGTCACGTCAACATAGTTAACAAAAAATTTAATGTTATTTTCGATAAAAATATAAGTTTAAATATTTTATTGTAAATTTTAAAATTCAGACTAGGTATAAAATTCAATAAAATTTAATTTTCTTTTAATTAATCCTTAGAAAATTATGGATTGAACGCTCTGAAAACATCCAACTTGCCAACTTACCGTGCTGCCTTTGTTGCTCATGCTCCAAATAATCATCAATGACATTAGGATTTTATTTTTCCATGATTTAAGAAGAAAATTCTAGTGTGCACTCTTAACTAGCTTCCCCGAGTAGTTACTGAGTAGGCATTAAGGTTGACTGCAGATGAAGAGCGACAATTTTGTCATGAATACTTTGGTTCACTTCGGAATTGAATACTGTAACTCAAAATCGTAAAACTTCGGACCTATTATCTATTCATTAGTTTCAATGATAAATAAATTACCAAGTATCCCAAATACATACAACACTACCGAAAATCGTACACTACCCTTTTGTTGCGTTTTACTTGCGAATCCATGTTAGGTGAAAATACAATAGTACAAAGGCAACAACTTTTGGTTTTAGAAAATTATGAAAGACACCGGCGTTTTCCTCAACAATTGAAGCAGCTGATTTCCAAATCAAACACTAATTAGAACTCCACAGCTATTACTATGGGCAATTTCTATATTTATAACTTGAGCCAACTTTATCAGTATTCAAAAATGGTAACAGTCCACCAATAGAACATTCTGCGAAGAAAAAAACACTCGCCTAGAAGAACCCCAGATATTGGCTCCAGCAACATATTCAACTACAGGGTAAAATTGAACTCAAATGCTATGTGAAAAATATGAAAAAAAAAATCCCATGCCTTAACTTTAACAAGAATCTTGTCACTGTTCAGCAACCCTTACTAACTGTAGAATTATGATTAAAAAAATACAATAATGCACGCCTCTCCTCCCTGTGCAGTAGGTACAGTGAGAACAAAAATGCCAGAAATAACCTTTCAGCTTGGATTCAAGCACCTTCAACAATAAAATAATTCAGAATTACAAGTCAAGTGAACAAAGCTTGTAACTTTTCCAAATATAAGACGGTTAAGTAACCAGGTGAATGAGTACCAGTAAATTGGAAACAGCAGTGCTGATATTTGTGCATCAACTGCTTCCCTTCTGCTTTAGGGTGATCTTATCTCCCAGGCTGAGTGCAATCCCCTGGGTCTTGCTCCTTATCCTAATATATCCACTGAGCTTCCCACCTGACTGTTTCTCGATGCTGACATTTACCAGGGCATCCTCTCCAAACACACTCTTAGCATATAAGTTAGCTGCCAGAAATCCGCACTCACCATCCAATGCAGCCCTGAAAAATCATAAAATATTAGATCAAATAGTGCTAGTGCTTATATAAATAAATGAGAAATGGGAGAAATGTCTACAAAAACTTAGTCGTGTTAGTTAGGACAGGTATAAAGTACGCTAATAAAACTTACGGGGCAGTGAGACAGTTCATATTGGTTGATTTGATGATGTGGTCAAGAAAGTCCTTCTCTTCCTGAATTGTAGTGTTAACAGCAACCTGAAACACAAATTACAAAAGCCTCCAACTTATAGTAAGTTAATGTTGGGAGTACGAAACTAACAACTCTATAAATGCCAACCTTCTTGTCTTGCACTTCAACAATAATGCACATCTTGTACAAGATGTAACATTTGAACATTGGCTTGACATATGACTAAAAAGTAACAACTAAATGTAACACTAATATTGAAAAAAAAATCCATCAACGTCAATGTCCAAAGTACCTTGTTTTCCCATTCAAACTCCGCCCACATAGTTCTGAAAGCTGCATCTGTACAAACTGCTGGAGAAATGTAGTCCATAATATCAATGTGTATGTCATTGAGGACAACAACAGTCCGCTCAAGTACATTGGATGTCTCGTACACAATATTCCCAAAAATAACACCAGTCTCGGTTGAAGACACCTTGATGTTAGCCTTTATTTGCTTGCTTGATTCTGGAGCTAGAGTATAATTTTGAGGGCGTTCAACAAGCTTGAGATCACCCATGGTTGCCAATTCCAAACATAGGTTCTGAAGAGTCTCCTTTGTCCTGTTGATAACTGTAACATCAAGTACAATGTCATAGTGATGAACAGTCACATATGCTTCAGCATAAACAGGATCACTAAAACCAGTGAGTTGAAGGATGCGATTAAGCTTATTTGCATCATCCCCATCCTTAATGAACTCCCCAGTAGCACGTTTCAAATCATCTTGAACTTCATCTTCCAACTCCAGCTGGCTCATACCCTGAAAATTAGATGAAGTTTGACACCATAATATGAAACCAAATTTTATGACAAATCCTAAGAAACCAATCAAAGTTTGGGTGGATTAGTCAAATTATAACGTTTAAGATGCATAAGACCTGATTAAGATAGTCAAACTAAATAAGAGTGAACTGACAAAGTGCAAGCTACCAACAAACAGAACTACAGAAACCACAAATCATTGTCCAACTAAGCAAACCCTTACTGACCTTCCTGCTCTTCAAATGATAGAAGTCAATGAGGTCATCTGGTTGTGAATGAGAAACTTGGGCCTTCGTCTTTTGCTCCTCGGTTTCCCTCAACTGTTTCTCTGAAAGCATCTTTACAAAACTCTGACGACAAGATTGCAACCATATCTTTCTGATCTCATCACCAGTATTGCACAGTAATCTTATACAAAGTACTATTCTATCATAAGAATCACTATCAATTGGATGTGGCAGAACTGGAGATTGACCAAGTTGAAGCATAGAAACCATTATCAACAGAGCCTGTGTGGATGCTTTATTCACTTCAACTTTAGAAGTCTGCACCTCTTCCAGTCTCAGAACAAGCTTTGACAGGGTGCAGGCCACAACAGCTCCAAGGAAAAAATCACCAGTGAGAAGAAGGGATCTCAAGTTTCCAGAAGACATTGATCCCTGAACAATAGTAGGTGGTGAGAAAGCAGTTTCGGAAGCAGCACTCTGTGTTGCGTAAGTCCCATCAGAAAGTATAGCTGGTCTTCTTGAAGAAACATGATTTGAAGTAATAAGTTGAGGCTTCTTAGAAGCATCAGTAGCTTCTGGTTCTTCTGAAACTGAATAAAATGGTAACTCTCCAAGGCACTGCTTAATGGCTGCAATGCCACTCTCAACTTCAGAAAGGGACAGACAATACTCTCCAATAATCCACAGCGCACAAGAGCAAACTCTTGCAGCTCGTATCTGGTAGAAAGTATCCAGTAGCCTTGTTATTATTGAGACTCTAAGTTTAGGGTTGGTTTCAATTATTTCTCGTACAAAAACAACTACGTCTATAGCAGAAGCAACATTGCTGTCTCCTAGGAAATCCATCAAGAGATGGACCACTGTGCTAGCCACCTCTGGGAACTTAATAGCACAAGAATGGATGGCTTGAATAAGCATTTGTCTGTACTCACCGTTCTTCTCAAGCTCTCCACCCTGAGTCTTAACAACTTCCTTCTTCAACATAAGTACAACTTCATTGATGTTGCGTGGCGTGATCAAATCAAGCACAATATCAAGTGTCTTCCTCTGGATGTCAAGATTTGGGCTGGACAGTGCCCTGAGAACATCCATAACCATATCAACCATTACATCTCTATGTGATGCCTTGAGCTCAATCAGCCGATCAAGGACAATAAGTTTTACATTGTTGTCACTCTGAGAAAGAAGAAGCTGGCAATAGGTATTGGCTGCAGCTCTAATAGCAGTGGGTGCAGAAGATAAAGAAACAAGTGTGCCAGCACATTCATAAATAACTGCACTAGAAGGAGCATTCAACAAAGATATAATGATCTTTATGTATTTCCCCTTCTCCCCACGATTAGTTCTACAGACTTTCCGGATCAGTTCCAACACAACCATCTGAAGCAATTCACCCCAATCAGAGATCTTGTCAACATGAGTCACGAGGTAATTAATGGCTCGATCTTGTGCACAATTAAAGAGCATGAGAAAAGCATTCCTCTTAGCTGATTGATCTTGCTCTGTTGACAGAACTTTCTCAATCATGTCAGGTGCATCAGCCAAAAGCTGCTCACCCTGCGGAAGTTTATATATGGACATAACAGCTAAAATAGCATTCCTCCTGATATAAGGATGCCTATGCTCCAAATTCTGCAAAACTGATGGGATCAGAGGCTCAATTATTTCAGTCTCATTTAAGCGGCAAAGAAATCGCAATGTAACCCCACGAATGTATTCATTGGGGTGTTGAAGATTGTTCCTCAAATTTTGGCATATCAAGATCATTTCTGGCAACACCCTACCCTTGGCATCAGTTTTGTCAATTATCTCCAAATACAGAAGCAAGAGCTTTTGGACTGTGTGGTCCTCAGAAGGCAAGACATATCTAACAATTGTAATGAAAAGCTGAGGCAAAGTTTCACCATTCAACAAAAGACTGACTGCTTTCTTCATTGCATCAATCTTTGCTGACACATCATTGCCTTCAAGAGCTTCCTTAATCTCATTCGCCATTGCCGGCGTTCCTTTGTCAAAGTGAACAAGCAATGTACAAGACTTCTCCATCGCCTGCTGTTTTCTGGTAATGCAATAAATTAAGGTTCAGAGAAAAATAAACTATTTACAAGTACAATGGTAAAAAATAAATTGTTAAAAAAAAGGAAGAAGACAAAAAATATGTAAAAAGACACTGGATGCATACAAAATATGAAGAAAGCAAATGCACTTAAACAATAAGGAAAGCAAAGCTTAATAGATGAAACCCTCCAAACAATGTTAACAAAGAATGCAGGAAAAGTAAGACCCAAAAAAATTTAATCACTTAAGCACAAAATAAACAGTAATTCTTAGGAGTTCCAACCCTCACAAAATCCGTAGTTTGTGACCACATTTAACACTGAGCAGATCTTTCCATAAGCATGTAATTCACATTTATCTGAAAAGGCACTAATTCTAAAGAGAGATAGGAGTTGGAATTAGCAGTAAATGCGCCTAAAAGCTAGCAACGATATCAGATCTGAGACTATAAGTCAGAGTTATAACCTAAGAACTTTGATTTCTTCAACTCATGGACATGTCCAGTAGATCAGCTTCATGGACATGAAATCATAACGTGTCTTACAAAGACAAACCCCAACGATGTCGTGAGCACTTTTATCCCCTAGTTCTACAGCAAATGACCAATTGAAAGAGCGAAAAGACTCCCAATCAGATCAGATACCGATTCAAAACCTAAATTCAACGGCGTGAACAACAACCAACAATCCAAAACAGCTAAAAAATGTATTTGGTTGGCGAGGAGAAAGAAAGAAACAGTAGAGCAAGTTTCCAAAGAAATCCGTCGAACGCAAATTAGGCAAAGAGGATAGATAGAGAGAAAAAGCACCTTGCAGCGATGAGATCCGAGGAGAAGAGGTTAAGGTGAGAGGAATTGGAATTGGAATTGTACAGTTCTCAGTGGGATCGACTGAAAATCATGAGCACCAAGCTCAGTTGAGAAATGAAATTGCTGGCATCGAAGATCTTAAGTCTTAACCCTTTTGGACCTTATTATCGAAAAAAGCATGGAAGGGGCAAGGCTTTTAGATAACTCTCTCCCGGGCTTTTGGTAAATACCGCACCTTCAGCTCATTAGCGGTTTTGGACATAAGCCCACGGTGTCGTGTGAGCGTGTCACGTGACCATATCTTCCGAGACCACGTTCAACTTGAAAGCCGAAACTACAACAAACTCCTTTAATCTTCTTTTAAAGTAAAAGAGTTAACAACTAGCTAGAGCTAATAACAAGATTAATGTGCCGAGTGTGACTAACACCCATGCGATCTGATTATTAGACCATGGGCATAAGCTAGTAATTGGCTTCTTTTCCTTTATCTTATTGTTTCCTATTCGTGACAAATGTTCTCTTGTTAGTAGTTGGGTAGATTCTTGACTTCTTTCATTAATTTTCATGTAATCTTCTGGAATCGGGACTTTCCTAATCCTTCATCTTATGGTTATCTCTTAATAGAGTTAGACTTTTGTAGCATATCCATCAAAAAGGAATCTGGGGTAAGGTTTTTAGTTGGCAATATAAGAATTGGGCATCATATTAATTGGTTTAACAATTTGTTGGACTAATGGTGGTTGACAAATTAAATTTCTTAGGGTGCGTTTACTTTCAGAAAACAGTTTCTTGTTTTCTATCTTGATTTTTTGCATATATTTTCAATTTTCAT